>JAUTXW010004972.1:600000-913903 GCA_030620095.1 Kuschelorhynchus macadamiae | reverse complement strand
CTCTGGATTGTTTAATTTTTAAAATATACTTAGCATTAAAGATCAATATTTAAAATTGCACGTTAATTTAAATAACTGATTTGGTGGGTCCACAACAGGAGCTTCCTGAGATCTCCTTACAGAAAAGCTTCTGGCAGCTAGACCCCATGAGGCCCCCTTTTCTATTTCCTTCCCGGGGAACATCGCTTATTCCCCAACATCAACCAGCTTATTCTTATGATATATAAAGGTCTATCACTAAGAGTGATAGGATTTAATTTTAAATAAAACAACAACAAAGGTTTGACATATCAATTTAGTTTTTGTTTTATTTTGAAGCTTGACTTTGCAGTTACCTTTCGCATCACTGCTTTGTTTAAAGTAATGCACTTGGTCGTTCCAGTTTTTGGTTACTCTGTTCAACATGTCGGCGATATCTTGTTGAATGTTAGCTTTCAAATGATCCCAACGTCTGTGGATTGTCAGAATAGACTTGTGATATGACGTAACCTCAAAAAGTTCTAGTGGTGTCAAATTACATGAGCATGGTGGCCAATTGACAAATCCTCTTGTGAGATACTCCAATCACCAAACATAATCTGATGTAGCATGAGCCAAAAGGCATGTAACACCTTTGTGTTGGAACCAAATCTCTTCAATACCAATGTTTTTAAGTTCTGGCAACAGAAGTTCGAGTAACATGACTCTATAGCGGCCACTGTACAGGGTTACGGCTCTTCCCTCTTCATTGTGGAAGAAATAAGGTCCGATGACGCCACCATGCCATAAACTGCACCACACAGTAACTTTTTCGATATGCAATGGCACTTCATTTAACACTTGCGTGTTGTTCTCGAACCAAAAACGTCAATTTGCCAGAGATGATAATTTTTCAGATCAGCTTTCAAGTGTTAACGGCCCAATCAACAAACTCCTGATGCAATCTGTAATCGTATGGCTTCAGCTCTTGAGTTAGTACGATCTTGGATATAGATCCAAATACTGACGCAAAATTCTGATGTCTGTGAAAGCCCCAATTTTTGTGATCGTCGGGAAATCGATAAGTTTGGTTGATCTGCAATACTGGCAGCTGCGGCTGAGATATTCATCTCACTTCGCGCTTCTCGTTGTCCTCCGGATAGTTTACCAACTCTGTGGTGAACAAGCGGTGAGCACCCACAACTTTTTAATAATTTTTAAACGTTTGGGCTGCGTCAATGTTGCATGATTAAAATGCAACTATATCGAAATTTTTGATACCTGGAAGTATAAAAATACATATATTAGGAACAAGGAAATCTCTATTTTAAAAGTTCTCACCCCTACTGGAAGACCCCTTATGATGATATCTCCGAGGGTACTCTGGCTCTGTATTTTTCCTTCGGATTTTTTTGTATATTAATGGGTCCACAAAGGAAGGAAATCCTATTCTAAAATCTAAGTTTTTGCACAACAGCCGGAAGCCATAGATTTTTTACTTTTGTAGAAATATAGCTTTTTTGATATTATTTTCGTTTTCAAAGTTTTCGATAAAACTGAGCTGGTTTTAGAACTCTATATTCAATATATAATCTACAAAACCACAAAATCACAAAGAATTTTCGAATTTTCTTTATAATTTTAGCTGCGGTAATAAATTTTGATGAAAACTTATGAAAATATACTAAAATTTACTAATGCGCTTACCAAGTTTTAGATTCCTTTATGTAATAGAAAGAAAATACAATTTAATTTGGAAATTGATTTGTCTGTACAATCGAAAACAGGTCAAATTAATTTTTTTTAATGTAGGTTTCACTTTAAAGAGGCATTAAAAATTATTTTTTAAATGAAAAATTTTATTTAATTTACCAATAATAAAACAAAAATTCAGAAAAGCATTTTAAGTACTTTTTTTAAATTAAATCTACAGAAAAAATGAATTATAATGAAAAGCAAAGTTAAATAATTACCTTATTTTTTTAATATAAAGGTTTATTATTAGCTGTTTAAATATGAAATCAAATTTATTTTACCTAAAAATAAAATTATGTTATTAATTCCTTTTTGTAATTTTTTGGCTTTCCATTTGGATATAATCGTTTTTTTTTCTAAACACAATTTTGTTTTTCAGAATTTCTAGTTTTTTTTTTAAGTTAAGAATTCAAATAGAATTTTGTATTTAACAATATTTTAATTTATTATTAAAGAAAACAAAAAAATACATAAAAAATAAAGCATTCGATTTGGCCAGAATACCTACAATTTACAGTCAGCATTTCTTTTTTTCAAGAAATTTTTTAACTGATTGAGATGAATTCACTATCTGATTGATTAAATATCAGAACACTCATCAAGTAAATATACTGCTGTCTCATCCTCTTGTTTGCAATTTCTGTAAAGCAGTTTTACATCATTTTGTTCAGATATATGTTTAAAGTAATTATGTTATATGTTTTCATAATATTTTCTTTTTAGATCATCGTATCTGATTCTAATACTAATACACTAGATTTATATAATCAATGTAATATTCTTTGCTCGACTAAACTGTGCACTTTTCACAATATTGTATCGTATGACACGCGATTTGTTTTACGTTAAATACAATTACATATTTTAAAACTATCACGGCATTTTTAAGCATGCAACTTGACGCTTGCTTAAAGTGGAACTTAAATCAATTATAGAGTGAACTAGCTTTATTTTCAACTTTAACCTACTGTTTAGATTTTTATTTACTTCAGATGGTATATCGCAACACGTAGTTGTGTGATCCTGCTTTATTGTATGTATTGTTATTTTGAACAGCCAATAACTGATCGATTTTTTCCATATTTATTATCAACTGAGTGTTGTTTGTTGAGCCTAAAAAGTCATTGTAGTTGCGGAGTTCAAATCTGATACAGTAGGCATTTGCAGACAATTACCATTCAACGCTATTGAGAGTGACGGGAAAATCCATCAAGCCGATATTTTAGACTTACTATTTGCCATTCATCCAGAACCTCCAATCAAGCCTCCATATCCACGCCTCGGATTTATTCACGAAATACGAGCCCATTTATCCAGAAGCATTTATTTTCATGTAATCTTGTTCCGACGGATGTAAAAAAAAATACGATAATATGTATATGAAGGGGTACAGGAAAAAAACCGGTTTAGTCCAATTTTGTTTTACTTGGCGATATTCGGCCAAGTGGTACTTCAATGACTATATTCACATTTGCGATATTCTAAGAGGTGAAAAAACAGGTTTAATACAAGTTATAATAAACGAACTTAGTCCACTTATAGAAAACCACAAAGCAAAAGCTGTTTAAGGGTAAACGAAACAATTTAAGAAGATTTGATAAATAACACAACACTACCACAAGTATAATAAATATCGAGCAAAAGCTGCCTCTAGTCTCATCGGAATTAAACATCTTTTTAACTGACTTCAAAAAAGAAAAACCAATTTGTCCTTATGTATTTTTTATATGTGTATGCCAGTTACTCAGGATTGTATTATTTTTTCAGGGTAGAATGAGGAGTGGTCTAATAGTAAGCATATTGTAAAAAATTAAAATGGCGGGATGGCGCAAGCGATTCTTGCAGGCTCAATACGGTAAATTATTTCTTTTTAAATATTGTAACAGTAGGACTATTTTCTTACCAGACTTTTATTATCGTTATACCATAAGCCCTCACTAAAAACATTGTGTGTATATGCCTTGTTACTAAGTTATTTCACAAGAGGTTGGTTGCAGAAAGCTCAATTAAAGTTTAGAATGTTTAACGAAATGTTAAATTTGACAGCGAGTTCCTAGATTTCTATAAGCAGCTTGTCAAATCCGAAAGCTCGGTTAAATATTCTTAACAGTAATTAAGTTTTGTGCAACCGGCTGTTAGAATCTCAATTTCTCGGCTCTTGGCAATGGAATAAATCATTTCATATACGCATGCATTATATGTTCTTAAAGTGGCGCTACTTGGATCTGCTCCAACAAGCGTCTGGATCTCTTGTCTTGCCTGAGCTTTTATTTTCATTATAACATCATTAAAAATGCATTGTGTATGTATATATATATATATATATATATATATATATATATATATATATATATATATATATATATATATATATATATATATATATATATATATATATATATATATATATATATATATATATATATATATATATATATATATATATATATATATATATATATACATATATATATATATATATATATATATATATATATATATATATATATATATATATATATATATATATATATATATATATATATATATATATATATATATATATATATATATATATATATATATATATATATATATATATATATATATATATATATATATATATATATATATATATATATATATATATATATATATATATATATATATATATATATATATATATATATATATATATATATATATATATATATATATATATATATATATATATATATATATATATATATATATATATATATATATATATATATATATATATATATATATATATATATATATACATATATATATATATATATATATATATATATATATATATATATATATATATATATATATATATATATATATATATATATATATATATATATATATATATATATATATATATATATATATATATATATATATATATATATATATGTATATATATATATATATATATATATATATATTTATATATATATATATATATATATATATATATATATATATATATATATATATATATAAATATATTTTGTTAATTATTTTCTTGGGCATGGGTTAACTCATTGAGAAGTAAAACTATAATTCATATCGACGTTTTGCTCATTATATTGAGGTTTCTCAAGATATTTATTTTCTACAATAAAAACCTGTATAGGTAGAGGTCTGGAATTCTGTATATAAATACGAGACATTTTTTTTTTAATATTTACTTGGATTTTTATTGCTATACCGAGTTTGGGTTTATGCTATTACTGAAATATGCAGGGTTTTATGTAAGGAGTGGTTTATTTATATTTAGATTAATTTACTTAGATATCAGATTATGATAAATTTGGCTAAAGTTATTGATGTCTTTTTTATCGTTGACGGCATCTTTCTCCTTTTTAATTCGTATCATTCCATTTATTGTGAGTTTTCGATAATCAATTTCTTGCTCTAAAATTTTGGTTTGTTTAAAATCGAATTCATGTTTTTCTGAATGTTTGTGTGTGTGGGTAGATGAATTTTTTGTGTATTTGTGGCCGTTTATTCGACCATCTAAGTATTGTGTTTTTATTTATATGTACTTTTTTGGGCAATTTAAACATGGAATTGAGTAAACTAGGTTTGATTTCTTTTTTTATTACTTTGCTTTTCAAGGGAGTGAAAAGACAGTTTAGTAAATTCTGTGCGTTATGACAGATATTTATGTCGTGTTTAGACAAGATGCGATTTATTTTTTCTGATAGACCGTCTGTGTAGGGCATTGCAACGTATTTAGTATTAACATTTTTTTATTTTGTTGTTTTCTTTAAGTTATTATAAAAAACATGAGATCATTGTTTAAAAACTCGTAGTATGTTTTTTTTACGGATAATAGCTATTTATTAAAGTCTCCTTAACCTTCTTTAAAATTCAGGACGATATTGTAGGGAAGTAAGTGATATGGCACGATCGGTTAGACCAATAATAATCAAATCAATCACTTATCACAGTTTCCTCCAGATATTCCATGAAGAACTAATAGCGCAACCACCTATATACATATACATACATGTATATATATATATATATATATATATATATATATATATATATATATGTATATATATATGGTTGGTGTGTGGTGTTTCCGACTGAGCTAACATCGATGGTTTGAAATTTGTTCAATAATCTCATCCGTTCAATTAACAATAAGGAACACCTAGACGTGTATTGTTGTTGTTGTGTTTGAGAATTATTGGTTTTAGATCCACAATGTAAATAGTTTGAATCACAGTTTTTAATACGTAATTTCGTTACGTCTTTTTAAATTAGAATCTAGTTAATTCATGTACTAAAAAAATTATTGTTTATGCTTTTTTGTAATTTTTTTTTCTTGTTAAAAACAAACATGGCAAACCTTATTTTGTAAAACTTCAAACAACTTATATTAAAAAAAATGTATTGCTCTTTTGGATCCATTGAAAAAGGTGACAATCGCCACCAAAACATTGGAAAAAGCAAATGAAAAAAAAACTGGATTAAACATCTAAAATTTAATTGTTTTATGAACCAAACTCCATGAACCTCTCTTCTATTCGTATATATATATATATATATATATATATATATATATATATATATATAAAAGACATCAATAACTTAACCCAAATTTATCATAATCTGATATCTAAGTAAATTAATCTAAATAAATAAACCAGTCCATACATAAAACCCTGTAAATACATTTCATTAATAGCATAAACCCAAACTCGGTACAGCAATAAAAATCTAAGTAAATATAAAAAAAAAAAAGAAAAAATTGTCTCGTTTTTAGCTACCAGAATTTCAGACCTGTCGAAATTATTGCAATCTTAAAACATTCGTAAAACTGACATGTTTCCAAGGTACGTACTCTGTATAATATTAATTTTGTTTTAAATGTTTTTTTTGTTTTCATAATCATAGGTTGTTTTAAACGTAATGTTTTTTTGAGTGATGTTTTTTCAGTAATGTTTTAACCATTTTAAAATTTAAATACTAACTGTACATGTTTTTATTGTAGAAAATATATTTTGAGAAAGCTCAATATAATGAGCGATCAATTTCTTTGCGATTCTTGGTCGTAAAAAGTTTTACGAAAGAACTAAAGATGAGGAAATTACTCTTTCGCGATTTAAAATAAAATGGCTGATAGAAAAAAGTTTGTTGAAAATATATAGACTCTGAGAATAAAGGAGGTCTCCACAGTTGAATAATATGAAGATTAATCGGTCAAAGCAAAATTCATGTTGTATAACTGAGAGATCGCTCAAAATTCGTCGGTACTGTAAATTACACTGTTACTCCCCATATATTGAAGTTATAGCACCAATAAAAAAACTTTAAGCCTTGTGATAGATGAGATGAGAACATCCAATTCCCTGGTGACTGGTATGGCTATTGATACGATTATGATTATATAAAAGGAGCAAAAATCTTAAGACAAATTAAAGCAATAGTACCAGAAACCGATATAAATACAAAAACGGTTATCTATAAACTACTTGTAAAAAGTCCGCAAATCGTACATAAATCAAACAGGTAAAAGTTTTAATGCATGTAAATCAATTCAATGTAAAGCTTAAACTTTAATCAACAAAAAAAATTAATTTTTTAAAAAGTTAAAAGATTTATTCTTTCTCAAATTAAAATTTCAGTATTCGTCATAGGATATCAGACCAAAGTTGAGGAACGTTATATCGTTTCATAGATGGAGCCATCAAATTTTACGTTTAGAAAGCTAATTTCTCTTTATTTTTTAAGCGAATGTTTTGCAGACAGTCATTTTCTAAATTATTTTGAATTTTAGAAATAGTTAGTAATGATTTCTCATATAAGTTTTGTTTTAATAGAATTTCGAGTTTTATGGATAAATTAGTGGGAAAGCCTTCTACTATCTTCAAAGATATATTGATTTCTCATATTGTCATGTCTAAAATATTTTTCTGATTACAGTTTAATATTTACTCTGATTTGTTGTTTATATTTGTATACAATATCTCATTCAGTTGGAATATTGAGGAAAGCTTTCTTGTAATTTCGATTTAAATGTAGAGTCGGTAATGCAGGTTGCTAGATTTTACTTCTGGAGGGCATCGACCTCAACTGCCTAGACCGCTAATGGGTGAATTCACTTTCATTATACTTTTGTTGCTGGGTGGACCTTCTGAGCCCATCATTCCATATTTTCTATAGAAATATTTAGTCATCCTCTGAATAAACTTATGGAATGGAGTGAATTGCCACCATTTGGGTGAGTTTTTGATATGATTCTCGTTTTCATTGGTATTTTTAGTTTTTTCAAAAAATTGACCTTTCATAACCTCGATTTAGATTGTGGTTGGTGGATGTCCTTTTTTTGTTTTTTTTTAGGCAGATAATAGTTACAGTAATAATTACAGATAGTAATTATTGCTGCTAATTGCAGTAATTGTAGATACCAGTAATGGTTTACACTTACAGTTTATAATAACTGTTACTAAGTGATATACTAGTACCAAGTATTAAGGCTAAGTGGCGAACTTCCATTTAATGAGTTAACTTTTGATGTTTTCAACACATCACTTTATGGTTGGTAATGGAAATGTTCAGTAAGTTCAAATGTTCATGGACTTGTGGACAGTTGGATAAGTCCTACCTTTTGTAGGAAGAACAGGTAACGACTATAAGTCAAAATGAACAGTTATATGTTGAAGTTGTATGTAAAGCTAAAATCACATTTTTATTGTACGTAAATAACAAATTCGGGTGGTATTTGAATTCATGAACCCCTCATGTGAATAATTGCATTTATAGGAGGGTATCCATGACCTCCACCTATGTTTAAAAAAAAAACTACTTCGTATAATATAATTTTAGGTTTTATAAGGAATTAAACATCTTTAACATTAACATTTGTGTTTTAATAAAATATTTCAGATTTTGGCACATATGTAATTAAGGTAATTCATGGGACTGAGTGGTCAGCTGAAACTTATTAACTTTTAATAAACCATGAATGGCGCCCCAAAATTTACCTATTTATTTTTTTATTGGATTCAAGCTGGAAAATCAGTTATAAAAGTACAAGCAATACTTAAGTGTAAAGGTAAGAAAGAACCACCCCTATAAATAGCCACGACAGAGAGCTGATGAGGCATTCATCATTTATCTCAAGGCCTAACCCTAAGATTATTAAATAACATGACATTAAACTCTATCGCAAATTTAACAACAAATCTCTTTTTGTTTGTTTAATAAATTAAAAGTTTAGACCTAAAACAGTATTTTTCATCCCTATTCATTTTTTGTGATTTGAGAATTGGATTTTACTTAACATAAAGCTTAAATTCTGAACCAACCCACATTTCCTGGACTACGGGCAAACAAACTCACAAATCACTCTCCCGTCTTAACTACTTCTCTTCTCTATTTGTCGCTTCTCTCCACTTTTTAATGACATTGAATGAAAAAATGGTATACTGTTGTGTTGTAAGCTTATTGTAAATTATTCAGGCGAGAAAGCATTTTTCCCTGAACAAAATAGACACCTAAAATTCGTCGCCGTGGCTTACATTGCACGTCACGATGAATACTAACTAGCTCCACGTGCAATTTCACATATCAGATTTGCATATATTGTCAAGCGTTACGAGGCAAATAATATATAATGTTTAGTTTTTCGTACACGTTTTTCACATGATTACCGTGCTCCGAGTTGAAATTCGCCTAAAAACCTAACACGTGCAAATATCGCTCGTATGTATGGAAGCTATTTTAATATATTTTTTTATCGTTTAATAGGTTACAGGAACGTTCTTATGCAAATAAAATAAATACCTAGAAGTCAACTTTTCTATTAGTATGGAAATAACACACAATAATTTTGTTTTTGTACTTATATACTCAGGAGTTGTAGTTGTAGTTGTATTGTCATTGGATACATATTAGTACATTATATAACTAGGGCCTAAAGTGACTCATTTAATCCCTCGAGGGCTCCGCTCAAGAACAACAACTATTCAAGGGATTAAGGCACTTTAGTCCTGTGTTATATACATTATTATTTGCACTTTCGGGAACAATATTACTAAATAATGTAAGTGCAATTTGCAAAATGCAAATTTAAAACAGCTCATAACGTGAAAAATGATTGCAAGGAACAGATACAAATTTGATTACTGTGCTTTGAAATAATGAATAAGTTGTCAGTGTACAGGGTGGTCCACTTAAGATGCTCCTATACTTTATCTCAATAAATAAGACACTGAGAAAAAAGTTAACTACAAAAAGTATTTGACCCTAAGTATATTTTTTATTTATAATATTTTTATGTATACAGGGTGTTCCATTGTGCTATGACAGTAACCAACTTTTTTCTTTTTAGTGAAATGGTATGAATATTTTTAGAAATTCTAATTCTACGCTTGATTTTGAGTATTTTTTGTCATCATAGCATACGAAATTTTGAGTAGTTTTTGAGAAAAATTAGCTTTTCTAATTTTTTTCGGAAAAACAGGTTTTTGGAAAATGTGATTTTTTTCACATCTGAAGACTAAAATTGTGAATTTTGGTTATGGATCCATGGGAGTGGTTAATATTTAATAGTCTGACCTATCAAGAGCGAAAATCCATAATAGAGGGTGGTCACAAATGACCATCAAAAACTTGTAACTAAAAAAACTTATTTTTTTTAAATGGAACACCCTGTATTTAGCACTTTTATTGTGTTTCGGATTTAATTCTGCATCATTCCATATATATATATATATAGGTTATATTCCAAAAAATTAGTAATTTAGAAGTTAAGACCAATTTTCTACAATAATTTGGGTATTTTTGTTAAAACTCTAACTAAACCTAAATAATATCCTATTCTAAGTTTTTTTTTAACATTATAATTAAATTTAACATTAACTCAACAAGTAATGTAAGAAAGAAAGTAACTAATTACTTATTACAAAACATTTTCGACATAACCCCCGTCTTTGGCAATACAAGTAGTATACATGGTTTCAATTCTCGCAATAGCATTTCTAACCGCGTCTGTTGCATTAAGTCTTTCTACCTCTTGCCTAATTCTCCTTTTTAAATCTTGAACAGTATTACACCTATTTTTATACACCTCGTTTTTTATGTTGCCCCATAAAAAAAATCCAGGGGTGTTAAGTCGGAGCTCCTCGTTGGCCAATCTATGGTCCCGTACCGACCAATCCAAAATGGAAACCGTTGATTCAAACAATTTCTAACAGGCACTACAGTGTGATATGGAGCACTATCTTGTTGATAAACAAGCCCTTCTTTAATATCGTTCGGCAGATTGTCAATTAACGGAAATATTTCGTTCTCCAACAAATTTAAATACCTCGCACCATTCAGAACAAAGTCATAAAATACTGGACTTATTATTCGATCACGAATAATACCACACCACACATAAACACTTGTCCGACCCTGTTTTTTCATTTCTTTTACACGATGTTCATTTGAGTTACACCAGTAATGAGTATTTTTTCGGTTGAACATGCCGGCCGTATTGAAAATTGCGTCATCGGTAAATAAAATATTTATAAAAATGTCAGTTTCAAAATGGTGGTCCATCATGAGAGAACAATAAAAAAGCCTGGTTTGAAAATCCTGTTGGGATAATTCCTGAACTGGTAAAAATTTGAACGGATGGTAGTTATTATCAGTTAAAGTCCTTTGAACACTAGTCTCACTAATTCCCGGTAGATCTCGGGATGCATCTCTTTGCGAATTTTCGTTGTTTTAAAAAGGCATGGAGGATGAAAATCGGCAGCCGTCGCCGACGGGTATATCGAAAATAATAAAAAAGCTATAGCCGAAAAAATTTTTGGACATGGTGATATGAATAAATTCTAAATTTGAGCCTCAAAAACCCTTCCGGTCAAAGTTCTAACCAAGTATCTAAAACTGTTGCATGTACTTCTACAAGTAGCGTTATTGAACGTACTGTCGACGAAACAAATCGGTTATTTAATATTGTTAATTGTGCTAATATAAATACTCAAGTACAAAAAAGTCTTTAATATATTCTTATGTAATGATTAGCGGTTACGTTTCCTGATATAAAAAACAGATATAGTGTATATTTCACATCTTCGTACACATCACATTTATTTCAAATGTATTACAAGATTATTTTTCTATTATATAGGCAGGATGTTTGTCTTTTTTTCTATTATGTATAGTTAAGAATGTATGAAACCTACCTCAATTATAAACAGCAAGAAGAGATCTACTAATAAATATATAAAATGGGTAGCCATAACATCAGGGAGACGGAATTATTTTCATTTGAACGCAATCATACATTGTCAAAATTATTACTTGTTTGGTCTATTGTCGTGTTGTCGATTTGGCTGATCCGAAAGGGTTTTGTCAACTATCTTAGATAGACAAAAAAGATAGACAAAAACATAGACATAATGAATGCCTATGAACAAAATGTATGTTTACTAATAATACTAAAATAAAATTTTAAGGTGGTTCTAATACTTTAATAATAACCTTTGTAATATTTCATTAATTGAATATAATTAATATCAACAAATAATTATTCAAATAACCTGTTCTGTATTTAAATACAATACCATTACCAGAACCAGCAACATCTTCCAATTCTCAATATTATGAATTTTCAGTAATAAAATCGTAAATCGAACAAAGCCGTTTTGCGTTAATTTGGAGTATTGTTTTTGGGCGATTTCTGGGATTTTGTAGCTTATTTTTGATAATATTGGTGCGAGTTTTTGGGCATTGTGGTGCGTAAGGGCGAAGTGTGCAAAAAATTAGACTATTTAACTCCTAACGTTTCAAATATGGAACGTTAGTGGCTGTCCCTTAATGGAATTCCATTACACAACAAAGTAAAATACTAATATATTAATTAGAAAATTCCATATAATAAATTTTTATACGACGCGTTTCGCTAACACTGGTGTATCTTACATACTAATTTTAAAAAGAATTCTACATTTGATATTAACAATGTCTGTCTAGCCCACGGTTTCTTATTTAAATTGTATAGCCTAATTCTCCAAAGGTACAAAAGCTGGTTTCTTTAACCACCATAACTGTAGTAATTTTTACTTTAACACTTTAACTCTAGTAACAATATTCAGAATTTCAGAAAATGTTGAGTAAAGGAGAATAGTTAAGATCTGTTTGGTTATTAAGTAATAAATTTCTTTGTTTTAGGCTGTTTATTTCTACATATTCCAATAAATTTAGTTTAGGGTCTGTATTCTCTAAACGTAGGATCTTAAATGTCGTTAAAGACATGATCCTCCCTAATAATATATATAGCTTGCTAACATTGAGTCATGTTTATTGTGAAGAAAACTGTCTTTATGTTAGTTTATTCGCTTTTTAAAAATTCTACCCGTCTGGCCAATGTATGTTTTTGCGCATGAACCAAATGTTAACTGATAGACCTCTGACTTTTCATCTTTATGAAGGATCTTAAAATTGTCGTTAAACACATGCTTCTCCCTGATAATATGGCTTGCTAAAGTTGATTCATGTTTATAGTGAATTGCACATTGTTCGTTTATTCTCTTTTTAAAAGTTTTACCGGTCTGTCCAATGTATATTTTTGGGCATGAACCAAATGTTAACTGATAGACCTCTGACTTTTCATTTCTATGAAGGATCTTAAAATTGTCGTTAAACACATGCTTCTCCCTGATAATATGGCTTGCTAAAGTTGATTCATGTTTATAGTGAATTGCACATTGTTCGTTTATTCTCTTTTTAAAAGTTTTACCGGTCTGTCTAATGTATATTTTTGGGCATGAACCAAATGTTAACTGATAGACCTATGACTTTTCATTTCTATGAAGGATCTTAAAATTGTCGTTAAACACATGCTTCTCCCTGATAATATGGCTTGCTAAAGTTAATTCATGTTTATAGTCATGTTTAAAGTGAATTGCACATGTTAACTGATAGTTTATTCTTTTTATTTTTAAACACATGCTTCTCCCTGATAATATTTTTGCTAAAGTTGATTCATGTTTATAGTGAATTGCGTTCGTCTGTCCAATGTATATTTTTGGGCATGAACCAAATGTTAACTGATAGACCTCTGACTTTTCATTTCTATGAAGGATCTTAAAATTGTCGTTAAATTGTCGTTAAACACATGCTTCTCCCTGATAATATGGCTTGCTAAAGTTGATTCATGTTTATAGTGAATTGCACATTGTTCGTTTATTCTCTTTTTTAAAGTTTTACCGGTCTGTCCAATGTATATTTTTGGGCATGAACCAAATGTTAACTGATAGACCTCTGACTTTTCATTTTTATGAAGGATCTTAAAATTGTCGTTAAACACATGCTTCTCCCTGATAATATGGCTTGCTAAAGTTGATTCATGTTTATAGTGAATTGCACATTGTTCGTTTATTCTCTTTTTTAAAGTTTTACCGGTCTGTCCAATGTATATTTTTGGGCATGAACCAAATGTTAACTGATAGACCTCTGACTTTTCATTTCTATGAAGGATCTTAAAATTGTCGTTAAACACATGCTTCTCCCTGATAATATGGCTTGCTAAAGTTGATTCATGTTTATAGTGAATTGCACATTGTTCGTTTATTCTCTTTTTAAAGTTTTACCGGTCTGTCCAATGTATATTTTTGGGCATGAACCAAATGTTAACTGATAGACCTCTGACTTTTCATTTCTATGAAGGATCTTAAAATTGTCGTTAAACACATGCTTCTCCCTGATAATATGGCTTGCTAAAGTTGTTTCATGTTTATAGTGAATTGCACATTGTTCGTTTATTCTCTTTTTTAAAGTTTTACCGGTCTGTCCAATGTATATTTTTGGGCATGAACCAAATGTTAACTGATAGACCTCTGACTTTTCATTTTTATGAAGGATCTTAAAATTGTCGTTAAACACATGCTTCTCCCTGATAATATGGCTTGCTAAAGTTGATTCATGTTTATAGTGAATTGCACATTGTTCGTTTATTCTCTTTTTAAAAGTTTTACCGGTCTGTCCAATGTATATTTTTGGGCATGAACCAAATGTTAACTGATAGACCTCTGACTTTTCATTTCTATGAAGGATCTTAAAATTGTCGTTAAACACATGCTTCTCCCTGATAATATGGCTTGCTAAAGTTGATTCATGTTTATAGTGAATTGCACATTGTTCGTTTATTCTCTTTTTTAAAGTTTTACCGGTCTGTCCAATGTATATTTTTGGGCATGAACCAAATGTTAACTGATAGACCTCTGACTTTTCATTTTTATGAAGGATCTTAAAATTGTCGTTAAACACATGCTTCTCCCTGATAATATGGCTTGCTAAAGTTGATTCATGTTTATAGTGAATTGCACATTGTTCGTTTATTCTCTTTTTAAAAGTTTTACCGGTCTGTCCAATGTATATTTTTGGGCATGAACAAAATGTTAACTGATAGACCTCTGACTTTTCATTTTTATGAAGGATCTTAAAATTGTCGTTAAACACATGCTTCTCCCTGATAATATGGCTTGCTAAAGTTGATTCATGTTTATAGTGAATTGCACATTGTTCGTTTATTCTCTTTTTAAAAGTTTTACCGGTCTGTCCAATGTATATTTTTGGGCATGAACCACATGTTAACTGATAGACCTCTGACTTTTCATTTCTATGAAGGATCTTAAAATTGTCGTTAAACACATGCTTCTCTCTGATAATATGGCTTGCTAAAGTTGATTCATGTTTATAGTGAATTGCACATTGTTCGTTTATTCTCTTTTTAAAAGTTTTACAGGTCTGTCCAATGTATGTTTTTGGGCATGAACCACATGTTAACTGATAGACCTCTGACTTTTCATTTCTATGAAGGATCTTAAAATTGTCGTTAAACACATGCTTCTCCCTGATAATATGGCTTGCTAAAGTTGATTCATGTTTATGAATTGCACATTGTTCGTTTATTCTCTTTTTAAAAGTTTTACCGGTCTGTCCAATGTATGTTTTTGGGCATGAACCACATATTAACTGATAGACCCCTGACTTTTCATTTCTATTACTTTTAGGTTTTGTGTTTTTCAGAAATTTTCCTAGGGAATTATTAATTTTGAAAGCGATTTTTATATTCTTTCTGTTATGACAACGTTTAATTTTTAAAGAGGGCTTTCCGCAGTATGTTATTATTTTAAAATATTTATTATCATCTCTTCGATTGGGGTATATTTCATTAATAGTTTTGTGCTTTAACTTTTTATTTTTTCTGCTATTGAAACTGGATAGTCAGTATTAACTACAATTCGTTTAATTAAATTAAGCTCATTATTAAAACTTTTTCCTGATAACATGATACTAATCAATCTATGGATCATAGTGTGCTAATTTATGTTCTATGGGATATAAGGACTTGTAATGGATGACAGTATCAGTGTGTGATGGTTTATCGTAAATTCCAAATGAATGTTTGTGCAATTTTCTCTTGATTGTTAATTGATTTAATGGAGCCATTATCTTCAACCTCTAACGTGAATTTAATAACCCTATGAATTGAGTTCAAAAAATCTAAAAATATGTTTAATTTGATGTTTGTGCCTGTAAAACAAGTAATAATGTCAAGCACATACCGATACCAATACATACATTTATTACTCAATGTATGCTGATAAATCAATTTTTCCATGATATCCACGAAAATCTCTCGAGTATGGGGCTTCCCATAATCAGACCTTCACTACTATTGTAGTAAACATAATTGAAAAGGACATAGTTTTGGTTGAGACATGTTTTGAGTAGCTCTAGAATGTTTAACCTTGTTTTTTGTAAATAAAGATTCAGTTTTTTGTATGTTCTGAGGGATGCTAGGAAACCATTTTTTTTACATTGCGAGAAATTAGCTTAGCGTTATTAGGTAGGTGAATATATGCAATCTATTTAATTAATTCACCTGCATTTTTGATACTATATTTCGAGTAAACTTACAGTAATATTTTATTCTGCCTATTAACAGTTTCGAATGTTTGTATGCACGTGCTAAAAAATATGATACAACTGGTCTTATAGGGAAGTTTCTCTTAAGCAATTTGATAAGGGAGTAAAGCTTCGGGGGTTCGTATTTTTACTCTAAGCATATCAAAAGTTCTAAGTAAACTACTTTATTTTTCGGTAATGTTTTTAATTTGTTGAACTTTATGTTAAATAAAGTTAATATTAAGGTAATTTATTTTATTATACGTTCTTCTTGGGGTATGGTTCTTTTACCAAAACACTATAAGCATTCCAATTAATTTTATGATTGTTGTCTAGTGGGTGTTGGAAAATGTTTAATTTTTAAAAGTCCCTCTTTTATTTTATATGATCAGTTAGGTATGTATGGTATAACGAGGTTTGTTTTGGTTTTGTTTGACTTTTAGATTCTTAAATTCATAAAAACATTTTTCAATGGATTCATTAGGCTAATTATTTTGTTACAAAACATATTTTATATATTTCTTTTCATCTACAAAATTTCGATATTTACCAATTGTTTTTGCTATATGATATAGACTTTTTACAACTTCCTTTTTAACCATGATTGAATGATTTGTATATCTGCTTGTGTGTGTAGGTTTTCTATCAACTTTCGTTTCAAAATAGAGTACGTCTTTTTTAATAACCATGTCTAAAAATGAAAGTTGTTGATCTGTTTCTTTTTCAATAGTAAATTTATTGGTCGGTTCTATGGTGTTAATATGAATTAAAAACTCGTTTGAATATTGATTTTAATGTTCATAGATACAAAAAATGTCATCAATGTATCTTCATCAAACAAGTGGCTTATAATTGTAATTTTAAACACAATTTAATTCAAAATTTCCCAAAAAATATTACTTAATAAAGGAGATAAAGCAGACCTCGTAGCCATGCCAAAATTTTTTGGTAACATTCATTTTTATATTGAAAATAGATGGTTTTTTCACAAAAAGTTAATAATTCTAGAATAGTATTAATGTTTAATGATGTACTCTCTCAAGACTGTTATCATTCTCAAGTTCATTTCTTACTCTGTTTAAAGTCTTATCTATAGGTACATTTGTAAAAAGACTAACGATATCAAAACTTCCCAGTATATTATTTATATTTATTTGAATATTAGACAATTCCTCTAGGAAATGCTATGAATTATTTATATATGAATCAGTGTTATCTACTAGTGGCTTTAATTTGTTTAAAACCTAGTTAAAGGATGAGTCGGTGAGTTTACGCTACTAACTACTGGTCTTAATTTGTCTATTTGGTAAATTAATTACAGTTTCATTTATTAAATTAGTAATTCTAAGATAATTCATTTCATTATTTAAATTATCTTGTAAAAGTTTTTTGAAATTATTTAAGTGAACTTGATTTTGTTTTTCTAAATTTAGTCTATTTACATATGTGATTAAAAAATATAAAGACATTATTTTTTATTTTCAATCTTTCTCTGATAGAAAGTTTCGATGATAATTTTAAAAAGCTTTTATGAAAACGAAATTTGGTTTATAATTGTAAAAAGAAATAAATACATGTCTATTTTCCATTGTATTTAGTATTTAGGTATTGGCTTGACACTTTTTTAACAGCCAAATTTTCACGATGAAACAAAACGTTATTTTTTGCTTTTCAGTGTTTTTGTGTCGGTTTTATTCTTTTTTTTACATTTTTATTTTGATAACGGATTCTAAAAATTAATTAAAATAGTTCCCCAAATGGCAACTGCTATTGTAGTTTGTAAATTTTCGTACGATTCAGTTAAAACCACAAAACTTTTATTTCAAATTTTTGTCCCTTTATTAAAATCAATTTTGCAAACGTCATTCAAATTATAAACGAAAACCCTGTCCATTAAACTCAGTGCAATGGAATAATATTCAATATCATTGATGCCATTATACCATTTATACATTACAAATCAAAGTGATCAAATGTCAAAAACAGGTAGCAAAAATTCGGATTTTCATTCACAACAAAAAAAAACCTTTTTTATAAAGAAAAACGAATTGGCTGTATACAATCAGTTTTATACGAAATAATATTAGTTATTCGCTTGCTTTTTCTGTTATCTCTTTTAAACTGAATTATTGCAGTAACTATTTTTATTTTAAACCATTTTTGTATTCGAGACAAGTTAAAACGTTTGCTTTTCTTTTTCAGACTTATCAGCAAAAGACACAAAATCTAGTTCAGCAAAAACGATAACAATCCGATCGAACGGCACAGCGAATCCAAATATTGGAACAAACGTGACCAACACAGCCAATAGCGAAGAAGAGGCTGCGACCAAGATACAAGCAGCGTTTAGGTAAACATTTTCTAAGTGCACTAATTGCACTTAGAAAATGCCTTAATTTACCTCATAGAGAGAAAATCTATTTTATGTTCTTTATCATACTTTTTTAGTTTAAGCTAAGTGATTGCAATTGTTTTATTTGTTTAATTTTTCTTTCTTCGTCTGGTCTTAGACTAATAAATTTAAATATATACATACAAAAAGCAAGTTTTTATACCGAAAGTTTCTTAGATTAAAAACGAGTGGCAGCTGGTCATAAGTATGCAAATCTACCAAAATAAAATGTGTTCCCGCAAATAGTACTTCCCTGTATATGTAGGTATGTAGGTCAATGTTTTCCTCAAATTGAAGCTTATATGGTAACAAAAATCATAAATTGGACGTATTTTGCTGTTTTCTAAAAATATTAATAGTTTCTAAAATAAAAAGATATTTGGGCTTTTAGAAAGTTGTTTTAAACCCCATGATAGTCGAAGCCCCAGAATAAGCCTGTAAAGTGGAAAAAATGTTATATACAAATAGATTCTTTTTCTCTAATCTCTAAGTCAAAAAATATTTTCGTTTTTTTAAGGCTGCTTCACAACCCTGGGCAACTCTGTATAGTGGGAAAAAATGTATTTATTTATAAAAAAGATAATAGAAATTTGACATGTTTTACTGTTGGTGAAAAAAGCTAAACACTATTAAATTGAATTTTTTTTTATTTCAGGGCTACCCCTGGAGTAGAAAAAAATAATTTATACACAAAATTATAAAATTTTCACTTGTTTCAAGATTTTTTAAAATTCTAATTTCTATTAAAATATTATTTTTCAAGGGCTATTTCGCCTCCCTAGTTAATTGCAAAAAAAAATATTTTAAATACAATACAAGAAGACAAAAGAACTTGACATGTATATATATATATATATATATATATATATATATTTGTTTTCAGGGGACTGCCTTATGTATTTGAGGCTATCCTGTATAGCGGAAACAATATTTTATATGCAAAAAAGTAAAATAAATTTGACTAGCCGTTTTTCGAAATGTAGGTTAATGTTTTTTTACACTGGCCGACAAAAAAAAATTTTTTTGTTGTAACACAAATCAGAATAGCATAATCTAATAGAATGGACCTATCCAAATACGAAAATGACAAATAGAAAGTTGTAGCACGTAGGGTTTTCTTGTTAGAGTTGTAGAACCATATCGAATGTTACGATACTTATTATCAACAGAAAAAATGATTTCAGAAAATTTTTAACCCTGTTTATTGACTATGTTTACATCTAAGAGAAAAGTAAATGAAAAAAATAATAACTTAAAACACTAATTAAACTTTATTTTTTCCGTTTATGAGGTGTCCTATCTTCTCTCTTCAAAAACCAACAGTAGTCACCCATCATGGCTGGATCCCATCGACCTTGGTACCGAATTTCCATTGTTCTGATATCTTGGTGAAACCTTTTACCCTGCTCGTCACTAACAGCTCCCAACTTTTTTGAAAAAAATGACAGATGGGAATGGAGGAAGTGAATTTTTAATGACATTCTGGCGCCAAGCGCTTTATAGGCATCTAAGAGTTCATTAACTAATTGTTCATAAATTTCATCCATATTGTTGCCTAAAAATCCTCTTACTACATTAACAAATGAATTCCATGCTGTGAGTTCCTGCCTGGTAAGCTTTTCCGTAAAATTGACATCGTCCAGCAATTTTCTGATTTGTGGCCCAATAAAAATGCCTTCTTTTAATTTGGTATCGCTTAATTGGGGAAAGACTTGTCTTAGGTATTTAAATCCATCACATCTTTATTCAAAGCCTTCACAAAGTTTTTCATCAGCCCAAGTTTAATGTGAAGAGGAGGCAAAAGGACATTTTTTGGGATCAACAAGAGGTATAAATTTAACATTTTGAGATCCCGGTTGAAATTCGTTTCTTTCTGGCCAAATTTTTGTTACATAATGCTGATTTATTGACGACGACCACTCACGGGGAGAATGTTCAATATCAAGTTGCTGCATTAAACTGTCTATATCAGTACACGCGTACAACGAATTTTTCATACTGTAGAATTCAGAAAACATAGCATTTCTTTTTCTTAAATTCGTAATTTTTGTTTCTTTGGCCAATAGGTTCCATTTCTTAAGACGGGAATCCAGAAGTTCTGGCTGTTGCTTGGATAACCCCAAATCACGTACTAAATCATTTAATTCACTTTAAACAATCAAATGTGGCTCGCCGGAGTGGTAAAAGTGGGATCGGTGCACTGTTTTTCTGAGCTGCCTGATGATGCGATCCCCATTATCTCCCAAATCAATAGCTTGCCAATTTAAAGGCGCAATCGGCACTGGCAAATTTGCATTATGAGGAACAGGTCGTATGGCAGATTGCAAATTTGGATATTCTATATTGTGCTTTCCCTTTTTGGAATAACCTTCAGTCTTTGTCAGGCAAAAATAACAATGGTCAGAATGATTGGTCGGTTCTCGCCATACCATTGGAACTGCAAAAGGCATACTTTTTCTCTTTCCCTTCATCCACTGCACCAATGATACACTACAACTAACACAGCAGACATGGGGAGCCCACCGTCTTCACATACACTTGCTTATCGATACACAGAGAACCACTCAATTCGAAACTCAACAGAAGAGTGATGTTTAACGTTTATTTTATGTCTAGTGTTGTAAACAACCCAGTCTAGGTAATTTTTCTGTTGTAAAATGGACCCATTTTAGCCGCCCCAAAATAAAATTGTTTACCTGCCAATATAAAAGGTTCTAATTAAGCTACTAAAAAATGGAACGTATTAGGGCTTTCCGAATATTTTTTTATTATTGGGAGGGTATTTCCATTGTGAAAATAATGAGCTGACCTGTGTTACAAAAATCTTGTCGGCCAGTGAATTAAAAAATCAGGTATCTACGCCAATGACTTAGAGGTTTTCGATGTCAAAACTTTTACCCCAACTATTCTAGTCTATTTTTGGTGCAAATTTGAAATCAATCGGTTTGACCGTTCTCAAGTTAGCGTTCGTGAAAATTTTGTTTACACATCCATGCATCTAATATCAATTTTTACCTTTATAAAGAGTTAATTTCAAGGGGATAATCAGCTTCCTAAAAACAAAAGTATATATTTTTTAAAAAATGGGAGTCGTAATTTTTTTATTTTTGTATATAATTTGTATTTTTTTCTCGTTTACAAAAGTGAAATATACCACTGCTGAATGATTTGATGTCGAGTTTGATAGATATTAGAGATATAAATGTTTAGGAGCCTATTTTAGTATACACACTCTTCCATACATTTTTTTATTTAAACACTGTCAAGAGGCTAATTGGAAGTTATTACTTCCTGATGTAAAAGCCAATTATATTACTAATACATTATATAGGCTAAAAAGGTACTCCCAGGTGGCACTAAAGTAGCTATAACTGTTTCCACTACTACTCTTTAAGGGTTTTTACGTATTTATTACTAATAATCCTACTATATATCAATAAACAATTTGGGTTAAATGTTTTTAAGTATTGTGTATATATTTGTTACTGCGAATAATACTTTATAGTAATTTTCTATGTAAAGTAATTATGCAATTACTACTGCCAAGCAACTAGTTGCAAAATTGACTCGAAGGTCATCATATCTTTTCAGTGACACAATAGTAATTTTTCAAAGTTACTGATTCTAATCTGTTTACTAAATTACAACTTTTAAGTATCAGAACCTTCCTGAACCTTGCAACGACTACTCTGTTACGTCCAAATGTACTTCTATAAGGTATTACTATAAATTAAAACGAGTCGTTGCAGAACAGAAAAAGTTATTGTCTAATGTTACTTTAAACTTGCGTCGGGATTTTCTTTAAATAAATCATCAAAAGATTCTCGTTTCTTGTTGTGTTGCTCTGTCTTTAAATTTTCTGTGTTGTCAAATGAAGGTTCTGGTGAGTCTCCTATTCTACTTTTTTTAGAGCGGTGGTATTTTTACGATCATATTTGTGTTCATTTAGACTACTACACGGGTATTGGCTAGTTTGTCCAGATATAGACAGAGGGGCATTTTTTTGCAGGGTACTTGATAGACTTATTGGATTTGTTTTGTTTTTTGGAATATGATTTTTAGGTTTACTAAAGCAATTATAACTAAATTAACAGCCTTTTGTGTCATGTATAGTATGCAAGTTTTTTAATTAGTTTCATTAAAATTTTCTATTATATTTCTGAAGAGCAAGTTTATTAATTTAAGGGGATAGGAATTTAGTTGAATTACTTATAATCTTTATTGAGTTACTGTAATTGTGTAAGGTCGTATTCAAGAAGTTAATTTTTTTGTCAATTTCGATTTCTATGCTCGTGAATTTAAGCTATTCATGGTTTCTTGTTGCTGAATTTTTCCATTATATCTACACAAAAATAGTAAATTAAAATCTAGTGTTGGTATTACCAGCCTTTATTCTTCGGTTGCAAAGTAGAAGTAAGTATTACAGTAATTATTTACTACAAGAAAACTATTACCTCTTGTACTTGAGGTTCCGAAGATAGGAAACGCTGGTACGAGATTCGGTCTATAGTGACTTTATAAGGACAGTGGTCACAATAGAAGCCAACCCGCCATATTGATGCAAAATTTCTAAATGTTTAAATGGGCGCACACATATCGTTAGTTTTTCGCAAAATATGACTAAATTAATCTACTTTAACACATTAATATAAGAAAATTGAATCAGCTAAAAGGTTAATTAATGTAATTATTATTAATTTCAGTCTACAAAGAGTAATATGCCTCAGAAATTTACTTTACATTGACATCCTCTGTCAGCGTCAGCTGTGAATGTAGTGATATGTTAATGCTTTCCTCTAATAATCTATGCGAACTATCTAGTGCAAACATACTTTTTTATTTAGATTTTTATCAAATAACAATGTTTTTGCAAGTGATTAATAACAGTTGCCTGCGAAGTGAATTTAGTAATGTATTATGTACTGAAGAAGGTCTACAAAATAAAGTTTCTTTTATGCTAATCTTTGAGAGCTTCTACCTCAAATTGGGGTGCTAAAAACAGTAAAACAAACACTAAGACATGAAACAATATTGTCTTTTACAGCAAAATAAAACCAAAACATTATAATGTGCAATATTCAATAATTTTTCTTGGAGTAACCTTAAACTTAAGATATTTACGGTCATAGTCATTTACAAATTCATCACAAACACTTCATAATTACAAGCAAAAATCAGGTCAACCAGGCTTAAACACGTTTCTCCATATGGTCAATGGCTTAGAACTTATTGTTTGAATCAATATTCACTTTAATAAATCACAAAAAATAATAAAATAATACACTAATACAACAAATCTCATAAACCCACATAGGAAAAAGTAAACAAAACGATTTTAGCAGCAGCAATATGGCTGAACCAATCAAAAATTAGTTACCCTATTGTCGCCACCGTCCTTATAAAGTCATTGTAATTTGGTATACAGCCATTAAACTCAATTATATTCGGTCTGAATTTGTCAATCTCAGTTTGTTGTGTATGTGCTGTAGACGATAACCTACGAGTAAAAAGTTAAAATAGCAATGGCGCGGCGTCTCGTCCCATAAGAAAAAAAAGTGTAGCTTTCGTTATTGATCGTAGTCTCTGCTTAAACAGAACGTGGCGACACCAAGTTCTGGTTACTTTATTGAAATACTTGTGGTAGCAATGACGTATTCATGACTAAAATTGCTATTTGGGCTGGAATAGCAAATATTTTTGAAAAATATAAGGCCGTTTTAATCGACGTGTTAGAATCGATAGAATACGAAAAATATATTTTTAGCAGAAAAATTATAATATCTGTAAGGATGTGTGTGTATACAAAATTTGCACCAACTATAACTTGAGAACGGCCAAACCAGTTCGTTTCAAATTTGCACCAAAAATTGGCCAGGTCAGTGTCTTGCAGAGATGAAATTTTGGGTGTCATCGGCGTAGATCTTTCAAATTTTTAAGGAGTATAAAAACGAAAAAAAAATACATTTTGAGAATGCGCAAACTGTAATAGACAAATTGAAAACAGAATTAAGGTAAATATTCTGACACACAAAAATGTGGATGTTATCCGATTATATATATTTAAAAAAAAACGTAATAATTTGAAGAATTGCGAAACGTCAAATTTATGTTTTTAAAAGCGTTCTTTAAAAGTTACTTTTTAAATGCTTCTAGTTTTCCAAAACAAAATTTTAAAATATTATAGCAATTGAATTTAGAATGTAAAAGTAACTTTGGTTCATATTTCTGTTTCCAGGGGCCATAAAACAAGAAAAAGTATGAAACAGCCACAGACGCAGCAAGAACCGGAAAGGGAACCGACCAGAGAAGAGCTGGAGAATGAATTTAGGCTAGACGATCCAGGTAATATTCAAAACGGCGGAAATGTGCAAAAAAGTGGCACCGCTGTACAATGGTTTTTATCCTGAATGATTGCTATCCAATGTATTGATACTGTCTTGACGTAGTCGGTCCATGGTTTATGAGATCTTCTTTGGTTTTGCCTGCTTGACCTCGGTCGATTTTTTGGTCTATCTGTCATTGGTACAGTTGCGAATGTTTCTATCACTAAAATTCTTGGCAATTGCTTTTCCATGGTGTTATTGCACTTATATTTAATATGTCAATATTAATTGGTTGTGATGACTGGAAGTCAAAGCATCTGAATGTAAAAGTTATGCCGCGTTTATCAAAAGCTGTAAAAGCTAAAATAATTGCTTTGCTTGATGAGGCTGGCCTGAAAGAAAAATATCTGATTAGGGGCTCAGAAAAGAACCCTTCACGATATAAAGGTCAGGTGGCACAGAAAACATACCCTGGATAGATTGTTAGATTCAAATGTTTGCTCAACTCGCCAGGAAGATAATAATAACTTAATAAAATATTTGCCGAACAATCCGTTCAAATCCGCTAAAATTGCTAAAATAGAAACTGCTTTTCCCGGATTAACAAACAGCAGCAAATTGGATTTTCGGTAATTGTTTCATATAGGTCCGTTAAAAGAAATTATTGATTTCCGAATTAGAAAGCTTAGAGGTGATTAAGCGCAATTTAGTATTTTTACTTAGGGGCAATTGTTTTATATGAGTTCTTTAGTTTTAAAGTACGAATTAATTCATATTTTAAAAAATACTAACTTGCGCCAAGAAATTCTATTAAAAATGTCCTGTTATGATGAGTTTTTCTTCTTTAAAGCCTGGGTCTATAGATTGAAAACGTTTGCGTCTGGCGTCGCCGTTTGCGCTGTCCTTGAAGTTTACTTAACGCAAAGCAATGGGTACGGTTATATTTTTGCCGCCATACGTTTGAGTTTCCGCTAGCCGTCGAAAAGATGGCGATCTTTAACTTTGACGGAAGCAGCTGGGGAAAATCGACATTTACGTTAAGCTGCAACCAATGAAATTGCTGGATTTTACAGGGCCTTTTAAAATGTTCGTCCTTCTTAATGAATTTGACATTAATATATACACATAACATCCTCGTCCATTTAAAAAAACTGCTTGGTGTCATTGTCTTTAATTTTAAGAAAATGCTTGCAGGAGTTTTGAGTATTTTTTTGTACTATGCCTAGTACAATTATTAACTCGTTAGCAACGTCCAGAGTATCGCATTTTGATTTTTTAGGCAGGGTACCTCGCCCAAGATCTTCATTTTTTTTGTCACCAGTCCTTGAGGCCGACGTTGCCACAGCTATCAGGAACTTAAAAAATTCTAATTGTTTCGATATATACGACATTAACACCAAAATGATTAAAAGTTGTCTGGAAGTCATTGTGCCATACTTGATTATACTTACAAATAAATGCTTTGAGGAGGGGAATTTTTCTGATGTACTTAAAGTGGCAAAGGTCATACCGATTTTCAAAAAACGCGACCCCAATCAACCCGACAATTATCGACCAATTTCGATATTGCCTCTATTTGGAAAAATAATTGAAGCAATTTTGAAGACTAAACTTGTTTCATATTTTGAAAATTTCAACTTGTTGGATTCTGGACAGTTTGGTTTTAGGGGTGTCGCTCCACTATTGACGGAATTCTGGTGGGGGTCATCGTCGAGGATTTGCAGGAGGGTCGGCAACACGCTGCTGCGTTGTGCAATCTCAGCCGAGCCTTTGATTGTGTATCTCATCCTATTTTACTTGATAAACTAAGTTATTATGGAATAAACGGAATACTTCTCCTTCTCCTAAAATCTTATCTACATAATCGCATACAAGCGGTGGCTTTGAACCAAAAACAGTCAGATTTTCAGGGTCTGAGGACAGGGGTTCCCCAAGGGTCTATTCTGGGGCCCCTGCTATTTATAGTCTATATAAATGACTTTAGTCAAAGTCTTTCTCTTAATAAGTGTGTTCTATATGCAGATGATGCGACACTTTTAATTTCAGCCCCCAAACACAATAGCGCACTCGTCCAAAATATTGAGTCCACCCTAGTAAAAGCTCAGCGTTGGTTTTCGAGCAATAACCTTAAATTAAACAACGAAAAAACCCAGATCATTTCATTTAGTTTCAATTGTACACTTGTTAAAGGGGCCTATGTTAAACTGTTGGGTGTCCTTTTGGATGACGGTTTAAAATGGTATCCACATATAGACAATCTTTGTTTGAAACTAAGTAGTCAGATTTATTTGCTTAAGCAATTAAAAAAATCATTTGATATAGAAATATTGCTAATGGTATATTTCGCAAATATCCACTCCTTATTGAGCTATGGAACTGTCATCTGGGGCGGTTCATCGAAAAGTTACAAAGCCTTTATCGCACAAAACGAGCAATTAGGACCGTTGAAGGGGCTGGTTCACAAACCTCGTGCAGACCGCTCTTTAAAAAATATTATATCATGACACTACCTTGCATCTACATATATCAAACTCTTCTTGAAATTAAACAGCATTTCGAGAAGTATACTCGTCTCTTTTATAACCATAATTACCAAACTAGATCGCCTGAGTCATTGCTGGTTCCGAGGCATCGCCTTGCGAGTACCAAACTCTGTGAATATATCTATTTATAATAAACTCGACAACACCGTCAAGTGTCAAATTATTCTCAATTTAAAATAAAAATTAAAAAAATACTACTAAAGCATTCTTTTTATTCAGTCAATGAATATATGGAGGCGCCAACCTTGAGTTGAATTGACACTAATTGTTTGTTTATAATATACATATATATTTTACTCTTTTATTAGTTTGTAAATAATGTTATACGTTTGTATTTTTACTTAGCTTATATGCTTTTTTTGTATGACTTGCAACAAACATATTTTGTAACGTTGTCAAATAAATATATCTATCTATCTATCTATCTATCTATCTATCTATTACCACCCCAATTAACAGGCCGAATTCGCCATCTTTATAGCCGCCTTCTCTTCAACAAGTTTACAGCTGCGACAAATATTTACAATCCCTAGTCTTTACCAGGCCTTATTACTATGATTTTGATTATCCATGCTTAGCACATAAAACGAAATACAAGCAAGACAAAATTACATTACACAAAAACGCGATAAACATAAACATTAAAGTAAGGTTAGTTCCACAGGCGACGCAAAGCACAAACGCTTTCAATCTATAATTTGGGCTAAGAACCAGCGTAAACTCACGACTTAGACGGACGACGCAAGACGCAAACTTTTTCAATCTATAACCCAGGCTTGATAATTAGAAATGCAATTTTCTTTGACGAACCTATAAAAAATTAATTACTTTAGGGGTAATTGTTTTATATGAGTCCTTCAATTTTAAAGTTTGAATTGATACAAAAAAACTTGCGCCAGGAAATTATTTTAAAAACAATGCGTGTTAGGAGGTAGTTCAATCAAGGTGATCGACCGCATATGACCAAGTGCTATCGACTAAAAACGCATGCCTCAAAAAGAGCAGGCAACTGCATCGGGTTCCATCAGTTGTTTAATAGTTGCCTATTTTGACATTGGCGTTCAAACTTCAGTGCCAAAGTATAAATTATAAGGAAAATAGCAAAATAAACTTCTGTTTGTTTGATTTTATTATTCATATTCATCTTTACGATCTAGTAAATGTTTTAACGTCAGAAGTATGCAATTGACAGTGCTAAATAATGTCGAGCGTTCACCTTTGTTTTAAAACCCATCGAGAAGCTTTTCTTAATAGCGGAAATAAGAATTTTTCTGCGGAAATGCATAATTTTCATTTTTCACGCTTTAGTAGACCTGAAATTGGTTACATGAAAACTTTGCTTTGTTTGCCACTCTAAATATTTTTGCTAACGTAAAAATGCCAAAATATTTCTCCAGAAATTTTTTATTTCTATATTCCGAGGAAATTCTTTACACTTTAGAATTCTTGAAATCAGTTACATAAAAAAATTGCTTTGATTTGCATTTGAAACATTTTTTTTAACAAAAAAATGCAAAAATGTTTCTGTGCAAATATGTTATTTCCATTTTTCGAGGAAATTTCTATACTTTGGCATACCTGAAATCAGTTACACGGAGATTTTGCTTTGTTTGCTAGTCCAAACACGTTTCTGAACATAAAAATGCAACGCAAAATTGAGAATATTCCTCATTATTTTGAGTTTCCTAGGAAATCAGATTAATCAGTTATTTTAGTTTGATTCGCAATTTTTTTCTCTGAATATAAAAATGAAAATATATCTATATTATTTACTCATTTAACAAACCTGAATAGTCTAAAATCTTATATCTACCTCTAATAAAAGACAAATTCTTTTTTAATATAATATTACTGTTAGGTGGATCTAGTTCATTAGGTTCCTCGATAAAACCATCATTAAAGCCATAAACTACTATTTAAGTTACAAAATCACAATAATTTTTTAAGTTCTTCATTCAAAAGGCTTTATAGAAGTAAACTATAAAAAAATCCGAACTAGGTTAGGTTAGGTTAGATTAGGTTAAAGAAAACCTATACTGTTAAGTTAACCCAGGTTTCTCGATAAAACCATCTTTAAAGCCATACACCTTGATTTAAGTTACAAAATTACATTATTTTTTTAAATTCCACATTTAGAAGGCTTTATCAAAGTAAAAAAAAATGTGTTGTGAATGTACCACATTTCAGAGGAAGAAAAAGGTTAACAATAAGTAAATAAATAGATAAAATAAAAATTGAGAGTTTCCTTAGAGATTTTTTTTAATTTATGGCAGTCAGGAGGCTTTGTAGAAGCTAAAAAAATATTAGGTGGATATATGAAATTTCAGCTAAAGTTTACAAAATATCGTCGGAAAATGTATTTCAGCAGGAACATTTTTTCATTTTTATGCTCAGAAAAAGGTTTAGAATGCTAAGCAAAACAAAGTTTTAATGTAACAGGCTTTAGCTGTTCTAAAGTCTGGATAATGGAAATTGAATTTCCTCTAAAAATGGAAATGGCGTATTTCCGCAAGATTATTTTTATTTATTTAATGCCTAACAGACTGATTTCTCTGATGAAACTTAATGATACAGCAACCAAATACGAGTTTACTTTTATTTTTATAAAGTTTAAAATAAAAATATTTTGAATATTTGAATAAAAAATATTTTAAAGAAAAATGCGAGTTATCAAATTATCGTATTTTTAATTAAAACAAATCAGCTGATACAATCTTGATTTTCCAAAATTTAGAAGAAAGAGCAATAAAAGTCATATAGGTGCTTAGGTTTTAGTGATCTAAACTGAACATCTGACATATTCTGCCCGTCTTCACTGAAAATAAACCATATAATATTCCCATCCCTTTTCGTCTACGTAGTTCTTCGTATCTCACTCTATATCTTAAATATATTCCTAGCATTGAACTCTTCATTCATCATGATAATTTTCTAACGTTAGTTTTAGATATGATTAATGAATTAAAATGTGTAGAAGGATGTGGGAATAAATAAAATAAAAATAAATGTAACTAGAACAAAATAAAATATTTTAGAAGCTACTATCTAAAAATATTTGGATGTAACTATAACATTAAATTTAAATCGGAAATCAAATCAGTAGTACTACATTTTATTTTTATAATGTAATCAATTTGTCGAATACAGACAACAAATTCTACAGAATTGAGCAATGATAATAATTGGATTGTATATTTTTTATAATATAATTGTTCTTCATGAAAAAAACACTCTATATGCCTACTACCCAAACACAAATTTCTATTTTCTCTCATTGAATTTATCTAATATATCAAATAATACCTTAAAAAAAACTATAGTTTATCTAAACTTAGACTTAATTTAAATAATGCCATTTTATCAACATAGTTTTATATCATTTATATAAAATAAATTTTATTATATTCCCGAATATTGAGATAGCTTTTAAGCTAGTAAATAAAGTTATACATTAGGAAATTAGGAAAATAAATATTTAGAGGATCAGTTTTTAAATAAATAAAATCTTTAACTTTTTAACTGCAACTAAATACAAACGGTTCCAAATCTACTGATTAATAATTTATTTAAAAACAAAACTGGAATTTAATTTCTCGGGTAATTTGAAATGTTTGATTGAAAGTGTTATGTCGTTTGTTTAAATATGTTTCAATTTGTGCAAATTGTTCTACAATTATCTGCATAATTATAGGTCGAAATAATTGGAAAATTCATGAATTGGGCTCCTAACCACGGGCAGTAGAGAAACGTTCGATTTTGGTTTTCCACGGGCAAGCAAATCATGAATTTTAAATGCTTTATACTCATTCATTTTTAACGATCTTCGAGGTCCAATATATCTTAAGAAGGGTAAATTTAATACCATTTTCAATTTTCTTTGAACTTTCATTTCCTTTAAATGAAGTATATTGTTAATATTTTATAGCATATAAATTTAACCTACTGCGAAAGATTAAAGTTGAGAATCAATTATGTAATCATGGTTCTTAGCTTGGAACGTCTCAAAATGGAATTACTTTCCGACGTTTTTTCTACGTTTGCACGAGGCACCTTCAAGGATCTTCACTACCCAAGATCACATATCTTTTTTGCATCGCGACTTTTCCGAAATTTTTCAGACGGATATACAAGAATTAAAAAACAAAGTAAAGCTATAACTCAGCATTTTCTTGCAGTTGTTGCCCATAAATATCGCAAAAGGAATGACATGGTCCTCAATAATATTTTTTAGAGAGAGATTACCACTTACTACCTTTCAGAGAGAGATTACCACTTACTACCTTTGTAACCCTGGATTTTTCTTAAAACCAAGGTACAAGATTGCTACGCTCTTATTTAATAATTATTATTACTGTTTTATTATAAATTCACAAAAAGGTATCAAGATTACAGCTCGTGGTCAACAGAGCGTGCAATGTAGATGCCCTAGCTCAATTAACCCGGAGAGTAGGGCGTGGGAAAACTTAAGAAATTAAAAAAAAAAGAGAGATGAAAAAAGAAATGAGCGCCACCAATTTAGAACGGCTTAAATTGGAAAGCCCCTTGATCTTTGCGGCACTTGCTTCCTCTTGATACTTTAAAAGAAAAAGAGTGAGCTAAATAAAACACAAATATAGTAAAAAAAAAAAAATCTATTATCAGTTACGGTATAAAAGAAGGAAAAAAAAAATAAAATGTAAACAATAGGTGTCACCAAATCCAGCAGCACCTGGAAGTTCTGAGACGCTCCTAACTTCAAACTAGGCCCGTGACATGGGATTAGTCCCGAGTCTTGAAGTTAAGCCCGTGACTTGAAATTGTCTGTGACTTGCAGTTGTAATTAGCCCCTGAGTTGAAATTAGGACTGTGACTTACAGTTGGCCCCTGACTTGAAATTGGGACCGTGACTAACAGTTGGCCCCTGACTTGAAATTAGGACCGTGACTAACAGTTGGCCCCTGACTTGAAATTGGGACCGTGACTAACAGTTGGCCCCTGACTTGAACCCTATGAAAACAAAAATTTTCTAGAATTTTTCATAGTGATTCGAAGTCTATAACGAAAACCCAAATACTTTTAATTAGTTCAAAAAAATCCCCAAAAGGTTTCTACTGATTAAAAATTAACTGAAGAGTCAGAAATATAATTTAATTTTAAAAATTTAGTCCTACCGAGAAGTATAAAAAAAAAATATATTTAATTAATTTCAAGACACTAATCAGAACTTTTTTAAATAAATTAAAACCGCAAGCAACTAAATAAAAAAAATACAATTAAATAATTTAAAATGAAGTCACTAAAGATACCATCAATAAGCACAAAATGCCCTGATGGGTATCGAAAATTCAGTCGAAACGTTGTCAATAAATCCAACAAATCCACAAATACAAACTAAGACCGGAAAGGAAAATTCTAAAAATTTACTTTATCAAATACAATCTCAATAACCAGCGTTAACACTAAAATAAATACAAGGTTTCGACTGAATCCGAATGATTTAAATTAGAAATAAATAATAAAGTAGAAATAATTCTAATACTTAAAAAAATTAGGCCCTGATGATGACCTAAAATTAATCGAAACGTTGGGTAAGAAAAATATAAGCACATTATTATAACTGACTCCAATAACTAAATTTAATTTACAATAAATAAATTTGTAAGAAAATGGATTACTATAACAATTTCCCGTATAAAATAGATAGAAAATTTAAACTGACCTCGGCCAATTTAAATAAAAATGTGAATAAAATAAAAAAGCAAAATCTTAAGAAAAGAAGGTATGTATAAACTTGAAGAATAGCAAATATTTAAGCGAAACGTTGTGAGAATACTTACAAAAAATATAGATATAATAAGGCAGCAATAAGAAAAATCAAAAGGCACAAATATACTTAAATTTTAATATAACCAGCTTAAAAAAAGGGTTTTATTTAAATAATTATTTTCCAGCGGCAAATCAAAATGCAAAAAAAAATACCATAATCTAAAAGAAAAGCAATTTACGTCATACTTAATTGTTACTGAAAACCTCTGCAAGCCATTTATTAATCTGTTTATTATCTATTAAAAAGTACGAATGCAGTAATCAAATCACACTATGCAAGCTGCTTAAATATTGTGGTTTTATTTTAAAATAAAATAGAGCCAATTTACGATCCACAAAATATGGTTAATATAATAGGAAAATGAATCAAATTACTGAGGTAAAAGATGTTCGACGAAATACAAACTAAAAATTATCTTCGCATGAATTCGTTACACTTGCATTTAATTTTTAAGATTTCAAAAAAAAATATATAAAAACTAGTCCCCGTTGCATCAAAAAAATAATCGTCTCACCCGAGCAAAAGTTAATTTCAAAAAAACAAAAACATGAGAAAAGTTACCAAATTACGAATAGCAAAATTTAAGAAAAAAGATCCCCTTTTCAGGATAAATGATATTAAAGCAAATTACCTATCCAATAGGGTCACTCAGTTCTAGTCAAAAAGGTGGTTTCACGTGCCAAGTACAAGGGCATGGAAAATGGCGGTCTGGTCCAATCTTCAGCTCAAATCCTCTCTTAGAGAGATTTTCTAGCACGAAAAATAACACTCACAGTGCAAACTATAATGTGCCCGAAAAACTAATGCGGTGTTGAGGAAAAATCCCGCTAACGGATTTCCAAGATTTTCCTGGATTATTTCCTCAGACCCGCGCTGAAGACTTGTGGTTTATCTGCAGGTGACCAGAAAAGTGAAAAATGTGTTCCCCCAGCTTCCTTTCCATCTAGAACTTTGGTTAAATAAGGTGGCGGAATACCATTGGCTAGAGTATGTCAGGTGCTAACAACCTTGCCAAAAGAGCACATAGACGGAATAAAACAAGGCTATGATTAACATGTTAGACAAGAAAAACGACTCTCCATTGGTTGAGAAAGATACAGGAAATAATGCAGGAATACACTTGGCAACAGCGAAAAAGAAGCCTGCGCTCTGGATATGAGGAAGTACCGGATGGAGGGTTCCGAGAATAAGTTAATATGGAAGTCTTAGCCGAATAGATCCGAAAAGTTCCGAGACGACGCAATAATAACATTGACAGAAACAACTAACCTGAAATTTAAAAGCAACGCCAAGGCGAAATGGAAATGTAAATAAACAAATAATATTTAATTAATTACTCTAGTACTAATGGAAAAGGACCACTCAGAAAAGTCAAATATTAGTCCGGAGTAGAGTACCAAAGAGTCAAAAAAAATGATGTGCTAATGCAGGAGTAGTTAAATGTCATACAAATGAAACGTAAGTTGAGTTTAATTTAATAGAATTTTCCCAACTGTATAAACTCATTATTTAACCATAAAATAGGAATTTATTCACACAATTATTAACTATTTTAGGAAATGCATCAGACGCAGACGTAACGAAATTTCAGTTTATATTAGGCTCCAAGTAATTATGCAACTATGGACAAAAGAAAAGTCGATCTGAATTTCGGAACATCAAACATTGATAGAAATTATAAGAAGGCTGTAGTTTATATAGTCTCAGAAAAAAAAGGTAAGAATATTAATATTGAATCGAGAAATACCTTTGGTTTATTTATGTCTAACTTAAATGAAAATACCTTTATATGTTACCTATTCACAGCAAAAGGAAACACGAATAATAAAATGTAGATTTAAGAGAAAGTATGAAGTGGTGTATATATAGTATCTATAGTCTAAAAATAATCCTATGTATATCTGAAAAGAAATATTTATCAAGGCAACCTTTTTTTTATACAAGTATTTACAGTTCAATATTAATACATAATATCGACTTTATATCAAATAATTTATTGGGGTACTAATGATTTGTTTTTTTTTTTTACAGCGACAGAAGAGTTATAGAAAATACACGCTCGAATCTAAAAATGCAGCATATCTAGCCAAAGAAAACGGAAATCCCAAGACTTGTATAAAGGACTCGAAAACAGGTTTTCAAAATTAATAAAATTTAATTTATATCTACTCTGTAAAATATATGGGAAATAAATAGTTTGTCTAAAGTGCTATTTGAAGTTTTTCTTATACAGTATATAATTATTAAATTCGGCAAAATTAAATAAATCCAATAATTATATTTAAACTGATTTTTTTTTGGCGACATCTATGAACGAACGCTAAACTTATACCATTTACTGAAAATTATTCCTTTATAACTTGAGTTCAGATATAAGTACAAAATTAACTACTTATCGAGAGGTGACACTGTGTGTACCGAAATTTGCTGCAAAAGGTGTTGAATTTATATTTCGCTTAAATATGTACAATGTAACCGCTTCTAATAAGAAAACTACTAAAATCTAAGGTATCAAACCAACAAGGCGTACATATTAATCACTAAACTTAATACTAAAGTAGTAGATTATAATATTAAATTAATCATACAATGAAATGCACTTAAAACAAAATTAAACTGTTACACCTTTTTCGACAGAATATTCTAGATCCCCCACCAAATGGTTCCCTTGGAGAGATATTGCTGGCTGCTAATTTTTTCTCAGTCGTTTGCTGTATTTTGTCACGACCATCTGAAGATATCAAGTTTACCGAAGTTTCAGCAGGAAATAAAACCTGCTTCCAGTCTTCGACAGTTCAACTGCATAGTTTCTCGCATTATAATCGTGCTGCTCTATGTGCTGCGCTAAGCAGGTGCTGTTAAAGGCTTTCTAGAGTCTGACGTTCTGGGCTACAAAAACTCTGTGGGCAAAAATATTCATTGCAAATATTTAAAGTTCTGACGAGTCGAATAAACTGGTGAAATATCGAATGCTTCTCAACAACACACATAGCCATGTGTTTTTATGTGTTTCACCGTCTGATGCCTTCAGGCGTTGCAGCCCAATATTCGTGCGTCGAACTTTACTAGCAAATCCTGATTCTCTTAGCCTTTTTACGATTAGGGGAGAAATACTTACATTTCTGACTTCTGCAAGTCCATTATAAAGCACTACACTGGTGAATGTTTTTTGCTTAACACCTTTTGCAGGAGAAAACGCTCAACTCGTACAAATGTAAAATTCGTCTACTCTGTCCACGTTTTCTTCAGTGTGACCCTGTCTCCCTATATCTTCTAATCATTCAACTAATGGTTGCGTAATGAACTACCAGCATATTAGTCACATAACGCATATTTCGTCCTTCATCTAACAGAGCGGACTCTCATTTGGTAAACACTTAAATGCCTATGATGCCTAAGAATTTTGAACTTACGATTCGTGACACGAATGTTAATAACGTTTAAGTGGAAACTCAGACTTCAAACAATTTTAGCCTAATGATCCACCTTTACCCAAAAAAAATGCACTTGTCATCACATAGGTATTTTTTGCAAATTGGAAAAAAAAACGGTAAATTTCCTTTAAAGTGCTGGACACGAAAGAAAACCGGTTTAGGAAGGTCGGCCAAGAAATCTCTTTAAACCAGTGGTGTCTCGTCGTTCTTTAAATAATATGGCACTTCTTTTTGACTATACGTACTTCAGATAATTAAAAAATGTAACTATGCTTAATGAACCTTTATCTATATTTGTCTGTTTTCTTTCGTGTACCGCACTTCTATATCACTTTTGTGTTGCAAAAACGGCGAACTTTCGAATTTTAAAATGATTATTTTTGTTTTTTCTTGATCGATTTACCTATAAATATATTTTTTCTTGAGTTCTGTCATTAACGGTTCCCGGGCTACTGCCTAAGTCCACTATTATTGGACCACAGAGTATAATGATACATGATTTACAAGTCCAGATTTTACAAGGGCAGTCAGCATCAGATCCAGTGAACGAGATTTATCAAAAGTTTAATTTATGCAGTTCGCCTTTGGGCTACTCGGGTATGCCAAAAGTGGCCGTCTGTCTCCGTTTGTCATATTACTTTATACAAGGGCCGTCATTGTGAAGTGCTATATAGGGCGTTTCCTAATTGCGTGCTGATGTTAGAGGGGGTGTTTTTATGCCCTAAAAGTCTTAACTTTTGAGATACAGGATGGTAAAGTTTAAAAAGAGAACATTTTTTTTTATCCCAATTCTGATGCTATTGTAGATAACTGCATGAAATCTGATACACGTCTTCTATGCATTAAGGAGCATACGGATTTACCCAGGTTAATTACATATGCACGCCACTGGTAGAAATTTCAAAAATTGATTGTTAATAAAAAATGCCGTTTTATGCATAAAAGACGTGTATCAAATTTCACACAGTTATTTATCTATAATAGCATCAGAATTAGGATTTAACAAAATTTTTTTTTTAAAACCCTGTATCTCCAAAGTTAAAACTTTTAGGTTGATATTAAACTTTTGTCTTAAAAAGGTCCAAGAATCACCCCCCTTTAACATTAGCACGCAATTAGGAAACGCCCTGTATGGTACTTCACAATGACGCTCCCTGTACAAAGTAATATGACAGACGGAGACAAACGGTCACTTTTGGCGTACCCGAATAGCGCAAAGTCGAACTGCATAAGTTAAAATTTTGATAAATCTTGTTCAATGGAATAGCGCACTTTAACTACATTGATGTGTTAATTTTGGAAAAATATGAATTCTATAGTTTTTCAAATATGAATTGCAATATTAGATGTTTTTTAACACCCGGTATTGAACAGAAAATTAATTATTTTGAAGCAGTTTATTGACAGGTACTTTATGAACAATTTTTCAAAATATATGAAAAAAAAAACTAAGCCATTTTTGAGGTTGGCGGCTGTGGTTCTAATGGTTCGATTCCTGCTAAATCGTTGTCTTCCTCTAAAAATGATGAGGTTTCGTCGTCAATACTTGAAGATCTCAGTGTGATAACTAAATCATCAATAACCGTTTCAATTTTGCCATCTACTTCCCAGTATTTATCTTCAATAGAACGAACATGTTTAACATACGATTTCCAATTTTCAGCCGATATTGAGTCAATCGCTTCTAAAGTTATTTTATTTAAATCTTTAATTGAAAGTTTACCGGTGTTGCGCTCTCGAATATATTTTTTTACTCCTGCCCGTGCAAATTCAATAGGGTTGAGGTCGCACATGTATGGAGGCAGCCTTAAAGGTGTATGACCGAGGTTTCGTAAAAGACCGTCAATTTTATACTTTTTTCTCTAGGCTTGTTGGCTGATATTACTTCATATAATTGATATTTTCTCCATATTGGATCACATACAAGATTGTTCGATTTAAGCCACGTAGAGTATTTAGTTGGCACTTTATCTTCTACGTGAGAATGATAAGACGCATTATCCATTACCACGACTGATTTGGGAGGAATGTTCGGTAGAAGCTTCTCGAGCAACCACTTTTCAAAATTATCTCTATTCAACTGTCCATGATAGTCTCCAGTTGTTAGTCCCGAGCGAAAAACTAAAGCAGCACCTGGAACAAATCCGGCTTCTGAACCAGCATGAACTATAATAAAGCGACTACTAGAGCGGATGAACAACACCTGTAACATTTTCACTTTGCATTTGTTCACTGTCATATCGTTATTTACGCAGGTTTCGTCTAGATACACAATATTGCATCCTTCTTGCCTATATTGCCTTACAGTTGATAGATATTTCACCCACCAGTGAAAAATATTTGGTCTCTTAATGAGCAATTGTCGTTTATTTTGGCAGTTGCGCCAAACAAAACCATGTGATCGTAAAAGCCGATTTAAGGTTTTATAGCCGTACGGAAAATCTATTTTGTTCTTTACAGCACGGAGTAGGAGTTTGCAGGTCGGAACCTTCTTTTATTCTTCTTCTTATATAAAAATCCTCTATCGTTCGTCGAATTACTTGAAAATCACCATCGTCAATTTCATCCTTGTATGATAATCGGGGTCTTTTTTTACCAGGAAATTTTAAAGGTGAAGTAGAACATGAGCGATCATTATGTTCTCTTTGAATTTTTCTTACACTACTTTCCGAAACACCAGTGTAAAATGTAGCGCGTTCTGTTCGATTTTGAATTGGAATAGTCAAACTATTATTTTCAGCTTCTCTAGTAAAGGCCTCTATAACGCTCGCAATAACTTCACGTGCACCGCTTCGAATTGTTTTTCCTCTTTTGCTCGCCATCGTTACTTCGAAATAATAATTTAAATTCAACGCAACGCATTTATATAGAAATGAAAAATGTATAGGCGCCACTGGAAATAGCTAGAACCTTCTAGCGGCAAGTGCATGGAGACTCTAGGCACATCCCAATTACAAGTGGACCAGTGCGAAATTTACTAAATCCTCGATTAATTTTCAGTACCGCTTAGCTGGCTAACTTTATAGGTGAAGCGGCAAACTATTACAACAAATAAAATAACATAAAATTTATTTGCGTACACCAATTTTACTTTTCCGCTTGCTTAAGACTATGAACCTTTATTTTTAGGACCGCCCGAACTTCCCTCGTTATGAATCTTTCCTTTGCTTAGAAATAGTGAAATGTGACCTAATTTAGTTCCGTAAAAAGTCATTTAGTAACTCATATTCATATACTGTCTTTTGAAACATTTTTATTGGGCGCCATTTTATTCCACCATATTGGATTCCTATCAATATTCTACTAGTTTTTTTTAAACCTTTTATTTGATCACCATCTTGTTCCTCCATTTTGAATTCATAGTACCATTTTCATACTTTATCCCTATATCAAACTTGGATGCATACCAAAATGTTACCAGTTCACTTTTATATAAAACTTGATTTTTATGTCATTTGTATAATTTTTTTACCATTTCACCTGGCCACCATTTTGTTTTTTGCTATGCTCCATGCTGATTTTTTTCATGATTACAAACATTTTATTCTGTTCCGCTATCTTGAATTCGTAACAATTTTACCAGTTCACCTCTATATGACACTTAGTTCTTGCACAAAATTTGAAGTCAATCTAACAGTAGATTTTTCAGACTGTTTTTTTTTAATTCATTAAACCGCCATTTTGTTTTGCCATCTTGGATTCGTACTAAAATTTTACCAGTTAATTCCTACGTAATAGAGACTTGCACGGGCCCCGGGCTCGCCCGAACCCGAAGTTTTACAGGCCCGGTCTGTCCCGAGTCCGACTAAAATTTGTTCTGCCCGGCCCGGCCCGGTCAACCCGAAATAATACACTAGGTGGATTTTACCGTTTACCAAATTACGGATTGTTGATTGTAAACAAAAATGGTGGTAACCAGATGTCAAAATTTTCTTTACCCGGTTAACGATAAAATCCGCATATTATTAAAATAGACAAAATATATTACTTAGTATAAAATACAAAACAAAATAAAAACTCTTTGAGTTCATAAGAACGCATTTGAAAAATATGTTAATATAAAAAACAGCAAACCTGACTAAAACAAAATATTTAACAGAAATATCAACATTCTTCTCTTCGGAAAAATCAAAAATGTCATCATCGGAATCATCTCTGATATATCATCTTCACTTTCACTGGTGGTTTCTAATAGCTCCTGAATTGTTTTTTTTAGGCATTCCCTTGCTCTTACTATTCTCATTGATCTCTTTCGCTTCACACTTTCCTTCCTCTATTTTTTCCATGATTTCTTGCTCCAGTCTGTTTATAACTGGGGTGCTTGCCAGAATTTCAGCTTGCTTTTTCTTTCGTCCACCTCTTTTAGTCACACTTACTTCCGTGTCAGCTTTTGGATAAGGACGCACCATTTCTGGTGATATGAAATTCGAAGTTGTTGTACTTTGTTCCAGAGAAACAGCTTTCTTAGGGGCAAAGGAGGAATTGCACTAGTTGTTGGTATATCTTGATTTGCAGGAATATCGATCTCTAATCTATCTATGACATCTGCTGCAATAACTTCACTGTCAACATCCACATATTTGGTAAGCGGAAAAATACCTGTACTTTTGAAGGCAGAAATGCATTTTTTTTTAGTAAATGCTAATGTATAAGGGATGTTTAATAACTCAGCAATTTCATAAATTGTTATTCACTTACCAGGATTAGATGAAAGCCAAGATCTACACGCATCATTGTAATAGCGTTTTAAAGGCCCGTACACACACTTGCCTAGTGGTTGTAACTTATGGATTGTGTGTGGCGGTAGCGTAAAGAGAATAACTCCTCAACTCTTGGCGAATCCTATAATATCAAACAATAAGTGAGCCTCATGATTATCCATAATCAAAAGTATAGGATCATCTAAAGAAGGTTTAGTGATTTTGATAAAATGATGCATACAGTTTTCAAATAACTTAAAAGTCGTCCAACCAGTTGGCGAAGAAGCACCAACTATGCCAAACGTGGTATTCTTAATCTTATGATCTTTAAAATTCACTGTTGGAAAATTAAATATGGCGGCACACAATTTCCCATCCCATTGATAGTACCAAACATGGTAACAAGAACGCCCCGTTCGGCGAGTGTAACTTGACCTACCTATCTCTGACGTTTTTGTGCAATTATTTTTGATGACCCTTGTTTCGTGGTTAAAGATGTTTCATCTGTATTATAAATTCTGTTTGCATTTAAAGTTGGATATCTTTTATATATTTCTATCAAATCATCTTAAAATGTATAGACAATTTGCTTATTAAACGCTACAGATCTCGCAATGGAGGTTGTTTTTGCACTTCGCAAGTGTTGTTATGGTGCCTTTTCATAAATGCTGTAAACGACTTATTACCTGCAGATTGATCTCGGCGCTAGTTATCTGGAATAGTTTTGTTGGTAGCCAAGGAACGAAGGTATGCAAATTCTCTGGCTGATTTTGGTGGTAAACCGTGGTGCAACTTTCCATATTTTAATAAATATTGACACAATTCTGGTTCTTCTTCGATAGAGAAAATTCATCCCAATTAATATTCATATCACGACATTTTTTAATATATCCTCGTAATGTCGTTCTTGAAATGTTGTAACTAGTTGCAGTCGATTTTGTAGGTAAGCCTTCATCTAAGACTGATCTAACGGCAGCTTTCATGATATTTTTATCGATTAATCCCATGTTCCTCTTACGTTTTCTGTTATGTGTCATGGCAGCAAAACAATAATAATGAACACAAACAGTACATAATAACACATAATAATAAATTATAAAATTAGATGGACAATATCGCATAAATTAGTTTATTTTGTTAATGGAACAGGGTGGCCACCCCAAAAACTATCAAAGACCAGTGGCCAATCTGCCCCAAACATCCATGGCCACTGTTTACAGATCTAACCTATAAAAATATGCTCGAGCCAAAACTTTGCTTTAAGGTTAATTGGATTTCTACTAATATCATTTATTAGCATACTATATTAACATTACCTTATATAAAATACAAACTTTAAAACGAATTTTAAACCACAATAACTTCGAAAATAAAGCTTATCCGATTTTCACACGAGCTTCATAAGAAGCACACAACATTGAAAGAAATGAATGAATGGAAATATTCATGTAGCACTGATGGCCTATCAATTAAAATATTCCTGAACCTGTTGCTCCCAGTCATAGAGGTCCTTACAACACTAATAAATGAGTCTTAAACTTTTGCAATTATGGCCCAATTGCTCTACTACCAGTGCTATCAAAAATCATTGAAAGGTTACTTAATAATTGTCTTGTGCCATTTCTCCTTAAACATCATATAATATGGATTTTTACCCAACAAGTGCACCAGTGACGCCATGTTCTTGTTGCTTAGCGACGTCTACTTATCAATCGATAATAACCGCCTCAGTTTTTTGTGACTATGCAAAAGCCTTTGCCTGAGTTAGTCATGAAATTTTGATAAGCAAACTGAATTTTGATGGAATCCGTGGTATTTCTTTAAATTGGTTTAAATCTTATCTCGGGAATAGGCAACAATTTGTAAGGGCAAAAGGTTCGGTCTTGGGACCTATTCTTTTTTGTTATACATTAATAATATCATCAACCTAAAAAGTAATGGAAAAATGACTCTCTTTGCTGACGACACAAGCATAACATGGAGTGACTTTGATACAACGTCTTTACATTCTAATATTTCCAACGACCTTGTTATGATTAAGTGTTCAATGTTCAATTCAATGTGGATAAAACGGTGGCCATATCTTATAAGGGGATTTTACAACCACTTCAGCTACTTAACAGCAATATTAAATACGTTAGTCGGTTAAATTCCTGGGTTTGAATGTTTATAACAACCTAAAATGGTCTAATCATATTGACACCTTAACTAAAAATTTTTCTACCGCCTGCTTTGCCATTCGATCAGTTTCAAAGCCTGCTTTGCCATTCGATCAATTTCAAAAGAACTGGACGTGTCTTCTGCCAGGCTTACTTATTCCTCTCTATTCGAATCCCATCACCAATTTCTTAGTATTTTTGGGCTTTAAAAGAGGGCAATTAGCTATTTGTTTGGTCTAAATAATAGAGCTTACTGCCAATACTATTTCAAAAAACATGAAATATTAACACTTCCTGCATTATTTATTTTAGAAACCGTCTATTTGATGAGAAAATATATAAATACATTCCCGGAAAACCCACAATAAGTATATCCTACCGGAAACTCTAGGCATGATATATACCTTCCCATTCCTTCACTTCACTTATTATGCTTTTATAACGATAGCAAAATAGAGTTTAAGGTCGCGTAATTTTCGAAATTATTCACCTCGCATATGTATTGTTTATTTCCTTTTGTTAAAGTCGTCTGGATTCATTAACCGCTTTACGGCAATGTTACGAATATAAAGAATGTTATATTTACAATTTATGTATTTGCATTGACCTATCGAAAAATATGATTGTAACAATTTTCCTGCGGCAATAAAGCATACTTTTGTTTGTTTGTTTCCATACGTGAAAGAGAAAGACGTCAAGTTTATGATCTCAACCGGAGCAGACCTGTTTCCTTAAGTATTTTGCCTCCTACATACTAGATGGAGACACATATACAAACCGTATTTAAATGTTAACTGGAAGCTCTCCCCTATATTGGATAAACAGTTTTTTAGTAATATTTTTCAACATTCCACCAGACCGCCGTTTGGTTTCGCCATCTTGGATTTGTATTAAAATGTTACCAGATGATTTCTACGTAATACTCGATAACATTGCACCAGGCCACTATTGTGTTTCGCCATATTTAATTTTTATCTAACCCTTTCATTCCCCTTATTATCCTTGATTTTTGGTCAAAATTTGAAGTCAATCGGATAAGTAATTTTTGAGCTATGCCGCGTACAGACACACAGCCTGATGGAATTGAAAAAACGTGAAGATCTGTAAAATCCTAGGATAGTGAATTATCTCTTTTACGAGGGAAGTAATTACTAATAATATAATAATAAAACACTGTACCTTCGTTAAAAACAAAGATAAAAAGATGATTTTAAAAAAATGTTGTTAATGATACTAGAAGCCTGTTGTAATTGCAATTTCTAGTACACCACGCAAGATGAACTTCGGAGCAAAAATCCAAGGCAAAACTTTAATCTAAAAATACAGTAAGCAGTTTAATATCAAGTCAGTTTCAGGACCACGCAAATAGCTAATATTGACTTTTTAAAACTCAATTTTCAATCTTCTTCCACTCACGTATTACGTATGGCTCCTTATATTACTTTTATGTTGATATGGAATATATTGCTTGACTCGTGATAAAATATTAATGCATAGAAGTATCCCGTCAGCTAATAAATAAAGACATTTTAGATGCTTCTCAGACCGACATTACAAATTTAAATTAAACAGCAAGCGCACGGCAGAGCAAGACATAAAAAGACAAACTTTAAATTCTTTTCTCGTAGAAAATTAAGCCAAGCAGAGCGCCTCAAAAAATGAACAAAACTTGCTCTCTCTTCAAGCCGACGATGCGGCATTCTATCTGAAATTAAATCTACTGGAAAGCAAAGTTCGAACGTGGTGCAGTTTTTGTAGTATTTCTGCGAATCTGTTCGGATATTTTCTTATTAGAAAACGTCCGTCTCTGACGAGACGTCTTAGGCCTCCGCGAATACCGCGATATACAATTCGTTTGAAATGAATCTTATTTCCGTAATTTTCCCTCTATACAGGGTGCCCAGAACTGGGTCAGAGCGTAACTGGAAATGCTAGAGTGCAACATATATTGATTGAGCCATAATTCGAAAACCGTTTAATGTTTTTGATTGGAAATTGGCATACCTATGTTTTTGAGGACAAAAAAATTTGAATTTGCTTCAGATTCTCCTCAGGAAGGCGCTAGTTATAGGCACGTAAATGACTGAATTCGCCCTTATTATCTTCCACATCTTAGTTTTTCGACAATAAATGTATTAAAGAAGGATTACTTCTCAATCATAAAGTACACTTCACTGATGCCCCTGTCGGCTCTCATTTTTAAGATATTTATCATCAAATGCAATATTACACGTACAGGGTGATTTTTATATTTTACCATGGATTTTTGTCATCTATTTTTTAAGATACAAAAAAGTGTAAATACAAAACTTGCAAATTTTTACGAGATATATCTTTTGGTGATAGGATAATGGAAGGTTGCAATTGGTAAACCAATACCGAAAACATCATGTCCATCCGAAGTCAGTGATTTAAGGATTATTAGCGTTTTACAAACCCTCTATAAAATTTTTGAAAAAGTTTTATACAACCAACTGTATATTTTTGTCTTATTTAATAAAATTTTACCAGATTTTCAATGTGGTTTTAGAAAAAAATTTAGTACTTCGGTAGCTTTATCTATGGTAATAGATGACGTTTTAAGAGCTTTGGATCAGCAGAAATTTACCGTGCTAGTACTTCTCGATTTTTCTAAAGCTTTGGATACCATCAACCAAAAACTTCCTTGTTCCAAATTAAAATATGGCTTTGATGAGGCATCCCTTAATCTTATTAATTCTTATTTTGAAAACAGGTTTCAAAAGATATATTGTGCAAATAAATTCTCAAAACAAATTTCGATTCTCTCTGGAGTGCCTCAAGGATCAATATTGGGCCCTTTACTATTTCTTATTTATACAGCTGACATTCTGAAATCTACAAAATATTGCCAAACACAAGCGTATGCTGATAATACTCAGCTTTACTATTCTTTTAATATTCAGGATTCCCTACAAGCATCAGATTTAATTAATTATGACTTAAACAATTTAAAAATAATGTCGTCCGAGCAAAGCTTACAATTAAATCCCACAAAATCTTTAGTTACGTTTTTCGGAAATAAAAATCAGGTAAATACCTTAAAAGAAGGGTTTAAGGTTGCTCTGAATGGTACGACACTACCTATAGTTGAATCGGCAAAGAATCTTGGAATTATCATAGACTTAAATTTAAGATTTAAAGAACATGTTAAAAACTCATGCAAAAATCATTTTTAGCTTTAAAACTTTTGTACAGTAACAGACACATCCTAAATTTACGCTTACGCAAAAATCTGTGCGAATCCTTAGTTTTATCCAACTTTAATTACTATGATTTTATTTATGGTAACTGTATTGATATTTTGAATAAAAATAGGATCCAGAAGGTTCAAAATTCCTGTTGCAGGTTCATTTTTGGACTCAGAAAGTTTGACCATATATCACATACATTTGAACAACTTAAATGGTTAAAAATGGACAATCGCAAACTTCATCATATGGCTGCTTTTGTATTAAATATTTTAAATAACCCTGATGCATCTATTCAACTGAAAAATAAATTGGTTCCTCGTAATACTATTCATGACAGGACTCGTTTACCAATCATTTAACTATGCCTCACCATCGTTCAGCCATGTTTCAGAGGTCATTTACGTATAATGCCGTTAAAACATATAACTATTTGCAACATAACCTTATCTCACTTAATGTAACTCAGTTCAAAAAACAATTTAAATTTTTTTATCGATACTTTAGTAGTCTTTAGTGTCACACCTTCAAATTTCTCCATTTTCTTATATTTTAAATTATAACTATGCAATTACTTGTGAATTATTTTGGATATATTGATTTTATCTGTATTTGTTATATATTTGATTTTCTTTTATTTATATACTTATACATTTTCTGCATTACTTTTGAGGTTAAGTAGAGTAGCCGACTTGTGCTAGACTTCGCCTCAATGTGGTGCCATTTTTTTTTTTTTGAATATTATTACACTGTCTACGTAAATATGCATTTCTCTAATATAAAGGCGATTATTTATTTATTTATATACAAAGAAAATATATGCGAAAATCGTGCAACTTTTGTTTTTTTTAAGGGACCCTCTATATTTTTTATAACGGTTGGAAAGATCTTTTCTTTCTGATTTCAAAAATATATACTATAACGACATTTGCTTCAACCTTTTTTGAAATACTGAGCCTTATAAATTTGTAAAAAGCAACATACTAAAAATCGAAGTAGTCATGTATGGCAGTAAAATAAATAGAATGGATATACATTTTACGCATAAGATATAAAAGGTGGCAAAGAAGGTTCATTTTGTTTCTTTTAATGTCATTCATGGCTAGCTCGATTTTTATTATATTACCTTTTTCCAATTATTTAAGAATGTAGTCTAAAAACGCTTAAAGCAAATGCATATTTTTAAATATTATTTAAAAAAACTAAAATTTAATAAATACTTTTCGCAGCTTTTTGTTTTTTTTTTATTATGTCACTAAAATATTTCACGTCAAAATCTACAAGTTTTTTTTAATACATATTTTTTTGTATCACTAGTATTATAATAGAAAAGTAATATTTAAAAGTTGGCTTTGTTGTCAAGATGTGACAGGTCATTTTTTTATTGTCACTACCAATAACATTTTTAATATTCGCGTCATTTTGGTTTTCACTGATATTTATTTAATTATTATTTATCGAAAGTTTTCACAATTAAAAATAAAATCGGTAAATTTCTGTAACCCAGAATTTCTCTCGTTATGAATCTTTCCTTTTATTAGGAATAGTGAAGTGTGATTTATTTAACACTTATATAATATATATTGGAAATATTTGTTCCATTATATTGGATTTCCAGCAATATTTTACCAGTTTCTACCTATGCCAAACTTGATTTTTTGACACCATTTAAAATAAATTCAATAAGTAGTTTTTACATTGACACACATGCAGCATCATTTGTTTACGTCATGTTGAATACATACCAGTTTATCCTTATACCACAGTTAATACTTGCACAAAATTAAAATTATTCTAATGAGTAGTTTTTCAGGCCTATTTTTTAAATATTTTGTTAGGCCGCCATTGTGTTTTGATATCTAATATTCATATCAAAATGTTACCAGTTCATTCCTATGTAACATTTGATTTTTGTGCAATATTTGAGGAAATTGGATAATTAGTTATTTTAGTAATCATTTTTCTAACGTTTCACTAGGCCACCATCTTGTTCCGGCATATTGAATTTTTACCAAAATATTACCAGGTTATCCCCAAATGATGCGTAATTTTAAGCTACTCTACGAACTCACAGACAGACAGAAGGACCGACGGAATTGTTAAAATAAAAATTTTGGTATCTAAGGACGCTAAAATGACCTGAAAATATTTTATTTTACCGCCATTTTGTTCCCTCAACTTAAAAATACCACAGTTTTACTAGTTGATATCTATACCACAATTATTTAGATAAGCACTTTCTCAGTATTATTTTTTCAACATTTCACTAGGCCGCTATTTTGTTTTGACATCGGATTTTTACCAAAATGTTACCAGGTCATCCCCATATCACCCTTAATTTTTGACCGAAATTTGAAGTCAATCGGGTAAGTAGTTTTTTAGCTATGCCGCGAACAGACAAACCGACAGACAGACAGACAGACAGACGGAATCGCGAAAACACGTTTTTCGTCATCTAGGGACCCTGAAACGTAAAGATCTGAAAAAATCTCGGATGGTGATTTTTTTACGACTACAATACTTCCGTTTTGAGGAAAGTAAAAAGTAATATACAGGGCGATAACTTTTTGACCTGACCCCGTATACTTATTCTGAAAGAGGCACTGAATTCTACGGAAAAAGTCACAGTTATCAGATAGGATATTGGCTGAAAATGCATCATTTTCAAAAACGCCTTGTATCTCAAAAATTCAAAAAGTCTATGAAAGTTCTGCTGGAGCCCTCTGAATATTTTACAAAAACACACTGTCTCGAAAACCGTAATGCTATGCAAACATTATAGACCTTCTTGGGTATGGCTCTTTCTACTTTTCTAGATGGTCACGAGTTTCAGAAAGCCCTGGTTTATAGTGGGTGGGGGAGAGTGCATACTCGCCGCTTATGTTGGTTTATTGGTTTATTGTTCCAAGTCAAACGCCAAATTGTAGACGTCGTTTCTCTGGTCGTCTCATGTATTTTGATTTGAAATCCGTTGACCCGTTTTTTTTTGTAATAATAATATAAAAAAACACAAGTAAAAGGGCGAGAAAGGACGCGAGTTTTATAATTAAATTTACATTTTTTTAAATACCTTTTTCAAACTGAAGCATTGAGGTGTGTAATAGACATACAACCCCCATTTGATATCTCTTTTGCCAGCCCGTAATGTAATTTTACGTATACAGGTTGACCATGAAAGTGTGCAACCTGAAAATATAGTATTTTACATGTCATTTTCGAAAAATGACCATTCGGTATGAATAAAACGTTATTAGCCGACTAACATTATAGATCAAAATACAAGAGTTCAAACCACACTACACCACAACTTGTTACATTCTGGACGCGCGTTTCGGAAACCAAGCTAGCATCATCAGTAGATGATATAAACTAAAGTAACTTCTCCTAACCCAGACTATTTATAAGGAAATGTGGTCACACTTGATTGCGGCCGACTGCACCGTTGTCAAGTAAACAATAGAGAGGACTATAGGGAATAGGCCCTTTGTCTTTATTTAGTGCTTTCTTACCACATTTAACTATTTCTATACTCTCAAATGCATCCAATAATCTATTATTAGATACATTTTTAATCAACTTAAGATTATTTATTCCTATTTGGTGATTGTTTTCCAAAGCATGATGGGCAACGCTTGACTTTTCTGTTCTTCCGTATCTTAAATGTGCCGTGTGTTCTTTAAAACGAATGTTTAAAGAAGTAAAAAATACCCTAAAATAGTGTAAAAACCTTGTGTCCGATAAACTAAAACACATAGTAACCCACAGTTATCTGAACTGTATTGCCTTCCCAAAATCCATAAACCTGGGCAGTCCGTGAGACCTATTGTTTCAGCTGTTGGATCACCAACGTACAATATTTCAAAATGGTTAGTAAAAGAATTCAGCAAATTAAATATCTCGTACGATAACTTTGAGGTTACTAGCTCGTTAGAATTCTTAGATAAAATTAAGAATGTTCACTTAAAAGAAGGTGAAATTATAATATATTTTGATGTAAGCTCATTGTTTCCTAGTGTACCCATACCACTAGCTTTAGAGTACCTAAAGAAACTACTTGAAATCAATAATTTGAAGAAAGAAATTATTGATGAATATTTACTTCTCACAAAATTATGTATGAATCAAATTTTTTTTTAAGTTCAACAATAAATATTACAAACAACTTGAGGGAACTGCGATGGGCAATTGCTTATCTCCATTCCTTGCAAATTTGTTTATGGGTAGATTAGAAACCCAATTCAAAAAAGAACTCAAGTCTTTCTCAAGAGTGTGGTATAGACACGTAGACGATATATTTGCTATTTTTGATACTAAAACAGAAAATCTGGACACTTTCTAGAAACATTAAACAATAAATATCCTTCCATTAATTTTACGTACGAAAAGGAGAACAATGGGCAATTACCTTTTCTCGACGCGTTAGTTATTAGAAATAACGATAAATTAGAATTTGATATTTATAGGAAATTTACTAATAATAATAGGTATATAACATCCGACTCATTTGATTGCCGTCAACACAAAATGGCAGTATTTCATTTCTTAACTCACAGGTTAGTCAATTTTCCATTAAGTGAAGAACGTTTTTACAATAAAATGAATCGGATTAAAAATATAGCTAAAAGTAATGGATATAATAATAATTTTGTACATAAATTAGTAAATAGACATAAGCATAAGAAAATGTTAAAAGATGCCACTACTTTTCAAGCACCTCAGGCTCCCAATAAGTTCATAGTAATCCCATATGATCCCAGATATACGAGAGGTCTAGAAAAAGTATTTAAAAACGTAGGTTTTAGAGTAGCCTACAAAACGGAGAACAGTGTGAAAAATGTCCTTGGAAACCCTAAAGACAAAATGGACTTGAAGGAGAGGAGTGGCATCTATGAAATTAGCTGTAATGACTGCGACCTAAAATATGTTGGGCAAACTAAACGCTCCATAAACATTCGTTTTAAAGAACACATGGCACATTTAAGATACGGAAGAACAGAAAAGCCAAGCGTTGCTCATCATGCTTTGGAAAACAATCACCAAATAGGAATAAATAATCTTAAGTTGATTAAAAATGTGTCTAATAATAGATTATTGGATGCATTTGAGAGTACAGAAATAGTTAAATGTAGTAAGAAAGCACTAAATAAAGACAGAGGGCCTATTCCCTATAGTCCTCTCTATTGTTTACTTGACAACGGTGCAGTCGGGCGCAACCAAGTGTGACCACATTTACCTAAAAATAGTCTCGGTTAGGATAAGTTACTTTAGTTTATACAATCTGCTGATGATGCTAATGATGGTTTGCGAAACGCGCGTCCAGAACGTAACAAGTTGTGGTGTAGTGTGGTTAGAACTCCTTCCACAGGTTTCAGTGTTTAAGTTTGACCCTATATATTTTTTTTGTTTGTACATCGATTACTCCGCCACGGTTTGACCAATTTGGATGAAATTTTCAGGGGACGTTCAGGATATGGCCGGAGTGGTCCCATAGCAAGCATATTAAAAAAAATGTTAAAAGTTACGGAATGGCGGTCATTTTGTTGTTTTTTTATATTTATACATCGGTTATTTTTTTGAAGTAGGTTTCATTTTTTTGTAAAAAAGCTTTATGTAACTCCTTTATTGCCGCAGAAAAATTCTACAATTTTATGGACAAAGCAAAATATACCTAAAATGTAACATATCAAAACATTAATCGAAAATAATTTCGAATGAATTGACCAATTTGAATACAGTTTTCAGAGGATTTTCAGGATATTGCCGGAGTGATCTCATAGCAGGAATAATAAAGAAATGTTAAAAATCACGGAATGGCGCCATTTTGATTTTTGCGCCAAGATATATTGCAAGAAGTTTTTTAATATTCTACTCTCGCCTCTCAATTCTACGCGTCCCCCATTATATCAAGAAAATATATTATGCAGTTAATAATTAATAAAACTCGTACAGATAAAAATAAAAATGATGAAATAAAAACTTTTATGAAAAAATGAAACCGACTTCCAAAATAATTCACTAAAAAGTGATAAATAATATTTTATTTCTACATAAACAATGTACTCCGTGAAGTCGGCATCAAACCAATAAAGACCGTAAGACCCTATACGAGTAGTATTAGACATCAAAACACTGAATTGACTGTGATTAAATAATTAAGATTAAGTTTAGCGCCGACTTCACGCAGTAAAATTTTCAAGGTAAAATAAAATATTATTTTTCACTTTTAGTGCATTTTTTTGAAGTCGGTTTCATTTTTTTGTAAAAGTTTTTATGTAACGGTAGATTTTATTTACTTGCAACAGTGCGTATTCTATTTCTTTTTCTGCTTCATCTGAAAAAAGAATGCCCTTTCTGTACATATTATATTTATACTAAATTTTCATTTTACAAAATATTTTTTCATATATTTGACCTTTGTCCAAATTGTATCTATCTATGTGTTGTAGCGGCTTAGTTCGAATGAAAATGGATATGAAAACGAGCAATTACATAACACAACATAAGTTATTAATACACAAATTATCGGAGTATTTCCGTTCCAGTTCTGGTAAAAGCATTAATTCCAGACCAGTTTTATCTGGCATGGCACTTCGATTCTCTCCCCTGTTTTCCATATTTAGAGCGTTATTTCATACAAAAGTGTGTCGTGTATATTTTATTTTGTGTACCCGCCGGATATGCCCGTGCCCATCGCAATTTCGAATTTTAGGTGCTCCCAGCTGCACAGATTTCCCATATTTCATAGAAAGATGGGAATCGGATTTTCGAAGCGAAAATAGATCGTACAGATAAGAAAATACCACGTTTAAAAGAACGAATCGAGAGAAATAATTTCCTAAAACTACTCTACCTTTCGTGCGCCTCGAAATCACTTTAAAAGTGGTTTAGAAGGTCCTTGTAAACATAAGTATGCAATATACAATATTGTTCAAAAATCAAGTATGTTATAAAGAAGAACTAGATTAAAAAATAAGTGTGAAAAACTACTTATTCGAATTGGTTTTAAATTTGGCAGACAAATCAAATGTGACATGCAATAATTAGGAAGACTTTGATACAAACATGGTGGGAAGAAAAGAAGATGGTAGCTTGCGACAAAAATGTAGTAGGCCCTGGAAATAAACTTCAATAAAAATTGTAGGTTAAGTTACTAGTTTGACAACTAACAATTGTTATTTTCCTGTGAGCAAAATAAATTCTACTTTGGAAGGAAAAGAATTATTAGATTAATTTGAGTATTAAGAACCAAGAACAATATGTCTTGTACGGTTACTGGTTGCTTCAGCCACAATAAAACGAAGAACAAATGTTATATAAGGTCAATAGATTTCCTAAAAACCCTGATACAGAGGTTTCATGCTTACCACAAATATGACAAAATTAACTTAAATAACGGTAAATATAAAGCTAATCATTTTGGAAACAAAAAGAGAAATTAGTGATACTACAGAGGGGAACCTGCTCCAGACTTGTTTAAAAACCAATGGTTGAAAAAATAAAAGAAATATTACTGTATATTTATTTTTTGTTTGTCATCAGTTGGTTTTCATTCTTTCTTAGATATCCCAGATTGATATTTCTAAAAGCTGTCAACCTTAATTTAACTAATTAATGAATTAAAGATTCCTTTAAGTATTAACACTTATACCACTCCACAGTCAACCCTACTAGTGTACGGAAAATACAAGGTGGTCACCCTAATCATAATCGGTACCTAATATACAGGGTGGTCCTTTTAAAGTGTTACAAAGCGATATTGAGAAAACGGCCGATTGAAAATAAAGGAAATTTCTAGGGATGCAATGGGTCGTTGGGGGACATTTTTTGACGGAGTAAGTAATGTTTTAACCCTTTCCACTATTTAGGTATGAGGGGTAACTTTTAAATGTTAAATGGAAAGGTGCAGTTTTTTTCCAGATGCGTAATCTCCAGAAAAAACTACGTTATAATCAATGAATAATTTAATGTCAATATCAATGTCACTACGCTAAATTCAACAAAATGAAAAAGAAAGTCAACAGAAGAAAAAACTGATATTAGGTACATGATTTGATTTTATCAGATGTTCAAAATGACGGCCATTTTGTTCTAAATATTTTTCAACTCTCTTTCGAAAAGAATTCCGTACTCTGAATAACATATCTGTGGTGATTTCACTAACTGCACGCGTAATCCTTTCTCTCATGTCTTCGGCTGTAGTTGGAGCAGTCACCATGACTTTTTCTTTGACAAAACCCCACAAGAAAAAAAATCAATAATTATAATATATATATATATATATATATATATATATATATATATATATATATATATATATATATATATATATATATATATATATATATATATATATATATATATATATATATATATATATATATATATATATATATATATATATATATATATATATATATATATATATATATATATATATATATATATATATATATATATATATATATATATATATATATATATATATATATATATATATATATATATATATATATATATATATATACAAATATTATATATTCTCCCTTGAGCAATGCTGGTATATTTGTCTACTAGTCGACAGAGATACTCTGATAGACTCTAAAAGACCCTTTTCCTGTGCCCAAAATGATAGACCTTCCCGGGTATTGACTCTTTCTACTTTTCTAGAGGGTCATATTGGTTTATTATTTCAAGAGGTTACTTTGGTCTCACACTCTACCTCCCTGTGATAAAAATCACCAGACTGAGAAGAGTGGATAAATGAGTTTTTCTGGTAATCAAATAAAAACGATTAATTCCTAACAAAATCAATTTTTTTTTTGGAATTTTAAAATTTCGAATTTTCAAAATTTTTTATTTGCAAAATTCTTAATTTTATAAAAATTAAATACCAATTATTCTTCAAAAAATCATCGAAGCTTGTCAAAGCTGGCGGATTTTTGGCAAGGTAATTGCGTTCCTTCACGAAAATTAACCCGGAAGTAATTAAAATTGGGGAGAAGAGGGGATAAATGGGGTTATAGTAAATACTGTTTTTTTTTAAATCAAAACGACCAGTTAAAAAAAATAATTACTTTACTTACGATTTTGACGGTTAACATGTACACAGGAAAAGAAAAAACCCAGATTTAAAAAAAACACGTGATTTTGGACGATAATTGCTATTTCCATGAATTAAAAAAGATTTACAGCAACCATAGAATTTCCTGTTGTATTTTTAAATACCAAAACTATTTTTATCATTCTCAATTTATTTCAGCTCATTTTTATAACATGGTACTGCCTGAAATAAAATTATCATCTAACCATGAACATAAAAATTGGTTCATTTACCTTGAAAATGCAATGGTCTACGTTCTATCCTGGCAGAAGTATTGTAACCATGTATAAAAATATCAATATGAAGCGTGATGTTATCGTCGAATTGATAAGTGAAAATTGCCCAGTTGGTGAAATATAAAATTGCAAATTATCCTTCGAGGACGACGACACTACGTTATAATGCCGACTATTACATCTAACAGGAATTGTCAGTCAATTTTTTCGTCTTGGAGAATCGTAACACGCATGGAATCATTCATAATAAACAAATGAAATAGTATTCATAATTTTTATTCGCCGAATTCTCCACCAAATACCATTCGTACATAAAAATGAACCAGTAAATTCTAAAAAAAATTGTTTTGGCTATAAAAAAAAACACATTCGTTTATTTTCATTATTGCTTCAAAAAATAGCCCTTTCTTACGGAGTCGGATTATTTTAACTTTGATACAGTAAAGAAAATAAAAACACGATATTTGTCTCTGAATTTTCAGTAATTTTTACGCAGTTATGGCATTATAACTGAATCTTTCAAATTTCGCTTATCTCGCGTACTTATCGAACCACAAAACGTAAACATTTTGACACTGCATTTATAGGAAAATCAATGCATTTTTGGAGACAAATTTAGAGCTATTTTGAACATAATAAAATTCATTTTTCGATCGCAAAGAAAACATGACTTTCTCAATATTTCCAGGTTTTGGTTAAGAAAACAAGTATTCGTCCCCTTTTTATATATTTCTGAATCTATTTGGATGAAGGAACTTTTATTTTCTCATTATACTTATTATAATCGGCCTTCATGCAAAAAATCTGCCTTTATGTTTTATTTTTTTAAAACCTCTAAGCGCTGGCTGCACTATAGAATCAATTGCAATTTTGCATTCCATTAATCGAATTCTAGGAAACTCTGCAGCATTAAATGAAAACGAGCTTTCTTCGACTTGAAAACCTCTGATGGACAATTAAATTAAATTCCATCTAAACTTAATTACATATAACCCGCTGAAATCCCTAACTGTTGAACAAAAACAGGTTCCATTAATAAAAAAAACTCAAGTTAAAGTATGCAATTAAAATGCTTTCTTTCCGGAGAGCCAATTTTTATTGTTGTGCAAAATGGCCGTTTCTTCGGACCAATTCTTATGTAAACTTGACGCAGTCGTTCAAGCTAATAAAGGAATTGTAGGAAAATTTTAAATTGACTGTAACTACTTTGTAGTCGAAAGACGCAGTAGAAAAATGTACTGTTATAAATAAATGATTTCCGGCGATCGTAACAAAGAAAAGTAAAACTGGGTCATCCAATATAGAAGTTTATTTTTGTAGTTTTCTGTTTTTATTGTTACACTTACATTATATGTCTTCCCTCATAAGAGGAACACATTATGATAGTGAAAATTTCATATCTAATATCTTCGACCAATAGTAAGTGTCTATTTTGACAGGTTGCCATGACAACGACAAGGATTTCCTGGATTTTTTTCCTCCAGGGTACCCTGGAGGTGATTACACTGGAAACTTTTTGACCAAAATTACATGCTAAAATAACACACATTTAACGTATTTTATATGTTTTTAATAATTACTACTTAAGTTTAAATTTAAAGTTCATGTGAAAATAAAATTTCCTAATTCAATAAGAGAACAAAGGAAGAAAATTTCATTTCTGTAAGTTTAATTTGGTGAAAACGATTTGAACGATGTTTTTACGTACGTCACATCAAATTTCTTATGAAAATAAAATTTCCCATTAATTTAGTAAAACAATTTTATTCAAGACCACTAATTCAACATGTGTCTAATCTGATATGAAATGTTTTATTTTACTAAACAAGTTTAGTCAACATGTTTTTAATCTTATATATACTAAAATTCGACGAAAAAACATTTTTTAAGTTAAATTTCGTTTTAAATATTGTTATTTCGGTTTCACAACGTTTCGAATGATACCTCGAATTGTTTTCAAGTGTAGACTAAATGCTAACTATTTCTTATGTCAACTTAATTGGTTTAATTTCTAGGTAAAAGGTAGTCTTTCGAAAGTTTGTATTTATTACGTGGTTGAGAAAAATCGTGTGCCTTTGTAATGAAGTCTGATAAAGTAATTTGTATTAATTTTTTGTTTGTGAAGTCACCCAAGCTTTCTAAATTGGTATCCCTATGAAAAATTGAGTTCCTGACAAATTTATCTGCGATCAGTATAATTCTTATTATTTTATTTTGAAGGGAGTTGAGTCTTTTGGATTGATTTTTAATCGGCCTAGTATAAATCATGAAGAGGGTGATTTTATTTCCTATATAATAGTGAATATAATTGCGCTAGCACACCTATTGCCCTCTTAATGATATAATCCGTGTTCGCAGACCACCTAAGGCCTATGTCAGAGACAGCCCCTAGAAATCTAACTTGCTTAGATCGATTGATCTCTTGTCCTCGGATTTTTATTTTTTTTTTTTGACTGTGAGAATTCTGCTACGTTTTGTAAAAATTATTGCTTGAGTTTTGGAAGGGTTTAGGTCTAACTCCCAGTGGTTCATGCATATCTGTATAGCATCAATGTGCCTTTTAAGCCTGGATGTGATAATGTTAAGATTTTTGTTAGTTGACATTAGAACGGTATCGTCCGCAAAAAGCTAGCGATTGGTGAAATTATTTGTTGGAATGTCTTAAATGCTAACTTTGAAGCTACGGGCTTATATACTAGTCGTGTGCGGTGATGCGTGAAGTCTCCGTCCCTTCAGTTACTTGAACCGTAAAGTTAGTTTGAGCTAGAAGTGGCTTACAAATGTTTGGGATATCGACGCTAAGTTTACTGAATATGCCTTGATTCCTTTCTATGAGAGCTGCTTCTATAAATGTTCGAAAACGAAGGGCTGCTCTCTATGCAAAATTCTAGCCTCCGACCACTGCACCCGGCTATTCTCCGAAACTAAGCCAAAGAACATCGAAACAAAAAAGAATGCATTTATCAAATGCCAGTGTGAATGAATGTGGTGACTCGTACATTGGAGAGACAAAATGCCTTCTTTGTATAAGAATCAAAGAGCATTTTAATCATATTCAAAACGGAGAGACGTCAAACTCGGGCGCGAAAACGTCTTGTCAAATCAACACCGCATGCAGTGGTCGGAGGCAAAAATTTTACATAGGTGGTAGCACAGGCGAAAACGAAAATTTATAGAAGCGGCTTTCATTGAAAGGAATCAAGCGATATTCAGTATGCTCAGCGTCGAAATTCCAAACATATGGGAGCCGCTAGCTCAAACTGACCTGCTGAATCTTCACGCCACTAGTATATAGGCCAGTAGATTTAGAGTTAGCATTTAGTTTAAACTCGAAAACGATTGGAAATTCACCATTCGCAACGTTGTGAAACCGTAATACGTTTTCACGTTTTTTTAAGTCTACGTAATTCCCACAGAATGATTTTAATGAACATTCTATATTACCTACCACCTTCAAACAAATTAAATTTTAGTTGAGAAAAGTATAATTTGTGTGAAATTTTGTTACTGAATCTCCCAGGTGCTTGAATTAATAATTTTCATTTATAATTATCACCAGTCGCAAAATCGTGTACGAGAAAATTTTCCGATAATCATGCAAACACTAGAGAGGTTATAAGTGTCAAAAATCACCTCCCTGAGTTTTTTCAGCTATTTGCGTTTCAGGGATCCTAGATGTCGGAAAGCGTGTTTTTCACATTTCCATCGGCAGATGCGTAGCTAGAAATTCAGTTCGGGAGATTCAGCTCCTGGAGAGTTTTTTTTTTAAATTAGCCAAGACTACATTGCTAAGTGTTACAAAATATTGCAAAGAGTTGCAAACATTCCTTTTCTGTCAATATCTGTTAAAATACTGCGGGTATTCTGAGTAAAAATGACTCTGCTGATTTTTTTAGATACGATAGTTGTTTATTTTCTCCCACCGACATCTCCGTCAAGGAAAGAATTTGAAAATCGCAAACTCGTTAGAGACCAAATTTATAATGTTTCAACCAAAATCTATAATTTTTTTTATATTCGATGGATTTCATACTAACATGGACTCAATTTCCATGATCTCAGACATATTTGTATCATAATCTTCTTGATAAGAACTTAATAGACCTAGTGAAAGCTTGTCTTACTTCCACTTATTTAATTTTTTAAGGAACTTTTTATGAACAAACTTCAGGGGCACCTGTGATAGCGAATATCTTATAGAAGCCTTTGAGCATAGTGGTCTAACCTCCGCTCCACTAAAACCAAACTGATTCAGATATGTAGATGATACTTTTGTTGTCTAGACAACAGAATCTCCTCATATATCAAGTTCATAATGGAAATTGAATCTAATGGAACAATTCCCTTTCTAGATGTAAATATTCAGAGAAAGGAAAATGGTACATTAGGACATTATGTGTATAGAAATAGATAATTAAATGTAAATTGCCATCATCATCCAACATAAATGAAACGGTTATTATCTCACTAGTATTTACAGCTATTTTGATTTCAAATCAGGATTCTCTAACATCGGAATCATCGAAACTAACCGAAGCCCTCAGAGGGAATAGCTATTGCACTGAAGATATTACACGTTAAATTAAAATATATAGTAATCCAACTCCGCCAAGGGAAAATGATAAAGAGCCACCATTAGATAGTGTTGTTCTTCCCTACATACATGGCACTACAGACAAAATAGGACGATTACTTCAGCGGTCTAACAATCTTCAATACGCATAAGAAGGTTGGACAATGCTTGCGATCCCCGAAAGGTATTGTATCTTTTCAAATAAAAAGATTATACAAAATTCTTTGCTTCTAGGGAGAAGTGTATGTGGGAGAAACAGGACGCTCAATATCAACTAGGCTTAAGGAACATGAACGATGTATTAAAAAGAAATAAATTATTCAATCTGATGTAGCTGAACACCAGAATACCACTGGCCATATTATAACGGTAAAGGAAACCAAGGTTCTAGCATCGGTTCCAGAATTCTATAAACGAAAAACTAGAGAATATACTGAAATTTTTAAACCTACAAAAAATTTCAAAAAACATACGGGTTACGGTTTGCAACACTCGTGGAAACCAATCTTAACATAGGGTCACGGATCGGCGAGCACAAGTTGGTTATAAAAGCCCGTCTGAATCGCTTCGAGCTCATTCGGTGTTCTCGGTGTTCAGATCTCGTGGAGTGAAGATCCCTGAAGATGCCTCGGGCAATTGAAGGCGAAACGTCGGATAGTATTTCCAATTTGACACGGTATGATCACAGGAACCATGATTTCTAAATTCTAGGGTATATAAGGTGTTACGAAAAAGCGTGCAAAAACAGTTTATATTTTTAATAGATTACCCTGTATTTTACTTGACCACGAAATGTGCTACATTTTGGTAGTTGCAAGTTTCGAAGACCTTTATAGGCAATTTAAAAGAATCTCTAAAGTAAAATAAATGGAAATTCGTTCCTGAATGTTTTCTTTTGTTTACAAATATGAAAGAAAACGCAAGTTATTTGTGTTACTAAATTTCTATGTGCAGAACTAAATAGGGTCATACTCTATGAAAGAAGATATTTGTAACGAGAGAATTTCGGATGAAATAAATTTACTGTTTTTTTTTATGTGCAGGTCACATACGATTTCAAATAAAATCTTATACCTCAATTTTAATAGCAAAAAGCAAACTAGAACACACTTTGCATTTTGCTACATTAACTTCAGATATATCAGTACAACTATTTTCCTTACTCAAAATAATACGAATTAAGTGTCAATCATTTCCTTTCAAGCGATTTTTTGCAACGAAACTCCTACAAGAAACCATTAATCTAATCTTTTGGTAAAATGTCCCTTTTCGCTTTCAAACCCGAAAGGCTATTGAAGGGCACTGCTAACTTCATAAGTTATAGCGACAGTTTCGGCCCTCTGACCTTCATTCTGAATAAATCTGGAATTCTATGGGTGATAAATTTCAGGGAAGTGGGTTCGGGTTTAGTATGTGTATAATTTAAGATATTTTTTATCAAGGGAGGGCTGAAAAAGTTGTATTTATGAAGGGATGGAGTACTCTAGTTAATCGATAATCGAACATAACATACTTTCACATTTTTTAAAAGTGATAAAAAACGCAACTTCTCGATTTGTAGAAATCAACACTTAAATTCCTACCCCTTGGGCCAAATCTATTGCGTCATTTCCATAGACATAATAGGTTAATGGCTGTGATTTACGACTGCCTTTAGAGATGGGTTTCTTTAATTTTCTGTTGCTCTGATCCGAACAACGTGACATTGTGTGCGACTACTATGAATGTAGGTTTTATCTTTATAGATAATATTTTTTCCTTCTTCCTTGTACTGAATAATTTTTTAGAGAAAATGAATTCGTTTTTGTATTAGAGCAGATCTGATGTCTTCTGTATTTTTCCACCTGAAAAAAATGATAATTTATTTCTACCAAAATATTTTTTTTTCTTGAAATACCATTATTAGAAATATTTAGATATCAAAATTCACATATCTAAATCCTAGACGTATGAGCTTTCTCAAAAACTCTCTTGAACCTGTGAAGTCAAATTATTGTTCCTGCATTTTCTTCAATAAGTATAAAAATTAAAAATTTTTGATATTAAAAAAAATATTTTCGAAAAAATTATAAATCTTGGTTGATTTGACCATACTATATTTTTCTCTACGTAAAATACTTGCTTTTAACCATGGGCGATCTTTTCCCGCTAATGGACAAATTATAAATATATTCTTTATCTCATAGTTGAGGTTAGGGTTTTGCGTAACTTTTTCTTCTTTTGACGGCTCTTATTGGAGCTAGAAAAAGATCTAATGGCAAAATTTGCATAAACGTTTTTGTCTTTTTTTTAATAGCTTTCAGGTTAGTTTTACTGATTCCTGTTGCTGCCAATATTCTTTTCTTGTAATAGAATGCTACACTGCACGTTTTGAAAGAATTTTGAAAAAAACCTTTCTATAAATAAAATACTAAACAAAATGTTACATTATACCTACTTGAATTTTTTAATCGGAATCTGTAGCCTCCCTTACTTCTTTTTACATAAATGTAGCAACCTGATCAATTTTATGGTATGTTTTGTGCGATCCGCGCAAGGCTATTCCTTTAACTTCCCATTTCTTGGAAGCCGTTACATTTAAACTGTAAATAAACCGATAGATAGATCAAGGTGAACCACGTGCTGTGCCAACTCTAATAATACCTAGATAGAAAACATTTAAAATTTCTTCCGTTTTATGTATAAAAGGATAATAGCAGGAATTTCAAATATATATTTGAAAATTGAATGTCGGTCTTTATTTCTCCCTGAAAGTCTTCAGTTAGAACAAAACAACATTATGTGGCGTCCGTGGAAAAACATCGATGATGCTTCATATTCCTGAAAAGAAAAGGCATTTACCTGGCCGTGCTAATGAAATTTTGTAAAAATTGTATAAAGTTCTTTAATTAATGGAGGATTTAACGCCAATGTTTCTGCGAGGGAAACATTTGATTTAACTAAGATATATCTGACTACAGTGTAAAGAATAGTGTCAAATCCCATCACATCAAGAAAGAAGCGTAAAGATGTCGGTTTTATCAAAAATTTCGACGAAGGCGGCAAGGACCTGATAAGACAGAAAGTCTACACCACCTACAAAGAGCAGCGTGGAGAATTTAGCTAAAATGAGCTTCAGATATGGATTCCCACGAAGTTAAAACGTCAGAACTTCTTGAAGAATGGTCTAAGAATTGTCTTTTATCAAACATTTTTCAGACATGCATGATATAGTAATGGACAATGCAAACTATCACAGTCGCCAAATACATAACGCTCCAGGCTCAAATAAATATAACATTTAAATCTCTTGGGGTTTACGTCAATTCACCGAAAGATTATTGGCCGAAGATTAAAATTTGTCGAATACGAGGTATATAACGAATACGAGGATTGCCCCTATATAAAGTAAGTGTCAGAAGACCTATTGCCTAAAGAAATGTATTGGTTAGTTTGGTTTAACTTTCGTTCAAAGTTTTTAATGCATGAAGGAAACCCCACGTAGCACCCTCTATGTGCTACAATCATATAAAAAACAAATTATTATTTCTTGTTCTAAAGAATCCCACCGCTCCAATTTTGAAAGAAATCTTCTTTGGGTAAATCTCAATATTTTTTGTAAGGAATCCAAGTACGGGTTACCTTTTTTTACCTATTAAATTACTAGTTAGTATTGAAATGTCAAAATATCAAGTCAAAATGGCACACTTTTTTAATAGCGAACATGAAAAAAAAATGCTGTACTTTGAAGGGTGTACTTCTATTCTAGACCGCTCTGGTACTAACAACGCATATTGGATATGTGAAAAAAAATGTATGCAAAGGAAGAGTTCATATTAAATTGAACTCAAATTCTGGGAATGAAGTAGTTTTAAAATATTTTCACCAGCACGAGCAGGACTTTCGATCAAGAACAAAACTTCTGCACTAAAGGAACATAAGGAAAAAGCAATAAAACCTCAGGATTGCGCATTGTAACGAATGTATTAAATTCAAGTTCGGTTGATACTAGACCAGTGATGCCATCAGTTTCAGTTGACGTGAACAGTTTTAAGGCAGAGAAGTACTCTTCCAGAAAATTCTGAAAAAACATAAATTTACCTTAGACTTGCTAGCAATCTAAATTTGTTATTATTACAAGACTCGGAGAATTGGTTCCCCGATGGATGGATTGAATCTACTTATATCGGGAAATTACAAACTAGAAAGAAAAGACCTAATTCTTTATTTGCCATTGATTTTTGGAACGTATACAATAGATTTTTGGAAGATATTTCGCGATTAAACAACCACATCGAGGCTTGGTATCCTAGATTTATTGATATTATTAAATGTGAAAAGTTTTAACGAAACTTAAAAAGTAAAAATATATGAATTTGAATATTCGTTTAAAAGTTATAGTTGAACATTTTGAAGAAATGTCGTATTTGCGCAATGGAGCATACAATTTCTAGATTTTATTTACATTTAAATATTACATGTTATTACAGTGTTAAATAAAAAAGTTGTTACGATTAATTTTAGACATCATTATTTAATCAGTCTAAGTTAGTATGGTAAGTGTAATTTGACAAACATTTGTTTAGGTTACTTTGTATATCTCAACCTGACCCAAACAAATCAAGGTATTTAGCAATAGGTCGTTCGATCAATCGCCTTATTCGACAAATTGTCATATTTAGCTAATCGTCTTTCGGCCGTTTGTCTTATTCGGCCAATTGTCATATTCGGCCTAGATACGTTTTAAAGGCATTCTGTTTTTAAAAGGTATATGTTTAAGATATACAATGAAGATTCTATTTCAGTCAATGAGTCAGAGCCATTTTTCGTGAAATTTACTATACTCGATAAAAAAAGGCTCTACTCAAAATCCAATGGAGAAATAAGTGATTATGAATATCCTTGCATTTTTCAAATAGCGTTTTAAAATTTTTGAACCAATATCCTTTAACCCCCAATTTAATTTTCCATCTAATTTGCATTTGTAGGATGTATACATTGAATTTAATTAAATTTAGTCGCTTATTTGAACCAGGATCAATTTCAATTTTCGATCCAATTAATCAAATAGCAGGAAAAGAGAAACTCTCCAACACTAAATGGAAACTAACTTTCTTTCATTGGAAAAGCTCTGATAGGCAATTAAATTCCATTTAAATTGAATTAAGTATTATTTAAGGAAATTCCTAATTGTTGAACAAAATCAAAGTCTATCAAAGTTATAAAAATCAGTAAATTTGCCATTACACAAAACTTCCTTCATGTAGATTCCACTACGTATAGATAACCCAGTTTATAAATGCATATATTTATTTGATTATACCTACATACAGGATGATTCATGAGGAAATGTCAATACTTCAGGTACATATTCAGGACCAAAAAATAAACATAAAAGTCTATATAAATAAGTGTCCGCAAGGCCTTAGTTCTCGAGATACAGGGTGTTAAAGTTTTTATTTAATTTTCCTATTTTTTAAATAAAATCTATGATAATGTAAATAATGGAGTGAAAATTGATATACGGGGGTTTTTTGGTATGACAACTTCTAATCTAATATTAGTATTGCTCTTACTTGTAGAGGGCGCTACCTACATGTCTTTCTACTTCTTCGAACAATCAAAGCTTTTTGGTACAGTCTTGTATTACATTTTTGAGTAACACAAATTATTTCCTTGCCATTTCTACGTCAAAAAGGTATACCTGTTAAAAGTGGATACGAGCAACCGTTTTCGAGATATTTGGATTTAAAACAGTTTCGGCGCATGTGATTTTTTTTTTATCAAATTCACATAAAGTATGCATGTATTGTAAAAAAATAAAAGTGTGCCTTGCCTGACAAAACAACTGCTGGTTGGTGTTTTCATCGTTTTTCCTGTTACTTAGCAATAGTAATGTCAGTTAATAATAAGATCAAATTTTGTCACTGTCAATTTCTATGCATAACTTTTATTATCTGACAATAATCATTTAAGAAACTTTAGATCTAAATACGTCATTATGCCTGTGATATTCTCGCATCGTGAATATGCAGATATGATATTCGTCTATGGCTTCTGCAATGGGGTCGCAATTCAAGCAGTCGCGGAGTACCAGCGTCGTTTTCCAGATAGAAGGGTGCCAGATAGAAGAGTTTTTCAACAAGTTTTCACTACTGCTGGAGAATCTGGGATGTTTCCAAGTGCGAAAATTGTATCTGAAAGGGAATCGGGACCCAACGTTAAGTAGAAGAGGCTATACTCAATGGCGTCGAAAATGATCCAAGCATAAGCACTAGGCGGATTGCAGATACTTATCAAATTACACAATCGTCTGCTTGGAGAATTCTTCACATTAATTGTTTATACCCATTTAATTTACAACGGGTTCAACATTTGCAGGAGGTTGATTTTGAGTTGAGAATGCAATTCTGTAACTGGATTAATGAAGATCGAAGGTTGGATAGGTAGTAGAACATAATTACCAACGTAAATTTAGCATTAATGTGTGGTGTGGAATGTTAAATGGTCATTTAATTAGTCCATTTATAATTGACAGTAGTCTTACAGGAGAAAAATATTTAAACTTTCTTGAAAATCACTTGCGAAATCTATTGGAAGATGTTCCCCTTAATGTAATACAAAACATGTATTTGCAGCATGATGGAGCCCCTGCACACTACAGTTTACTTGTAAGAGATTTTTTAAACCAAAACTTTCCAAACCGATGGATTGGTCGGGGAGGTCCGTTTAATTGGCCACCTAGATCGCCAGACCTTAATCCTTTGGATTATTGTCTTTGGGGATGGTTCAAATCACTGGTATATTCCACTAAAGTAAATACAAGAGAAGCATTATTGGATCGGATAACAAACGCAGCACAAACACTAAGAAATGCGCCCGAATATATCCACAGAGCAACCCGAGCTATACACCATAGAGCTGACCTGTGCTTAGAAGCAAATGGTGGAATTTTTGAAAATTATAAAACGTAACCTAGATTTTATTAAAAACAACTTAATAATAACAATTTTAATAAAAATTAAATGCCTTTTGTTTAGTTTATGTCTGAGGCACTGAATACACAACTCAAAAAAATGTGTTAGTCTTTCATTTCAAAGCTTTTGTGCCAAGATGCGTTTAAATTTGGACAAAATAACAAACTTTTAAAATTTTGCGATAAAAAATTACATGCGCCGAAATTGTTTTAAATCCAAATATCTCGAAAACGGTTGCTCGTATCCACTTTTAACAGGTATACCTTTTTGACGTAGAAATGGCAAGGGAATAATTTGTTTTACTCAAAAATGTAATACAAGACTGTACCAAAAAGTTGTGATTGTTCGAAGGAGTTGAAAGACATGTAGGTGGCGCCTCCTACAAGTAAGAGCAATACTAATATTAGATTCGAATTTGTCATACCATTCCAAAAAATCCCACCGTATATCAATTTTCACTCTTTTATGTTAATTTTTTGGTCAATATGTACTGTATATAGACATTTTAATTAAAGAACTATATGGATTTATTAAATACACTCGAAGTGGATGGGTCAAATTGTAGGCGAATTTCAAACTTAACGTAACTTTTTAAGTATTCCTTTTTAGATATTTTATTTTTAATTGAAGAATTTTCTGGTTTCAATATCGCGTTTTGTAGAAGCTTAAAATCAATTATACACGGTAAAATAAGAATCTTGTTTAAAACCGTTTTCTTTTAACACTAGATCAAAGGAAGTTGGCAGTTATTAAAAATATTTGATAGTGTGTTTAGTAATGCCCATCGTAAGTTACGTGCGTAGACAGACTTTGGTTTTTCAGTTCAGTTTCAATACTGACATTTTCACATTTAAACGAAGTTTAATTTTATCTTTTCACCATGTTTTCACTTAAAACAAGGATATTTGTCTTAGTTTTATGTTATGTAGACAAAAAGAAAAATTCAAAGATAAGGGGGTAGTCAAAAATGTTGATGTATCAGAAAAATAAATCGATTTCAAACTTAACCATCAAAAGAATTAAAAATTAAATTTAAACATGGGATCGAGAAAAACGAAAAACGATTTGGTCGCTTCTAATATTTAGTGGTCCCCAGCGAGATTGGAAAACACCTCGACAATGATATATGTAATAACTAAACTTTCCATAGCAATAATTTTAATTTTTAAAGGCAAATACCACATTTGTACAATGGTTCAAATATTATAAAAACACCAATTAGACCATGCCATAGGTATAATACAAGTAGGAATGTCACAAAGCACCATAGCAGAGCAGTTTAACACTTCCCAAAGTATTATCATTAGGGCATGGAATAGGTTTAAGACCAAGGGAAATCCATATTATACCCATGGGGATGGTCAACGTAAAGAAACATCGTCGCGAAACCATAGATGTTTGACAACTTTGGCCAAGAAACAGGTTTATTTCGTCCTGTTCTTTAAGAAACTTTTTACAAGTAGTCAGTGGTATTGTAGTCTCCAGGAAAACCGTTAAAAGAAAATTACATAGTAAAGATTTACAATCTCGTCGCCTAGCCAGACACCGAGTTACTAGGCTTGCCTAGGAGCAAGATTATCAGAATTGTGGGCAAGAATGGAACAATTGTTTTTTACAGAAGAATCTAAGTTTCAGTTACATCCAGATGATAACAGATTAAGAGAATGGTGGGAAACTGGCCTTATAGCGAAAATTGCACAGTAAACAATATACCGTTTGGGGAGGTTCATTAACAGTATATGTAGCAATTTAATATAAATTACAAGACAATTTCAATTTTTATAAATCAAACAGTTAATTCTGAATTTGTTAACTAAACATATTTTTAACCATTTCCGGTTAACCAAAGGAGCATCAAAATTTTGTGTACGTAGTCGGCAATGCAAGGCCGTAAGAGTAGGATTGTGAAAAAATTTTTTGAATCTGAAAATCTACAACAAATGCATGGCTGTTATCCAATAGTACGGGAGACCTACTAGATATTAAAAGCTACCAAATATTTTTACGTTATTCTAGTAACCATGTTTATTTTTAATTTTTTTTATTGTTAAATTTTGTTTTTTGATACATTAAAGTTTTTAACTACACCCCCATCATTGAATCTTTCATTTTATCTACGAAATACAAATCTAAGACAAAAATATTTGTTTTCGAGATTACTTTAAACCTCTTTTAAATGTGAAAATGTCAGTATATTTTGAAAAAATTTAATAACTGCCATAGAAACAAAAATGAAAAACAAAAGTCTACACGTAACCTATCAATGGACATTCTAAGCGCACTATTGAATATTTTTTAATAACTTACTTCTAGGTAATAATCTTACCTTGTATAATTGACATAGGGAAATTTTAAGCTTCTACGAGACAAGTTATTGAAACTAGGAAGTTAGTAAATTAAACCAAACAAGCCTATTAGTTAAAAAGTTGACGTAAGATTCACATTCACCTACAATATGACATTTCCACTTCAAGTGTCCCCGAGTTTATATTATCTGTGTGTTGTGGAATTCTGAACGAGGGAAGTTGTGGGTAAACATTATTTATTTTTCATAACTATTTATATAGTCTATAAAAAAATAAATTGTCATTTATAATTTTCCTCCATAAAAAGAAGGTTTTATTACAGAAAATGGAATTTTACCGAATATTTAAACAAAATATTAGGCCGCCATTTTGATTAGCCGTAAAGGATTCCCACTAAAAAATTGCCACTTAATCCCTGTTTCGTATTTAAAAGGGTAATTTTAAAGGGTAAACAGTCTTTTGACACTAATTTTTTAAACAATTTATTAGGCGGCAATTTTCTTTCACCATAATAACTTCACACAAAAATTTTACCAGCCTAACATTTTGTGACGTTGCGGTATTAGATTTTTCCTTCCCTCGTTAGAGGGAAGTATTGTAGTAGTGAAAAATAACCCTTCCAGATTCTTACAGATCTTCACGTTTTAGGGTCTCTATAGCGTGATAGCTAAAAATCAACAAATCCGATTGACATGAAATTTTTGTCAAAAATTGAGGGTCATTTGGGTAAGATTTTCGTGGAAACCCAATATAGCGGCCTAGTGAAACGTTAAAGAAATTATTACTAAAAAATGCTTACCTAATTTACCAGAAAATTTTCGCAAAATTCAAGTATTAAGTAGAAATACACTGGTAAAAAAGTAAGAAAGAATCCATGATAGCGAAACAGAATGGCGACTCAATATTTAAAAAATCAGCCTACAAAACTAATTATTTAATTAATTTCAAATTTTGTAAAAAAATTATAGGTGATTTAAATATGAACTGATACAATTGTTATGTGAATTCAGGATAGCGGAAAAAAGTGGCGATCAAACAAAATGTTTATAATGGTGGAAAATTCACCCTCCCAGGTTTTTACATATCTTCACGTTTCAGAGTTCCTAGATGCAAAAAGAAAACATGTTTTCTCAATTTCTGTCTGTCAATTCGCAGCATAGCTAAAAAACTATTTACCCGATTTATTTCAGATTCTAGGTATTCAATTTTAATTTTAATTGTGCCCAAAAATAAAGTGGGCATATAAAGAAAGAAGTAAAATATTTGTTCGAATCCAGTATGGTATAACAAAATGGCGTCAGGTAAAAATGTTTGAAAAGACAGTATATATGTGTTACTAAATGTCTACGTACGGAACTAAATTAGGTCAATGTTCGCTATTGGTAATAAAACGAAAGATTCATAACGTAAGAAGTATTGATTTTCCAAATATGTTATCATTCCATCCGCATATGATCCTTGATCACATGCCGTGCACAGGCAGAACTACTACAGTTCGACAGAAACGAGAGAACAGATTTTCCGGGACTTTGCGAATCTAAAATGCAATGATCTGCAAAAATCTCGGAGAGAATTTTTCGCAATTACAAAACACACAAGATAGAGTTCCTTATAAAAATTAGTTTTCAAATTCTACACCCAGTCTTATTTTACTAATGCAAAATGTACGTTTCCTCGACACAACTCTTGTATAAACTTGGTGCAGTCGGGTATGATAATAAAGAAATTTTTTGTTAAATTATTGGAAATTTCAAACTGACTCTAGCTTTGTATTATAAATAAATTCCTTTCTTTGATCGTAACACAGAAAAACAAATGGTGTTGTATGACCTACATTTCTTTTCGTGATTGTAATACAGAAATTTTACCTTTTTTATCGATGTTGCTTATTTTCCTAGAGTTCAATTATATTTTTCTTGTATGTAGTTCACGTACGATTTCCAGTAATCCTACATCCTAATCTTAAACAATTAATAAAGTTATTTCCAGATTTAATAAACTGGAATTCAATTGAGAAAAACAACACATTTTAAACAGATATTAGTGTAGACTTTCTTTCCTTACCTATTTATGAACACAGTAATGGATGCCTAAACTGCGAAAAGCAAATGTATGTTGATGCAATACAGAAGTCAAATTTTTACAAACTAGGGGAGGATCATAATCATAATAAGCAAACTTGAATAATGTCAAGCACACAGACATTTTTTAGATGAGAAGCTAATATTTACTGTCGACATAATTACAGGGTGACCCAACATTAAATATGTTAGTGACCATGAGCGTAATAGTATAAATATTTATTCCTTAATCCATGTGACTGCAACACAAAGCAAACCTCTCATAAGGTATTTTAAAATAGTTAATTGCAAGATGTATAGTTTTTGTGTCAAATATGTATAAGGAGATATAGGTAGATATACAATATACCTGTAAAGAAATCGTGGTTCTTGGGATTGGACAGTATCAAATTGGAATTACTATACGACGTTTCGCCTTCGAATGCGAATGAAATTTTTAGACCGTCAAAAAAATTCGGTAGAGATACGGATTACGATTTACATCACATTCACATGTGAAAATCAGTCTTAACGTAGCGGTTTGATGAGCAGAAGTCGGGTATAAAAGCCCGCCTGAATCTCTTCGAGCTCATTCACTGTTCATATCTCATGGAGTAAATATCCTTGAAGATGCTTCGTGTAAACGTAGGCGAAACGTATAGTAATTCCCATTTGACACGGTTTAATCCCAAGAACCATAATTTCTTAATTGAGCAAAGCTGTGAAAGCTTTCGATGTACATTTTACCTGTGTTTTTTGAATCTACGTACATTGATTGTGCCTCAGAACTTTTGAATAGTATTATATAGGTTAAGGAAAAACATTTTGACTTCCCGAGAAAAGAGACTTTAGGAGTTAAATAGTCCAAATTTTTGCATACTTAGTACTTACGCAGCATAATCCAAAATATCACGAGAGTCTTACAAAGGACGTAATTATACACTAACACTAAGCATGGCTTTATAGTGAATATTACTTGTATCCTAAAGGTGCGGAGGTGACAAAAATGATTAATAATCGATTTTTGGTTTGTTTGAGTCGTAACGAGAGGTGGAAAGAGAAAACTGCAAAACTTTTTATGAGAGTGACAAATAGTAGATCCATTCGTTTAACTAAAAATAGCGTTGCTGGCTATTGATAAGTAGGAGGAACATGATAAGATACTCCTTGATTGTTTCGAAATCAGTGAGTGGAAAGAAAACTGCCAAAAGTTTTTCAGGAAAATTATAAGATCAGAATTTACTAAGGAAAGAGTCATATCACAATTGATAAACATCTTTGGATACTTTGAAGGTATTTTTACACGTAAATCATACTTAAACAAAGCTACTACATTAGAAAGTAATACATTCCATTAAGATTCCGATATTTCACGAGAAACCTCGCTAGGGGTCGTTTGAGCTCCATTCCAAGCAGGTCTCTGCGGTCTAATCTTTAACGTCTTACATTTATTCACAGCATGGCCTTCTCGAATTCTAATGAAAATTAATTGTGTTAAGATATTCGTATTATTGTGTGCCTACCCTCGTTATAAATCATAAGTCGATAAACCACGTCGCGTGGGAGAACCTCCAAAACGAGAGGAAATTTATAGACCCGTTAACCAATTTCAATTTTAGTAGATTTAGATAACCCACGACTCAAGGGAAATAATTAAGTACATATTATATTTTAGTCATCTAAAATGTTATTATTTAATTTCATTGACATTTAGATTAAATGTAAGAATAGCTAGTTAGCTAAATATCGTCTATTTGTATTTGGATTTCGTAATCAATTAACAAAAGTTGATTATTATTATTATTATCTTTCTCATTATTTTTTCTTGGCTTCTCAGGTATTAGTGAAGGGATACGGGTTTGTACTAAGCACTCTCCTCTTTTATTGTTGATCAAATATATTTCTGACTATCCTTGTTGTTTTCAAAATGACAACTTGCTATAGTAACATATATAAGTTTTTGTGTAACGTCAATATCTGCAGGCTTCTGTGCAACGCCCTTGATATGATACCTGTAATAGCCAATACTATTGGCATGATGATCATTTGTTATTATTACTTCATCGACATTCGCATTCCCTCTAAGGGTAATATTCACTCATCCCAGGTATCTTGGATATCAAAAGGATTGAAAGGTTTTTCTTCAAGTTTCTCCACAAACGTCAGTCCGGGCTATCGCAAGAACCGCCTTTTGTATATTCTTATACATATCGACGTCCCAGTTATCAGCAGCTAGTGAAAACAAATTGAGCCCAATACAGTTTATATGCATTGTTTTCAACAAAGCCTCTCGGAGTATATTTGTAATATGGAATTTTATCTGATTATAGCAGTTTTAACTTAACTGCTAGTTCTTGATGCAGTAATAGCTAGTTGCATGCTGGATAGTCTATCATTCTGAACTAAAGGATGCCTAACGATATTCTTCAGGTAGTTTTTGGTTGATATCACCTGATCCTGGATGGCCACAAGAAAGACTTTGATGTCCGAGAACATCCGCCCGAGAGAACAGCTAGTAGTTCGACGCAGCTTCGACCACATGTTCCTGGGTGACCTCATTTATCCAACAGCTTTTCTTGGTCAGTCTTTTGTTGGCTATGCAGGTTTTGTTCTGTCAGTATTAAAGTCGTTGATTCGTCTACTTCACTTATGCTGTATGAGCTTTCCTCCGAGATGACGTGGTAGCGTTGTTCGTTCGTTGCACTACGAAGGTGATATTTCTGTGACTTCGACAACAATGTCCTCTTTGCGCTGAAGATTGTGGTGTAGTACATAATCAGAAATGTTTATCTTTGTCTTTGTTTCTACCTTGTCAAGTTTCCATATCCTTTTTATTTCTGCTGCTAATGGGAGATACTTTTCAATTTTTTGTTGAAGTTTTTGTATGAGGTTGTGGCTGTTCGGTATTGATATTTCGATAAAGTAAACAGTTTTGTTTATTATTATTATTATTATAATGAAGTATGACCCTGTATAGGTCCACACGTAGCTATTTATTAAACTTTTAGAAACTTTAGAAATTCCGTTATCTTCTACTTTCTTAGATGCAAGGAAAGTTTTAATTCGTTAATACGTGAAACGAAGAAGGTTCCGTCCAAAGCCAAATTATGGACTTCTTGTTCTGTATTTTTACTAACTGTTGTTTTATGATTTGATCATTTTAAATTTGCGTGGTCTTATTTGAACCTTGTACAGGGTGTCCCATTTTGGGTACTTTTACGGGATATCTCCGTTATTTTTATAGATCAAAAGTTGAGGTTTTCACGACATGTGATATTTTTTCGTAAAACTAAGGATGCGGTTAACAAAATTTTCATAGCCCTTTGAGTTTTTAAGATACAGGACTAAATTGAAAATGTTGCATTTTCACGCACCTGTTGCATTTTCACGCACCCCTCATATCTCAACTGTCAGATAAGTTATCGAAAATGTGAAAACTGTTTCTCATATAACTTTTCCCGTAGAACTCAATTCCCGAATTAGAATGACAATTTTCTAAACTTAAATGCATAATTTAATAGAAGCTATAGCTATTGTTTATGACAACAAACAAAAATCCATTTATTATATTTATAAAGCTAATTATAAACGTTCTTTTCGCATTTTTATTTAATTGATATTTATCAATTTCTTCGAATAATGGCAGCGGATGAAAAATATGATATGCTGGTATGTTTTATACACAGTAAAGAAAATTCTGAAAAAGCTTCGGAATTATATTTCCAAAGGTAAGTAAGCTATTATGGCTATGAAAATCTGTATTATCATTATAATAACAATAATAAACAATTGAAAGTTACATATTGTAATATGTAACTTTCAAATGTTTATTATTGTTATTCATGGCCTACTATTAAATTATGTATTTAATTTCAGAAAATTTTCATCTATTTGAGTGTTTCTGAGAAAAAGGGCATACTATTATACAGGGTGTCAATTAAGTACTTGTACCAACTTTAGAGGTGATTCTTTGACTAATTTTAGGATGAAAGACAATATTTAAAGGTGATGTTCAAATTGACGACCATTTTCTCTAATGCAAAACTTGCACATTCTTATAATTCTTTGAATAGTGTTAAAAAGAACTATTGGTTACATTCGCAGATTTCGGAAGGCTAAACGAATTACCTCTCGAAGTTCTGCGATGCCGTCATATCGTGTTTTATATACTGCATTTTGTATATAGCCCCATAAAAAAATCTAAAATTGAAAATTATGCACTATATTAAATTTGTTTGGATGATACTTATATTTCTTCAAGATCCTCTGACCGTCAGATTCTCAATTTTTCTACATGAGCACGAAGGTGTTGCTTCTATATATCCTAAAACATCTATCTCTTTTCTTTTCCTGTTCTCTTTGTTGTATGTTTTAGGACACGGGTGAACAAATGATCCGTGCTCAACTATATTTGCTTTTAAACGAGCAAATATTTCAACAAAACCGTTGCCTTCCTTTGGATTATTTTCTGTGGGGTGACTTGAAGTCTCCGGTTTATAAAAGTCCAGTCCAAAATGAATAAGATCTAAGAAATTGGATATTTGAATCTTGTGCGATTATTAATCAGACGCTAGGTATATTTGAATGAGTTCGACAATCAATGTTAAGGCGACTTATTGCATGCGTTGAAGTAGGCGGTGGTCATTTTCAACAATTACTGTTAAATAATGTTATTAACTAGTTTAGTTTTAGTCTTGTAAATGATTTAAGTTTTTTACCAGATAATACAATCAATAAAAGATATATTTTTTTTGCTTATTTTTCGAAATCTCGAAAATGATCCAATTTAAAAGATTTCAACGCAGATTTAACTTTAAACCCATTTTTACCCAAAATGGCTGCTTTTAGCTACAAATACTAAGAGCACCTTTTTTATGTAGAATTAACTGGAGAATAGGTCTGCCTAGTCAAAAATGACATAAAAGGCTTCACAAAAGAGTTATGGTTAATTAAATTTAGGAACAACACTGTATGTGGCAACATTATTTAACAATAATTGTTGAAAATGACTACCGCCTACTTCAACGCATGCAATAAGTCACCTTAACATTGATTGCCGAACTCTTTCAAATATACCTGGCGTCCGATTAATAATGGCACAAGATTCAAATATCCTATTTCTCAGATCTTGTTCATTTTGGACTGGACTTTTATAAACCAAGGACTTCAAGTGACTCCACAGAAAATAATCCAAAGAATTCAAATCTGGTGATCTGGGAGGCCAGGCTTGTGGTCCAGCTCTTCCTATCCAACGGTTAGGATAATTCTCGTCCAGAAATTGACGCGCAACGACACTAAAGGGTGACGGAGCTCCGTCGTGCATTAATCACATCCTGTTTCTGATTTCTAAATCAACTTCTTCTAAATGGTTGGGAAGTTCGTGCTCCAAAAACCTTCGATATTCTTCGCCATTAAGCCTTTGCCTTTGCGAAGAAGAATGGAAGGTAATCACCGATAATTCCTACCCAAATATTGAGAGAAAATAGCACCTGAAAATGATTTTCTCTGATAGCATTCGGATTATCCTCAGCTAGATAACAACCATGTTATAAAAATTAATTATGGAATTTCGAGAAAACGAGGCTTCATCTGTGAAAATCACATGGCTTAAGAAATCCGGGGTTCGTACTAATCTATTACGCAACCAAACACAAAAATCGAGTCTAGAGGGGAAAATCTCTAGGTAATAGAGTCTGCACACGTTGCATATGATAAGGATAAAGTTGTTGAGACCTTAAAATTTGCGTAACAAGTGTGTGTGTAATATTCAATTCAAGAGCTATTCCGTGTACTAGTTTGCGGGTCTTCCTCAATTCTGTTTAACACAGCTTCTTCAATCTCCACTGTTCGAACTGTTCCAGGCCTTCCTGGAACATCTGTTGTCCTTTTGAAGCTGCCAGTTTCACAAAGTCTTGCGTGAAAATTAATAAAAGTTTGGACGTGTGGCACCACTCGTTGAGGAAATCGCGCCTGATACATTCGTCTTGCAGCTTGTGCATTACCGCGAGCCATTCCGTAAGTAAAATGAATGTCTGCCATTTCTGCGTTGGTATATTAATACATTTTGGACAAAACACACGATGAATTATTACTTATAACGCCAAATGATAAAAAACTACTTGTTTTGTTCTAAGTCAACTGCCATGACTGATTCTGCTACCATGGAAACCTCTCAATTGTTTTCCAAGGCCTGCTATAGATTCACCTATACTATTTTCTTGTGTACTGCGGCTGCAGAGGAAAGATGCAGCACATTTTTACGATTTTATTATTTTTATCCAATTTTCACTAATTTGGTAATTGTGATATGTTAATGTGATAGAGTAACATACCACATGATTTTGAAAAAGTATTTTTTCGCATATTTATCAAAATCTCGGAAATTATTCAATTTAAAAAATTTCAACGCAGATTTAACTTCAAACCCTTTTTTATCCAAAACGGCTACTTTTAGCGACAAATACTAAGAGTAACTTTTTTATGTAAAATTGAATGGAGAATAGGTCTGCGTAGTCAAAAATGACATAAAAGGCTTCACAAAAAAGTTATGGTTAATTAAATTCAGGAATAACACTGTATGTGGCGTCCTCTAACATTAAATAATAAACTAAGCTAATATTCGAATTTCTCGCCATCAGTATACCCAGAATCCCAAATTGTGTCCAACTGTCATGTTCCTTAACAAAAATATAAGCAAAAAACCAAATAAAATTGTTTTTTTGGACGCCCTGTATCTCAGAAACAAAGCGGTTTCAGACCCATGTTCATATGAACTTTTAATCTTAAAATTAGTCAAAGAATTACCCCTTAAAGTACGTAATTGACACCCTGTATAATTTTGAAAAGGTAAAAAAAGACAAATAGTCTATAAATATACAGGGTGTTCCATAAAAAAAAATAAAGTTGGGTCCGGTAACTTTTAGACCTGACCCTATATATGAATTTCGAAGGCGGAATTGAGTTCTACGGGAAAAGTTATATAAGAAACAGTCTTCACATTTTCCATAAATTAACTGATAGTTGAGATACGAGGGGTGCCTGAAAATGCAACATTTTCAATTTAGACCTGTATCTTAAAAACTAAAAGGGCTGTTATAATTTTGTTAATGGCATCTTTAGTTTAACGAAAAAGTAGCACACTGTCGCGGAAAATGCAACTGCAACTGCAACTTTCTACCTATAAACAAAACGAATATACCCCCGCAAAAGTACCCAAAAATGGGTGCATATACATAGTTATTATCAAATAAAATTGCTAAATAATAACTGGCACATAGTATATAACCTGCGTTTTGTTTACTTCCTTTAAAAAAAGTAGGATTTTTTAAAGAAAAAAGTTAACGTAAACTTTAGTTTTTTTAATCTTTTTTAACAATACTACTCGGTTACGTTCCAAGAGCAAACAAAAATAATGAAACCTGGAAATATAGCACCACTTATTTCCGCAATCAACGAACCAATAAACAACCTATAATCTATCTTGATTTGCCCTCGTTACGTCAGTTTATCTCGAAAGTTTATAGAGTACGAGTTTTTTTCTATGCTTTTCCTGAAAAGACCTCTAAAGATAACAAATTGCATTCTATTATTTCAAACTATGCCGCTTTCTCCGAGAAAATATGATTAATGAAGTTTTTACGGAGTCCATTTTATGCTTGAATGTTCCGGCCGTCGTCACTTAGCATTGTTGAATGTGCTTTTATGTACCCAGTTATAATGTCCATATGGATTTCGCAATTAATTTCGTGTGTTAAACTAGCATATCTGGCAGTCCTTTTTGGACCGGTTTTGCTGTCATTTAAATTGCTTTACGTCGTCTATGGTTAGTAGCGTCAAATGAATTAATTTTGACTTGAAGATTGCTTAGGATATTAAATTATAAGTGAAGTTGGTGCAGTTGTGTAGGATGATAATGGAATTGTATTGTCGTGAAATATTGTAACAGAACGTTCACAGGCAGTAACGTTAAGTTTAGGCCATTAATTACTGTTAATCTTGACTACATTTTGTTAACTTGTTTAATACATTGACAGTATAGGCCAGCTGATTAAAGTAATAGTCATATTGTTTCAGTTTTTCATTTGTGGGTAAAGAGACTAGAACTTTCGGGCAAGCTACTACCTAGTATTACCTATTACATCAATTACCTGAAATGAAGCACCCTTTTGTGAAATGAGATAGAGATTTCCAATTTTAGGAATGTTCTGCTTTGAATACAGTGTGTATTCAATATTGATACATAAACTAGAGAAAAAACTCTCCTGTGGTAGTTTGTACTCTTTTATAGTGAAAGTTTTGAAAAGCGGTTTTTAGATATTTCATTATTTATTTGAATGTTGGTGAATATTTATTGGTAGAGTGATGTATGATGACTTCTATCAGGGGCGTGCAGTCCATGGAAGCAAGGGAAGCAGTGCTTCCCCAAAAAAAATTACAAAACATCTTCTAAAATGTAATTTTTGAAATAGGAAACCATTAATTTAGTTTATATTAAAAATGCTACAATATTATCTTAATTATCAAGCCCCTAATAAATGCGACCTTGACTCCGACCCAGCCACAATAGAATATCGAACAGAACCTATGCGGGCCGCTAGTTTCTCTGCAGCCAAGTCCTGTATGCTTAATTTTCTGTGAATCGAGCCAGAGGTTATTGAACTTTCCAGCGGCTGTTTGCAATTTTTGCATTTCAGTCGCGTGCTTTAAGTGGTGGCGGAAGCTAGCGTTGGAGTAGGTTCTTTGTTTGAACGGCTATCCCTATGTTGTGTGATACGTACGTCGCGTCGTGCATGGTGCGATATGGAAGACAATAATACGGACGTGGATATGCAAATACCGTCAACTTCGGCTGTCGGTAATAACGTTGGAATTGTTGGAGAATTTAGTAAGAAGAGTGTGTGTGAATGTGTGGTGTATGTCTTAATAATAAAGGGATTTTCAACATTAAACTTCGCTGATTAATAATTTCCAAAGAAAGGGCAAAATCGCCTATGAAAAATTTAACCACAAAAATGAAAAACTGTATTAGACATTTTTTTCCGGAAAAACACCTCACCTGCAACACAATGAACTAGTCGATAAAAATAGGCAAATATTAAGAAGACTTATCGATGTTGTTTGTTTTCTCGGACGTCGAATCGAATCCAAAATGATTTAATTGCTGCAATTGCAACTATTATTCTAAAAAGAATTAAGCAGGAGATCGGCGAGGCGCGATTCATTGGTATTGTTCTGGACGAAACAACTGATATCACTAATTTTGTGTGTGAAAATCGTACAGCAGATGCGTTATATACCGTAGTTGATAACGTTACTAAAGAAATTAATGGAGAGAAAAAATTAGTTGCTCAAAGCTATGATGGAGCTGCAGTGATGGCAGGACAATTAGGAGGTCTACAAGCTAAAGTTCGAGAAACTTTCCCAAGTGCTGTGTTTGTTCATTGTTTTGCTCATAAATTAAATTTAGTTTTATCCCAGTCCATCAATCACATTAAAGAGTGTAAAGTATTTTTCGTTACTTAAAGTGACATGGCTGCTTTTTTTCCAAGTCAACAAAACGTACACAAGCTTTGGACTCCATTGTCCACAAACGATTGCCCAAAGTAGCTCCTACTGGATGGAACTATAATGGAAGACTTAATGGAAGACTTGTGCTAAGAGTATCTGAAAATCGTGAATCACTGATTGAACTATTTGAGAATATAATAGAAAATAATGAAACGTGGGACTCAGAAGCAATAAATAGTTTAAGGGGATTTTTGGACTGTTTGAAACGAGATTTTAATTTTAATTATTTGTTGAACATATTTTCAGAAATATTTTCATTCTCGGACAATGTTTTTAATATATTACAAACTAAAACAAATGACACTGCTTTTTGCCTAAAAAAAATAGGTGATTTTAAGTTCATGTTAAGACAAGAAAGAGATGACTTTGACCTATTTTGGGAGAAAACGATGACGTTAAATGTAGAGCCACACGCCAAGCGTCTTCGAACAGACAAGGTGGGAGATGTTGAAACATCATACAGACGCCTCTTTTATGAAATAATCGATCAAATTCAGCAACAAATAAACTATAGATTTAATGGTTTAAATGATTTTAAATTCCTCGAGCTTTGCAATTTTGATGCATTTAAAGGAAAAACTTTTCCAGAAGATGCGTTTAAATCTTTTCTTCTTCATTATGGCCGGTTCTTCGACCGAATATTACTGCGATCTGAACTAAAAGTATAACGCTAAAGAACTAATGCAATTTTTAAAAGACAAGGAGCTGGAACATGCCTACACCGAAGTGTCGAAATTATGTGAATTAGTATTGACAATACCTGTCATAAGTTCATCAGTAGAACGCAATTTTTCAACACTTAAACGTATAAAAAATTTCGTGAGAGATTCAACGGGGCAGGAGAGACTTTCGCATACATCACTGTTGTCCATTAAAAATAAACTTCTCCAAAATATGTCGGAGCATCGACGTTTTTATGATGACGTTTTTATTTATCATTGACAAATTTGCAAAAAATGTTCGAAGAATCGAATTACATTACAAATAGGTAAGTTTCTAAAAATTGCTTCCCTTTCTTAAAATTTCACCGCACGCCCCTGACTTCTATCATTATTCTATGACTATTAATTTTCCAAATATATAAGACTGTTGGTTAAAGAGCAAGGTACATGGATCATGGAGCTAGTAATAGGAAGCGGACTAATGATATGTAGGACGAATAGGCACTATAAAATATCTCGACTGGAAAAAATCAATTCAGAACCATATTATACCTAAACGAAAGCTCTAAATATATCAAAAATGGATTTTTTAATATATTTAGATGGATGATGGATTTGTGAGTAAAGTATAAGAAGAACTGCCCTAGGTCTTTCATATTACTAGTCGTGAATCAACTTATTTCCTTTCATCATAACTTAAAAGACAGAAATTGTGTATACTCTTCTATTGTCTTATTAATGATAAAAAAAATTGTTGCCGAAGTGAGAGAGAAATATTGCTTCTGATACTTGTTATTTGGAGACACTTTTTAGGTAGAAACAAAAAAGCGCCACAATGTGTGTTAATTTTTCATTCTTTGAAATTCACAAAATTCGGAATTCTTCGTTATTTTTCCGAAAATGTAAATTTATATTTGTTATAAGAGAAGCATTAGGTAGATATTTAAAAAAATCTGTTAATCTCCTTTACCCGGAACTTTCCTCGTTATTATTTTTTTTCCACTTGTTGAAATGTGGCCCAATTTAGTTCAGTAGATAGTCACAGTATATATGTGTTACATATACTGTATTTTCAAATATTTTTATTGGGCGCCATTTTGTTCGATCATATTGAATTCCTACTAATATTTTACCAGTTTCTTTCTACCTATGTCATACTAGCCTTTGGGGCATAATTTAAAATAAATTCAAAAAGTAGTTTTTACATTGACACATACCGTCATTTTCTTATGTCATGTTTAATTCGTACCTGTTCATCCCATTTTCACAGTTAATTTTACTTCAAAGTTTAAAGTCAATTGAACAAGAATTTTTTTCCTTGATTTTTTAAAAAAATTATTTGGCCGCCATTTTGTTTTGCTATCCGAAATTTATACCACAACTTTACCTAATTTATCTCTATATCACACTTAATTTTTGCACAAAAATTGAAATGAATTTGATAAGTAGTATTTTCAGGCTGATTTTTTAAACATTTTATTAGGCCGCTTTGCTACCTTGGATTCATATCAAAATGTTACCAGTTCATTTTTAAGGAACACTTAATTTTTGTGTAAAATTTAAGGTAACTAGGATAATCAGTTTTTTTAGTAATAATTTCTTTTAACATTGTTCCGCCATATTGGATGTTTACCAAAATATTACCAGGTCATCCCCATATGACTCTTAATTTTGGATTAAAATTTGATCTGGCAAGTAGTTTTTAAGCTATGCCGAGAACTGACAGACCGACAGTTGGACCGACGGAATTGATAAAACGTATTTTTTTGGTATCTAGGGATGCTAAAACGTGAAGATATGTAAAACCTGAGAGGGTGTTTTTTTCACGATGACAAACATTTTATTTGGCTGCCATTTAGTTCCGCTATCTCGAATTAGTACTACGATTTTACTCATAATCCATATACCAGAATTACTTTACTCGAAGCAGCTCTTTCAGGCTGAATTTTTAAATATTTTATTAAGTCGCCATTTTGTTCCGTCATTTTGGATTCGTACCAAAACGTTACCAGTTGATTCTAGCACAATACTTGATGTTTGTGCAAAATTAGACATGAATTGTATAAGTAATTTTTTAATAATATTTTTTTTTTAACATTCAATCAATAAGTCAATCGGGTAAGTAGTTTTGAGCTTTGCCGCGAACAGACGGACGGAATTGAGAAAACAGATTTTTTCGGCACCCTGAAAAGTGAAGGTCAGAAAAAATATCGGAAAGTGAGACGGTGCATGCGTAATTAATGGGTTTAATTGGTCTAACGATACTCGAGAACAATGTCTTCATTTACTTAGGTATCGATATTGATTGGAATACATCTCTAGAACTTTGCTTTTATTACCCAATTTACTTCAAATTTTGCACAAAGTAGTACGTAATAATTAGCTAGTAAAATTTTGGTACGAATTCAAAATGGCATAATAAAATGGCGGCTTAATAAATTATTTACACATTCAGCTTGAAATAACTACTTAATAGATTGATTTCAAAGGTTATGCAAGAATTAAAGGTGATATAGAGATGGGCTAATAAAATTGTGGCACGCTTTCAAGATGGCGGAACAAAATGACGACCATATCAATCGTTTGTGATGGTGAAAAAAACTCCATATGTTATATAGAAGCCCAAAAATATGTTTTCTCAATTCCATTTGTTTGTCTGTCGGTTTGTCTGTCAGTTTGAGGCGTAGCTAAAAACCGCTTACTTGATTGACTTCAAATTTTGGTCAAAAATTAAGGGTTATGTGGGGATGACCCGGTATTGTTTTGGTTAAAATCCAGTATGATGGAACAAAATGACGGCCTAGTGAAATGTTATTACTAAAAAGCAATTTATCTGAAATTTCGCACGCGGATCAAGTGTTACATAGGAATTAACCTGTAATATTTTGGTACCAATCCAAGACAGCAAAGCAAAATGGCGACAGAATAAATTATTTAAAAAAATCAATCTGAAAAAAAATCTTATTAAATTAATTTCAAATTTTGTGCATATATTAAGTGCGATATAGAGGTAAACTGGTAGAAATGTGGTACGAATTTAAGACGGCGAAACAAAAAGGGCGGCCAAATAATTCCTTTTAAAATTATTTAGTTGTTTTTTAAATTTTACAACCCATTCTATTATTCAGTTGTTTATAATTACAAAGGAAAATTGTTATTCCAGAATTGCTACGACTGAGTTCCAGAATGGAATATAAACATTTTACTCCACAGTTTCATTTTAGAAATATCCTTTTTAGTTGCGATGCTTATTTTGCGAGAAACTATTAATAATGCTTGGGAATTCAATTACAAATTACCCTAATTAGTCGGAGTCATCCAAGAAATCATCTGTGATGAAACTTAAATGAATTAATTAAATGAGGTTTAATGTTCAAGTTTATGTGCAGAAGGCAAACGGGAATATATGTAAGGATAAGGGAGGATTGTACCCTGGGGAGGTTTGGGGGTTTAAACACACGCTCTTCCCCATGACATTGAAACATACGTTTATTATTTTTTATTTTTAAAGATGAAATGTTTTACGCGGCCCTTATAAAAGCTTATCTATATATTTAAAACATTTAGCCAAAATTTTCAAAAAAGTTCGTGAGAGAGTTGTACTGCACCGATTTATATGATTTTTTTTTTTAATGATCGTCGAGACCTTTCAAGACAATTTTTTGTTTCGTAAACTTATACAGTGTGTTTTTCAAAAAATCAGACCACTGACTAATCACGATTCTTTGAGTAAAAAGCTGCATTTTGGCACAGGGGTTGATAGTAGGATATAGATATAAATATTACAACATATTTTATTTAAAAAACGGTTGGTTTTATGAAAAAACGCTTAAACTCGTGTATTTTATTCGATTAAGTTGCATATTTTAAAATTTTTTAAAAACTTATACAGGATGTTTCAAAAAATCGCTCACTGCATCAGCATACAGGTTAATTGTCTGATATAGAGGTTCGACAAGAAGGCATTTTTCAAAACTCAAATTTCAAGGGAGTGAAACCGCCCCTTAAATATTACAATATTTTTTATTTAAAAAACGCTTGGTTTTTTGGAATAACGCTTGAACAGGTATATTTTATTTAATTTTTTTACATAGTTTTAAAAAATTTATACACGATGTTCGGAAATATTTTATAAACAAAAATTTCCCAAGCCCCCGTTGACAAAAAATGAAAGAAAATGCATCAAGAAACGTGGTTTATAATGAGATGTTTAAATAACGCGATTTAAGTACTCGCTAGTATTTTAATTATTATTTAATTATTATGCATCGTATTTATATAGAAGCTGACACAGAGCCGAGATGGATTCTCTACAAGAAGAACTGAAACAAACCTTGTCATTGCATACCCTGGAGATAGGCCCAATATTGTTTAAAAAAACTAAGCCCTTCAACTACGCAAACCACTCCTATATCCTGCTATTACCAAAATGTACGCGGCCTTAACACCAAGACGCATACATTTCTCTTAAGCATCTCATCAAGCGAAATGGACATTATTGCAGTGACCGAATCGTGGTTAAAACCGGAAGTGTTTGATACAGAGCTGTTTCCACCGGACTATGTAGTGTTTCGAGCGGACCGAGACCGTCAGGCTTCGGGCCTTTCCAGAGGCGGAGGTGTCATGCTGGGTATAAATCGTCGTTGGAACTCCCTAAGGCTTGATCTAACCTTCCTCGCCAATAGTGCTTCCAACGTGGACTGTGTGGGTTGTAAGATAAACTTCTTTAATTTTGTTATTTTTATTATACTTGTTTATATTCCTCCTCATATCAGCAACACTGAACTGGAAGTATTTATTGACTGCATTCTTGCTGCCGAGCAACTGCTAGAGAATAAATTAGTTATTATGGATGATTTCAATATACCGGATTATATAAGCAACACTGTAAATGAATGGAAATGCGGCTTAATCTGTAACTTAGCAAAAATATTAAATGTCAAACAGGCCAATAACGTTTTAAATTCAAATAACCGTTTACTCGATCTGGTGTTTTCAAACATATCTTGCGAGGTTGTACGATATGGTGATGTTCCTTTTGTTGGAGAAGACACACACCATCCCTCTCTTTTCATTACTTTTGAAGCAGTTCATCCTTCATTTAATAATTTTACTTTACCAAGTAATGGATACAATTTTTCAAGTCTGTACTCCGCTAAAACGGCAACGCCGCCGTCGCTTTCCAACCTGGTTTTCGCATGATATAATAGAAAATATATATAAAAAAGAAAAAGCACATAAAGAATATAAAAAATATAAAACGCCGGTTCGTTATCGAAGACTCTGCTCGCTCAGACGTCTTATTCATGCTCAGAGTGACAATGCATATAAAAATTATATAAGAAACTCTCAGATGAATATGATTTCTCATCCTTCCACCTTTTGGTCTTTTGTCCGAAGCAAAAAGGGTCATACTGGCATCCCTGGTACCCTAAAGGAGGGTGACAACGAATACACAGATCCTCAAAGCATTGTTAATGCATTTGCAAATTATTTCCAAAGTGTTTATACTATTTCTTCTCCCAATTACTATGTTAAATCCCCTGTGTTAAACTCCGATATAATAGGCATTCACACAATATCCTCTCAAGATATAATACAAGCTAGCAAAAAACTCAAAGACAAACTAACAGGCGGTGTTGACGAAATACCCAGTTTCAGAGTAAAAGATTGCGCGGGAGTCCTTTCTGTCCCACTTCTACACGTTTCTAACTTGATACGGGCATTTTTCCGGATACTTGGAAAACAGCAAAAGTCATACCTATTTTTAAGATGAGTGATAAAACATTGATACAAAATTTTAGACCCATCTCGATACTCTGTAATTTTTATAAACTATTTGAAATTATTCTGTATGATCAGTTATATCCAGGGGTTCGAAAGCTTCTCCCTCCCCATCAACATGGCTTTCTAGATTCACGTTCTTGCACGACCAACCTTGTATCCTTGTCCCAGACTGTCTGCGAGTCACTGGATTCCAGGGGACAATTAGACGTTATTTACTTGTATTAAATTTATCAAAATGTTATGTAATGACCTTTAGTCGCAGAAATAACCTATTGATGTATAATTATGCTCTAGATGGTACGGTGCTTGCCAGACCGGATAGTAGTATTCGAGATCTTGGCATTGAATTTGACCCTAAACTTACCTTCATTCCGCATATAAATTATCTAATTACAACTTCCTTCAAAACACTAGGATTTCTTATGCGGAACTGTAAAAATTTTACTGAGACACAAAAAATGATATTATTATATTGCTCTTTCATAAGATCAAAGCTGGAGTATGCCGCAGTGGTTTGGAAACCTATTTATAATTGCCATATTCAGGCTTTAGAAGCCTTGCAGTGACGTTTTTTAAAGTATTTAGCTTTTAGGGCAGATGGTGCTTACCCTCCAAGAGGTTGTGGTCACGGTCAGCTTTTGCAGAGATTTAATATGTCATCCTTAGCAACAGAGGGAAAAATTCAAAGCTTAAAACTACTATATGTCCTCACTCATAATAAAGTTGACTGTCCATTTCTTCTTCGGGTGTTGCATTTTCGCGTTCCTCGCCTCGAAACACGGCATACTTCGGTGTTCTATCTCAGCACAGCCAGATCAAATATTTTTTTTTGACGGAGTCCGGTATACTTTATGTGTTCAGTCCTCAACTCGGTGTCTCATCCAAATACTCATTAAGTTGCTTTTGTTAATACATGATCCGTATTGTTCCATTAACAGTAATTTACATACTTAATTTTCTATTTTTTATTAAATGTTAGATCCACTAACTTAGGTACTGTAATACATATTTAGATTTAGATTTAAGTATTGTTGTATCTCACAAAACAGTTATTTTGTATTTTTTTTCTTGTGTTTTCACTTAATTTTCTTATTGAATTTCCTGTAAGTGTAGTACATATTATTTTACCAGATTCTACCTATGCCACACTTCATTTTTGGGCATGATGTTGAAATAAATTCAGTAGTAGTTTTATTACATTAACGCACATCGTCATTTTTTTACGTCAAATTGAATTCGTACCAGTTTATCCCTATGTCACATTTAATTTTTCTGCAGAATTTAATTGAATGATTTTTTTACATCGATTTTAAAAAAAAATTATTTGGCCGCCATTTTGTTCCGTTATCCGCAATTCGTTGAAATCAAATCTGATATGTAAAACTTGAAAGGGTGTTTTTTTTCATGATTTTTCATTTTGTTGTGCTATCCTGAATTAGTACCACAGTTTCACTAATTCATCTGTATACCACAATTATTATGGCACATAGTGCTTCAGGCTAAATTTTTAAATATTTTACAAAGCCGCGATCTTGGCTACGTACCAAAAATGTATCAGTTGATTCCTGCATAATACTTGATTTTTGTGCAAAACAAGATAAATTGGATAGTATGTAGTTTTTCAGTAATAATTTTTTTAACATTTTATTAGGCCGCCATTTTGTTTTGCCATATTAGATTTTTAACAAAAATGTTACCAGTTCATTCTTATATGACCCTTAATTTTTGACCAAAATTTGAAGTCATCGGGTAAGTAGTTTTTAAGCTATGCCGTGAACTGACTGCCACACAGACGGGACGGAATTGTCAAAACATATTTTTTGGCATATAGGGACGCTAAAACGTGAAGATGAGTAAAACCTGAGAGAGTGATTTTTCCACGATTGCAAATATTTTATTTAGCCTCCATTTTGTTAGGCCATCTTGAATTAGTACTACAGTTTTACTAGTTCATCTGTATACCACAATTATCTGTTGCACACAATATAAAATCAGTTCAATAAGTAGTTTTTTCAGACTGGATTTTTAAATATTTTATAAAGCCGCCATTTTGTTCCGCCATCTTGGATTCGTACCAACATTTTACCAGCTGTATCCACATAATATTTGATTTTTGTGCAAAAAATTGTGATACATTGGATAAGTAGTTTTTTAGTAATAATTTTTTTAACATTTCACAAGGCCGCCATTTTGTTTTGCCAGATTGGATTTCTACCTAAATGTTACTAGGTCATCCCCATTTAGCCCTTAATTTTTCACCAAAATTTGAAGTCAATCGGGTTCGTAGTTTTTAAGCTATACTGTGAACTGACAGCCAGACACACAAACCGACAGAAGAACCGACGGAATTGATCAAACATATTTTTTGGCATATAGGGACGCTAAAACGTGAAGATATGTAGAACCTGAAAGAGTGATTTTTTCATGATTACATATTTGCGCCATTTTGATCTGCCATCTTGAATTAATACCACAGTTTTACTAGTTCATCTGTATACCACAATAAAATTATTAATGTTACTTAATTTAAAATCAGTAAATTAAATAGTTTTTCAGGATGAATTTTTAAATATTTTACTATGCCGCTATTTTGTTCCGCCATCTTGGATTCGTACCAATATTTTACCAGTTGTTTCCTACATTATACTCGATTTTTATGCCAACATTTGAAATACATTGGGTAAATAGTTTTTTAGTAATATTTATTAGATTAGATTACTTTTCGACTTCTCACTTGCGATTGCACGAATTGTCTTCAAGCATCTTCACTGGATGTTTAGTGTTTTGATTTTGTGTAGTGAAATTCCTGAAGATGCTTCGTGCGATGGCTGGTGAAACAGCTCCAATAATTCGAATTTGACACGGTCTAAACCCAAGAATTATTTCAAAGTTGTTCCTTAATATCTCTATGAGATAATTTCAGTTTTAGCGAGGAAAAATTTTATAAATCACTTTGATAAAAAGCAACGTATTTTTGCATCTTTATAATTAAATAAGATCTACAAAATTTCCTGTAAAGTTTCGCAAAGTAAATTCCGCGACGAAGACGCTATATTATCGAATGTGTTTTCAAAGTGAATAAAGGAGATTCATTAATAACATTTGCCTTGAAACGCCCTTCAAGTTTGAAAACTTTTACGGTTTCTTTTCAAGTCTAAACGAAATTTTTAAAAAATTACTATCATAAATGTGCCATGTCATCATAAACATCTTGCTATGCGATTTTAACTTTGTCATCCAAAAAAAGATTTAGAGGAGACAGGGAACAACTGGACTCCCAGCTAGCGCTAAAGAAGCTACAACTGTTTCCACTACTACTCTTTAAAATTTGTACGTATTTATAACTAATAATCCTACTATATATATACAGGGTTATTCACGCAACTCGTTCATTAAAAGTTTTTGATGATGCCATTTAGATAAAAATTTCAAATTTTGAGATTAAGGTAAGGTCAAGGGGTACTTCTTCGTTGAAATATTTTCAACTTCCTATCACTTCCGGTTTAACCGGAAGTTGGTATCAACTTGCTTATTTTAAACGGAACACCTTATATTTTATGATATTTTTGGATTCTACAGAGAATTTTAATGCTATTTTATGTAGCATGTCCTATACCTAGGTTCAAGCGTTCTTAAGATACTTGACCTTGAACCAAAAATAAGCCTTCGGGGTACCAAATTTTAAAATCTCATATTTTTGTAAGTTTTGAAGATATAATCTTCATATTTTGCAGACGATCGATAAATAATCTTAGATTTCTATATTTTTTATTGAATTTGTCTATTTTTATATAGGGTGTCCTAAATTCAGCGCCAAACATTCACATTTTCAAAGCCGCTAAAGTCCGTTTTTTTTAATGGGACACCCTATAACTTTATGCACTATCAAATATAGAATTTAATTTTCTATGGAACTGTATTAAGGTTCCCTATACCTATTCGTAACCATTTTCGAAATAATCAGGTTTTTATATATAATACATAATACGTATTTGTTAAATGCTTACACTTTCCCGTAGCAAGCCATGGAAAAACAATTGTTGTGCTTTTCTATTCAACATGACAGCTGATTTGAAACTTTTAAATTAAAATAAAATAACACTCAAAAGATGATATTCTCAATTTATTTTATATTCGCGGAGAATGTTACAAAATATTGGAGAGAACGTGCCATGTTTTTAATGAAAAACATCCTCATTTATCGCCAATGAACAAGAGAAAATTGAAGAGGATTGAAACGAATTTTTTTCGTTTCGGAAAAGTTAAAGTTATAAAAAATGTAATAAATTGTTTACATTATTTTTAACCATATCTACTAAGTTCGAGACTGTTCTAAACTTGTTTTAGTGAACTTAAAAATTATAGCAATCTAACAATCAACAATAAATAAATAAAATAATAAAATTGAATTATAACAAATGTTATATATGCTGTCCGTTCATTTGAAGACACATTTCAATTCTTCTTTGTACAGTTGCTGTGGCCCGTTGAATTTGTCCGTTTTCTAATTCGGCAAAAGCTGTTCGTATCCTGTCCAGTAAATCTTGTTGGTTATTTACTGGGGAAGCATAGACTTTACCTTTGATAAATCCTCATAAATAAAAGTCTACGGGTGTTAAATCAAGCGATCGCGGGGGACATCTCCAAGGGCCATTGGGACCAATCCAGCGATCTTCAAAAATTCGAGATAATTGGAGATAAACTGCAGCGGAATTATGTGTTGGTGTCCCATCTAATTGATACCAATAATTTTGCAGCTCACCAATAGGAATTTCTTCTATAAATTCAGAAACCATCCCTCGTAGAATTTCCAAATACTTATCACTGTTTAAATTGTCTTCATAAATACAGAGCCGCACCTGATCATTTAATACGATACCGAAAACATTGAAGCTAAACCTCTCTTTAGAACGCGTTTCGCGTAAAGCGTGCGGATTTCCTGCTGCTCAGAAATGTTCGTTTCTTCTATTTGTTATTCCTTCTTCTACTCGTTGCACGTCATCACCAGGTCTCAAGGCTTGCACGTTTTGGAAGGAATAAGGGTGCATATGATGTTCCCTCAAGATTCTTTGGACAAATGAAGGAGAAATTCCCAAATCGTTTTCTGCAGACGGTATTGAACTTTGCGGGTTTGCGTGGAAACAAGCTAATGTGTTTATTACGTTATCCTCGGCATTTGTCACTGGTTTCGGAACATTTTTTGTAACTTTAACCTTGCCAAAACGCAAAAAGTTCGTTTTAATCCTCTTGAATTTTGACTTGTTTATTGGCGGCAAATCAGAGATTGAGAATATCAGCGTTTGAGTATTCTTCCATTTCGATTTAGAAGATTTAGTTTATCACTGACAGCTTTCGATAAATAACGCATACTAATCATCTGTCATATTGGATATTGGATCTCAATTGTTTTTCCATGGCTCACCATTGGAACATGTAAACATTTAAGCAAATACATACGATATTTTTATAAAACCCAATTATTTCGAAAATGGTTACAAATAGGTATAGGGAACCTTAATACAGTTCCATAGAAAATTAAATTCTACATTTGATAGTGCATAAAGTTATGGGGTGTCCCATTTAAAAAAACGGACTTTAGCGGCTTTGAAAATGTGAATGTTGGCCGCTGAATTTAGGACACCCTGTATAAAAATAGATTATTTACCGATCATCTGCAAAATATGAAGATTATATCTTCAAAACTTACAAAAATATGAGATTTTAAAATTTGGTACCCCGAAGGCTCATTTTCGGTTCAAGGTCAAATATATTAAGAACGCTTGAACCTAGGTATAGGACATGCTACATAAAATAGCATTAAAATTCTCCGTAGAATCCAAAAATATCACAAAATACAGGGTGTTCCCTTTAAAATAAGCAAGTTGATACCAACTTCCGGTTAAACCGGAAGTGACAGGAAGTTGAAAATATTTCAAAAAAGAAGTACCCCTGGACCTTACCTTAATCCCAAAATTTGAAATTTTTATCTAAATGGCATCATCAAAATAACCCTGTATATATATATATATATATATATATATATATATATATATATATATCAATATATCAATAAACACTTTGGGTTACACATTTTTAAGTATTATGTATGTATTTGTTACTGCGAATAATACTTTATAGTAATTTTCCATGTAAAATAAAAATAATTAAATAATAACTACTGCCAAGCAACTACTTAAAGAATTGACTCCAAGATCGTCATTTCTTTAATGTGTCATAATAGTAATTATTTAAAGTAACTGTTTCTAATCTGCTTATTAAATTACAATTTTGAAGTATCAGTATTAAATTATGTGAAATTGACAAAAGTTAAATAATGAACTTAAAATAATAAATAATTTTACAATAGCTATTTATACTGTAATGTCATACAGGATTTTTTTCTATGAGCCTGTGAAAATGTTACTGTTCCGTTCCCAAAAAATATTATACAATTCTATCTTTTTTACTTCCCTTGTAAAATGGAACTATTGGAATCGTGAAAAAATCACCCTCCTAGATTTTTTCAGATCTTTACGTTTCAAAGTCCCAGATGCTCAAAAACATGTTTTCTCAATTCCGTTGGTCTGTCTACTTACCCGATTGTAAAAAATTAAAGGTCATATGCCCGGTAACATTTTGGTAAAAATCCAATATGGCGAAACAAAATAGCAACCTAGTGAAATGTTAAAAAAAGGATTACTAAAATACTACTTTTCAATTTACCTCAAATTTGGCACAAAAACCAAGTACTATGTGGGATCAATTGGTAAAAAAAAATTAGTACAAATCCAAGATGGCGAAACAAAATGGCGGCTTAATAAAATATTTAAAATTCAACTTGAAAAAACTACACAATGGATTGATTTCAAATTTTGTGCTCTTGCTTTTCTTAATTTTAACGGAGAACCACCCAAAATCCTTATAAAAAACCGGTTTCAATGAAATCTGCTGAATTTTTTATATTGGGTTGTGTAACAAAATATTAGATGATAGAAAATAAAAATTTGATTTTAATTGTCTAAATAAATTTTCAAAAAGGTTCTTAAACAATGAAATATTAGTTTTTTATAAATAACTTTTACCCGAAATATTATTATATTATTTTCCGTTTTCAAGGCCTGCTTTTCTGTGTTTAAGCAGGCCCACCGGGCGAGTGCCAAGTGGCTCAGTACGATCCTAAATGCATTAAATAACAATAAAGATTAAAAAACTTTCCACAGTTTTTGAGGCAAAAAGGTTTTTTATGGGAAAGAAGTTAAATAAAACTCCAGGATTAAGCCAAAAGGCTCTAAACATTTAAAAAAGTAAAACAATATATTAATAATAATCATTTGTCAGATGTGTTGAGACATTACTTGGTTCAACGAACACAGAATTTCAGCGAAAAAGACTTAACTAATGACAGAAAGTTTTTCAGTTGCGAACTCCCGCCATTTTTCAGTGAAAACTTTATTAATGACCTTACTTTGTTTTCTTTTTCCAGAACTTTGCAACGCGGCCACGAAAATTCAAGCTTCGTTCCGGGGGCACATGACAAGAAAAAATATAGAGGGCGAGAAAAAGGGAAATGAGAGTGGCTCTAACCAGGAGGAGGTAGGTGGCTAAATTTTTAATACAGAATTTTTATACATTTAATAAATAAATAAATAAATAATGTCTTTATTAAAGGCGGGGCTCAGCCAATGGCTGCTTAGGCCCAACCCAATCAATTTCAGTACAATATAATTTTCTTAAAGCTAATACTAAAAAAAGAAAAAGAAAAAACAATACCTAACCTACAATGTCAAAGTTAAATAAGCAGGCTTACTTAAGTAAGAAAACAAGATAGGCTACGTTGAATAACCAAAAAGTGAGTATGTATACAAAAAGATACCTATATAAAAAGATATATGGCCAGAACAGACTAGAGAAGATTAAGTAGAAATTTTATGTTTTACTAATATAAAACCTTTTAAGATTATGTTTAAACGTATTAATATTTGTAAGAGTCTTTAAATGATGTGGCAAAGAATTGTACAAGAAAAAGGAATAGTAAGAGAAAGATCCTTTGAACGTGGTGGTAGCATGGCGCGGTACCACTAACAACATTGGATTTCTTCTTGTTCTCTCCATATTTTCACTAGCAAAAACCAACTTATCTCTCAGATAGGAAGGGAGCCCTGATGATATTTTTTTTTATAATTGTCAAGAAATGCACATCTCTTCTATCATTCATCTTAAGTAAACCATACTGTAAATAATAAGGCGTTATGTGATCCCGCCTCCTGATGTTTGTAGAGTATCTGAGACAAGCATTTTGAACCACCTGTATATGATTTGAGTATTTCATTTCATCATTATTTAGACATGGGCCGTATACTGCGTCGCAGTAGTCGAATGAGGATAGGATCAAGGACTCAATTAATTTAAGTTTAACTTGAAAATTTAAAATGTTTTTAAACTGATACATATTTTTGAGGCGTAGATACGCTAACTGTATTTTACTGTATTACATGGTTAGAAAAACTTAAGTTTTGGTCTATAATTAGACCTAGATTTCTAAAATGTGTATTGAAAGCAACAATATCATTTCCAAGTAAAATTCTATCTTTTAGGTTGACCTTTTGTCTTTGCTTCTCAAAACCAATCAGTATGGCTACAGTCTTAGACGGGTTTAATGTTAAACAGTTATTTTGTGACCACGTATGCAAAGCATTCAAATTTCTATTCATAACAGTCACCACCCGCTCCTCCACGTCGTTAGCGTTGAAAGAGGTATATACTTGACAGTCGTCAGCGTACAAATGGATATTTATATCAACAAGGGACCTAGAATGGAGCCCTGTGGCACCCCACTCGGATTCACTAAACTATCTGAAAGGCTAACCTCACCATGACTCACCAATTTCACCTGTTGATACCTATCAATCAAATAATTTCTAAACCAGTCCACAGGTTCCTGTGATAAACCATAATACCTGAGTTTGGAGATCAAAAGTTCATGATGTATTGTGTCAAATGCTCGTGAGTAATCCAACATTGTCAAAAGAGAAAGTTTTTCATTATCCATTGCTCGTAACAAGTCATCAACAACGTCAGAAAGAGCTGTGCTAGTGCTGTACCCAGAACGAAAACCTGATTGCTTGCACGGCAGAATCTTATTTCTATCAGTATAGCCCTTTAATTGGTCATAGACAATAGGCTCCATAATTTGTGAGAGTACCGACAGAATACTAATAGGCCTTAAATGATTTAATTCAGAAATTTTGTCTTTTTTTGGAATAGGGGTAATATGAGAATGTTTCCAGCGATTGGGCACAACTACCCCAAGTAGTGATGAATTAATCAGATGGGTAAGAGCTGGTACACAGTAAGGCACACACAGTTTCATCATGTCCCCAGATATTTTGTCAATACCTTTGATTTAATGTTCATAAGTTTTGATGTAACAATATCAGGCGAGACAAGCGAGAAGTTAAACACGTTATTTGCGATAGTTATCGTATAGTATCCTTATTTTGAATAAAATATCGAATCGTTTGCAAATTTGGTTCTGTTCGCACAATGGAAGATATGAAAAAGGTCTTTATTTTATTGGCATCCTTTAGATGATCCGGAACGTCGCTGGGGAGGCACTTATGAAAGCCTTCTTTTCACGGCGAATCGAGGATCTTACTAGATTACGAAGTTCCTTGTAATATATTAATTTTGATTGGGTTTGAGCAAATGTAACGTTAAGTGATTTTAGGCCTTTACGATACTCATTAAGAGCATGATCTCTCAAACGCATCATGTGTTTAATGTTTGGGGTTATCCAAGGGCAGTAATTTTTGGTGATTCTTATCTTTCTGATTGGCGCATGCTTATTGAAAATCTCATTTATACAATTTTCAAATGCTTGGACTTTCCTATCTAGATTAAATTCATTGTAAATACAATGCCAAGAAATATTTTGAAGATCACTGTTGAAAAGAGCCATATCCATATTTTTTATATCCCTGAACGAATAAAAAATAGGTTTATTTTTTTGTTCTAAGGGTATATCAATTATGCAGTATACCAAACAATGATCTGACAAATGGCCTAAATTAATATTGTCAGTATATGGAACGCGATCGTATTTATTTACAATTATTAAATCAAGTAGAGAGTTTGACGAGATTCGCGTTGGTGTTGTAATAACCTGTTGTAGATTAAAAATATTTAAGAACTTGTCTAAAAAATTATATTCTGGTGTAGACCTATTTAAATAATTAATATTGAGATCACCTAGGCAGAAAAAGTAATCACACACTCAGCAATTCTACCCTCCAAAATCTGAAGTAGCCTGTAATTTACTCTAGGGGGACGATACACACAGCCAATACATACCATTACATTGTTTATTTTTGCTGAAATCCAAATGTTGTCAATGTTTTCATTACTATTTTTGTCAAGTACTTTTACATTTTTAATATTTGCACTATCTTTTATGTATATAGCCACGCCACCACCCCTTCGTTCCCTGTCCTGTATAGTATAGTATAGTTGATGTTAACCAAGTTTCTGAAACTGAAAAAAAAATCGTATTTATTTGATAATATGTGATCTTTTAGATCACTCAGTTTAGGTAGTAACGATCTAATGTTAATATGAGATATGGTTAGATTTCCCTCATTTCCTCCGTCTGGCGCAATATCCAATTCGCTCAGTTGATGCATCCGCAGAAATAAAGCAAGACATTTTTGATATGTGGTTCACTCTCATAACACATTTCAATAGGTGCAAAAACTATAAAAACTAAAGCCAGCAATCCAGTCAATTGCAGGTACGATACATATTATTTTTAAATATTCTCTAAACCCAAATCATAAACCATGAGTTTATAAATTCATAAACCTATGTACATAAAAAAAACTAACAGGTATTTACTTTACTTTAAAGAACATGAACCCAATATGTAGATAAAAAAAAAGAAAAAAGATACTTATATTTACATTTAGAGTTCTTTTTTTATTATTTAAATATGTGCCAAAGGAAAAATAAAGTGACTTTTTTATTTAAAAAAAAATATTTTAATCCTATTTCTACATGCCCAAATAAAAATAATAAAATAAGTATAAACACGTGATGTTTTTGATATTTAGGAAAAAAGTGATACCATCAACGTCTATTAGGACAACTCGTCGTTAAAAATTGAACACTTCTTTATGGTTGTTATTCAAATAGTACACCTTTCCATTTAAAGTCCACATGTTTTGAGAGCCGTATTGGGTGATTGCTTCCTTCACCGCTTGTAATCGTCGTTTAGTAAGGTCCTCCCTGATGACGTAACCAGTTTTCTTGAGCATTTTTTTGTTAGCATATACGGCACTACGGGTTTTGTAAGAAACAAATTGTATCAACACAGGACGAGGATTTTTATGTCCTTCTTTAATACCACCAACTCTATAGCATCTAGATATTTCATTACTAGAAACTTGGATGTTTAACTTGTTTTTAAACAGTAACAACAAAGAGGATTCGAGGCTGTCTGGAGCTTCCTGAGGAGTTTCCTGAATTCCATATACCCTTAGGTTATTCATTCTAGTAAATTGTTCGTTTGAATCAATCCGAATTTCCAAATCATTAATTTTTTTGGTATTTTGGCTTATTTTGCCTACCAGACCATTGAGACATTCTTCCATTTTTCCAAATTTGTCCTCAATCTGCTTAGCAATTAGGTCAGATTGCTGCTTGCATATCTTGGCTATGAACTGTTTACTGATAACACCATCATTTTGTTGACTTTGTGATCTTATCATCTTCGAATTGCTCTGCATTTTTAAGATAAACTATTTGAACTGCACCGGTAAAAACTAATACGTAGATACGCTATTTTCGAAGAACGAACCCAAAACACGTCTTACTCGTGCGACATACAAAATAAGAATAATAATAAATAACTATTCGTCCCGTTAAACCAACATGGAAAAAATACACTCGAAAGTAAATTAATGACTTTACCGTGAACTGGGGTTAAATTGATCTGATTTAATTTCCCGCCTGCAAATGCAATTGACCATGTGCAACGATGTCAGAATCTTTTCAGTATGTATATAGAGTGATCCTAAATAAGTAATTAGTCTTTGTAAAGTTGTTTTTTTGTATTATTAGCTGTTAAAATGGCAAGTAGGTTGGATCAATTAAGCTGCCCCCCCCACTAAAAAAGGTTATTAGCGCCATATAAATAAGCACCAATGGGCACGACTCATACAATATTTTACACCATGTCGCACGAGAAACTAAATAAAAAAATATGTGGGTGGGGCTAACTTAATGCAAGTCCCTCCCCCCCACTAAATGTTTTTAAACTTTTTTATTGGAATATTATGAAACTTGATAAGCACCATTATGCACCAACTTTAGTTTGCTTTGCATCCTGGTTCAAATGATAACATGCTTACAAAAACTTAAGTTAGCCTCCCCCCCACTAAATTGTTTTCGACTTTTTTAGTGAAATATTATGTAACTTGATATGCACCACCTTTAGTTTGTTTTGCACCCCTAGGGTTCAAGAGAAAATCACCTTTCAAAAATTTAAGTTAGACCCAACCACTATTTTTAAAATTTTTTTTAGTAGAATTTTATGTAATTTGCTGTGCACCCTTAGGGTTCAAGACAAAACAACCTTACAAAAACTTAAGTTAGCTCCCACACCAATTTTTTTAAAACTTTTTTAGTGGAATATTATGGAACTTAATATAAGCACTATTATACACCACCCTTAGTTACCTTTGCATCCCTAGGGTTCAAGAAAAAACACCCTGACAAAAACTTAAGTTAATACCCCGACTAATTTTTTTAATTACATTACATACAAACATTGTATTTTTTATATTCTCACACAATTATGGTGATACAAATTTGCATTGAAAAACAGTTTTTATTGACTCTTTTCCCTTTCTTTAGCTTATTACTTACCTTACCACTTTCAAGAAACTTGAGTGAGGGAGAATTTAAGTTTTTGGGAGAGCGTTATCTTTTGAACCCCAGGGATACAACACTAAGGATGGTTCATAATAGTGCATATCAAGTTACATAATGTTCCACTTAAAAAGTTAGAATTTTTTCTGTTGAACCCTAGGGATGCAAAACAAACTAAAGGTGGTGCGTAATGGTGCATATCAGGTTACATAATATTGCACTAAAAATCTTTTAAAAATGTATTGGGAGTGCTAACATAAGATATTTTTTAGGATGTTTTCTTTTGAACCCTAGGGGTGCAAAACAAGCTAAGAGCGGTGCATTATATCAAGTTACATTTTTTAAATTAGTTTCTTGTACGACATGGTACAAAATTTTTAATTGGTGGTGCCCAATGGTGCACAAGGAGTGCATTTATATTGCGTTATTAAAACTTAAACATTTTAGTGAGAGTGGGGGAAAGCTCAAAAACTATTTATCTGATTGACTTCAAACTATAGTCGAACATCAAGGGTTAAAAGTGTATAAAACGGTTACATTTTGACAAAAAATCAGTATGGAGGAACAAAACGACGGCGAGACAAAAATATAACAAAATCATTAATAAGAAACTAAAGTGCTGCACATAATTAACGTAACAAGCCAATTTTTTTAGTCAAATTTGATACCTTGTGATTTATAAAATAGTGAACGGATTTTAAAAAGCAGGCCAGATTTCGAAAGACCCTTTCATGGTCATTGATAATAACTTCTTAGATTTTGACCGAGTGCTATAATACAGGGCAAAATAAAAAGTCGTGCATTTTGAAAAACAATTTCACTGCCTCCCCGTTTTGTAGGAAGACTGCGCTGATATTTTTTGAACATAACATTTCATAGATATTGACCAAGCCTCGGGACGTTTTTGGAATTTTGCGAATATCTAATACATTTTAATTTTCTGTTTCTACGCCAGTTTGCTCTATTTTATAAAATGCATTAATCAAGTTAGTCTTCACTAACTTCCACCCCTGAAAAAAAGAACTCGCCTTGAAAATATGTACAATGGTTTAATTAGGAACTTAAATCACCAACAATATTAGTTCTTTGTTCACTAAAATGATTCATCATCATCAATGAGAACAAATACTTTGGAGTGCGTCAAACAAAAGTATTCATTGGATAAACATTCAAAACAATATCTCGAAAATATCTCTCTACATACGTCGCTTCAGTTATACTTTCATTATAATCAATTCAGTCCTAGCATTCCTCATGATTCCACCCCGAGCAGTCACCCGCCTCCTCCAAACGCCACACTCGCTTCTATATGCTCTTCTCTAAATCTTTCCCCTATTTCTTTCCACACTAAAATACACATATCAGGATTATACAGGTTAAATCTCGCCTCATCCACAAACATGCACCTAGCTCATTCTACTATTCCCTAATGTTGATGGTCCATTGCCCATTCCCTTCTTGCAGGTCGAAGGATCCTTACGAGTAGGGGACACGCTGCTCGTTTTTAAGCATGTTACTTGCACTCATGGAGGAGACAGCCTATGATCATGCAGGAGACATTTAAAGCTGTAACATTCCTTATCTGCCTCGAATTAAGAGTACTTCGGCGGTTTACAGCAAACAGTAAACGCTGGTCGTCTATACGACTGGTCATCCTGGGTCGTCCTGTTCGACGACAATATGCCACCCTTCCAGATATCGCGTACCTGCTTAAGGGTCTGAATCCAGATATGCGGCTGGTATCATACAGAGTTGCTATTTCTCCGAGAGAATGTCATATTCCTCTCAACCTAGGAAGGAATGCTTCTACACGTTAAATTAAATATGGAAAAATTAAAAATTATATCTTCTTATCAGCATTTTCCATCTCCTTGGCTTAGTCGTGGCATTTTGATGAAGTTATTTAAACCTTGATTCGCAAGTATTTATAATTTAATGGTTTATTGAGTGGTCAAGCCGATTTTTGTATTTTTTATAGATAATGGATTCTGAATACAATAATGTATCAATAATACTGTCAATTTGACAGTAACAATCAGTGAACTTACGTTGATAGGTAACATGACGTTTATTTCAAATCTTGTTTTAACTGGCACTCTTGATTTTGAAAGGATAAGTTAGGTGTAATATGAAATATAGAAACTTCCAACACACGGAATATCCCGAATTTAGTGCTTCGTTAGAATTAGGGCCAGAGAATTGAAGTAAAACGTGAAAAGTAAAGTAAGTTAAAACAAGGTTTTGAATGTTCATCCAATCAATATTTTTGTTTGACGCACATCAGAGTATTTTTCTCATTTGCCACATGAATCATTATAGTGAACAAAGAACTGATTTTTTGGTGGATTTAAGTTCCTAAATAAAGGCAGTGAATTTTTTTTCAATATGCATGACTTTTTATTTGGTTCTGTATTATAGCCCCCGGTCAAAATTTAGTTGTTTAGTTGTTACCAATGATTCAAAAGACGATTAAAAGACCTTTCGAAATCTGATCTGCTTTTTGAAATCCGTTCAGTATTTTAAAAATCCCAAGGTATCAAAGTTGACTGAAAAATGCACTTGCAACGATAATCATGTACAGCACATCGAATGTGATGCAGGAATAATTTTTATTTGAATGTTGTTGAAAAGTTCGAAAATTCAGTACCAGAAAAACAAGGTATCCAATTGGCTTAAAAATTTTCCCCAAAAACCAAGTGTTAAACAGAGATAGACTAGACTGTTAAGTTTTTATTGCAAAAATTTAAATATTAATAATAATAAACTAAAAACTAAAAAAAAATTAAATAAACTACAGTTTATAAAATTTGTATAGTTATTACCAAATAATTATATGCAAATATAGACTGTTTATTGTAAGTAGTGCAATTCTGTACGAGGGAAGTTGAGGGTGAAGGTGATTTTTACCGATTTTTTGTAATAGACCTTGAAGCTATTAGTCAAATAAGCGTACAAGGTACTGTATCTCGGAAACTACTCATTGTAGAGATTTGCGATAAAATTCTATAACTAAAATGGCGAAAAGAAAATCCTGGAATTTATTTTTAGGTTTCTAAGGTGGCCGCTAGGGGGCGTAATCGCCATCTTGGTGTCGTTAAAAGGAGCTTTTCTTGGGCAACTAAACTTACCGTATTTGTTGTGATTGTAATTTGGTATCTCGCCACTCGAGGACATTTTTCGATATTACGGCAGAAATTGCAAAATTTAAAAAAAAAACATATATTTTTTAGTTATCTACTGATTTGTTTAAACACAATTTAAAATATGTATTGAATTATTAATATATCAATTGGTTGCAATTAAATCGCAAAGCAATAATAAAGATCTTCATTCGAAGAAATTAATTTCAAAGTAAAAAATCCCCTAATTATTCCAAAATATATTGACTGTTGAAGCTGCCTGCTTGGTAAACGCGGAATATATAATTTTACTAAAATACACAAATGTGCAGCAAGTTCGATCGGCAGCCTTCAACCCACATAAAACAGGAGAGACACGTATAGACAAAAGTCAGTGCCCATAAAGGGCTTTAAAAATTATTAGGGCTGGTTTTTTGTTTAAACGTATCATTTTCTTGCATTTAAGCAATGTTTTTGAACTTGGGATTTTTGTTTTTCTAACAAATACGGAAAATAACTTAGATCCAGATCTATTTTTATTCATATTATTCTTTTCAATTGAGAATATCTAAACCATGTCAAAGGCGGTTCGTAAAAAATTATTTTGATGGTGTTAGGATATATGAGGGGGTAGGCGGCTCCGGAAGGTTTAAATTTAAGGCGGAAGGGGAAAGGAAAATATTACAATGTGTGTATATATAAAGCCATGATATTATAAACAATTTCTTTAGTAGTAAACCATATCTATTCAGTTTCTCCTCTGTAAAAAGCAACGAAAAAATGTCGTCATTTGAACCGAATAAATATACTTTTTTCCTTAGTTCAAATTCAGCACGTCTATTTGGTATTATTTTTTACAAAATTATGTCTACATTTGAATCTGCTATAACTTTTATATTTTTTAACAAAATAGTCCAAAAAATAAATTGTAGTTACTAAGTTTTTTTTATATCATTAGAAAAATATTAAAAACGGGATAATTCTCAAACATATATATGGGGCATTTAGAGCGAAAGTGGATCAAGTCCATAATACTCTGTTTTTTGATAGTTCTTTAAAATTAATTTCCACCATTACAAATAACACAAAGTGAAAGTGAAAATAAAATAAAAGTAAAAATATCATTACGTAAAGCTGCAAATCGATCAGATGCTGGATTCATATCCGTCAGGACTGTTCTTAAACGTAACAATTTGCATCCCTATAAAATTACATTGGTTTAAGAACTATTTGAAGATGATTTAGATCACCGCGCCGGATGGAATTTTGTGAAAATGGAAATTTTTTTATTAACATCATTTTCTCCGACGAATCTACTTTATGCTAAACAGCACAGTTAATCGACATATTGCCGATATTGGGGCACCCTCACTAGATGCGTGAGACACACTCGCAGTATCCTGACAAAATCATTGTTTGGACAGGAATATATAAATTAAATTTGGAGAAATATTTAAAAGTTCATTAGTTCAAATATTACCTAACATTACAGTAAGAAGTGGTGCCAATAATCAGTCGAAATGGTTCTAGTCGGGCGGCGCCACTGCACATTTTGACTTTATCGTAAAGAGATACTTGGGTACCACTTTTACAAATCGGTGGAACGGCAAAAAGGATAAAATTGAGAGGCCAGCCAGAAGCCCTAACCTCACGCTCCTTGATTACTTTGTCTGGGAGCATTTGAAAAATAAAGTTTATGTACGAAACCAGACAATATTGATATAATGTCAATTTATAATTCCAGATATGCTTCATAACGTAACAAATACATTTTATTACAATTTGGGGTATTGTCAAACCGTTCAAGGGGGTCATTTCCAAAATTTAATTAAATACATCTATTAATTGTTAAATTATCTTAAATTTTGTTTTTGTTATTTATAGGTATTTGTTGTGTTAATAAAAACGATGTTACATCTTTTAAACTAGTGGTTTTAGGTATAGCACACGCTATATGAAGTATGGCACATGCTATACGAAGTTTAGGATATAATTTTGTGTAGAGTTAGAAAATACATCAAGAATTCTACTATCCCATTTAAAAAAAAATTGTAACTTTTGTCTCTACCATCTTTGTGCACCCTGTATATTTAAAACTATCTTTTAACATAGACATAATAGAAATTTATAAAATTTTTTAAAACATTTTTTAAATGGCACATTTTCGAAATATTGAGGGGTTCTGGGACTTTTTGAACCCACTGTATATTTTTACAATTTTGTATACTTTTACAACCATTTTTTATTGAATATTTAATAACATTGACCTACGCGTTTTCGAGGGCTTTAAAAGTGACGTTTTTTTACATAAACCACAAAAAATCATTTACATTACGGTACATTTTTTACACAAAGTTTTTTTGTAACTCTTATAATAACAAAGATATCTGCTGTCACATTGAATCGGGGATACCCGAGGAGAGACCGTGCAAAATACATAAAAGCATTAAAAATCTTTTTTTTTAAATACACCGTTTATTATTAGGTAACAAACAAAATTACAAATTATATTATTCTAATATTTTTTTAATAAAATTAATTTACTCATTATTTGTCTCACGGTAGCAGCATTGCCGTGAAGTGTCAAACTTATAAATTTTAAATGATGATTCATTCTAAATTTTAAAAACACTTCAATAATTTTCCGAACCAGCTGAACCTCATGACACAATTATAAGTTACACAATTAACCACCATTTCTAAGAGATGTACTTGTACACAAATAATAAAATTTTTGACGAAAATAAAAAGCAGTGTTTCCAAAGAACACAATACGATTTTAACACACACAACAAATCAACGATATACTAACAATTTACGTGGAAATTCTGGCGAAGGGAGGCCAAAACTCAAATTTTCACCTCAAACAAAATTATCATAACGATCGCGATTTATTGTTACGAGTGGAATGAAGACAGTTATACCTCACTATCGCTCTTTGTCTCTCTGTTGCCCCAGCCTCAGTTTTCGATTTGTCAATTTAATGTTTCGTTCCAGTTACGTTTTTATACAGTTTATTGGTTTCCTAGTTTATAGGCGGCAATTTATGAAATCCTAATTTTTATATAAATCAGTGTATTGCGGAATTCTGTTGACTTAGCCTTAGTGTTACCAGTATATTTCTAATGCCTAATTTTTCACAGGACCTGGACATAGACCTAACAGATCCAGACCTCAACAAAGCCGCTGCCAAAATACAAGCTTCGTTCCGAGGTCATTTGACTCGCAAAGATGGAAATGGGGACGGGCACAAATCTTCAAACTAAGCTGAGAAAAGGAGTCTCTTCTCAACATGCGTTAAAAGAAGAAAACATATAGAAACCGTTCTTGTTTGATATTAAAAATATCCTGTAAAACGCCGTTACCCAGTGTTCTAAACACAAATTGTATGTACCTTGTGATCCCTTATAATATCGTTGAGTAATAATTTTATAATCTCTATACTTAATTAACCACTTATGATTTAAAGGGACCCAGTAATAGTTATTGTTGATAAGAATGTGCGGTACTGATGATTATGAGAGTGTTAAAAGTAAAACTGTTGAACTACTGTGATTTATGTCATGTGGAGATTAAATTCTACAGTTTTTATCTTCCAGGTACTGCAACAAAATAAATATTTAACTACAAAAGATTAAGAACTATCATTTGTTTATATTTGTCATAAACAATTTTTTTTTGTTTTTGGCTTATAAAATCGAAACTAATGAAGCAATCTTGATGGTGTAAAGAGATGGATAATTGTAAAGAATAAAATCATTAGAACGTTATTTCTCAAGTTGGAGCGAAGGCCCTTTGCGAAATAAAAGTTGTTGATATATACAGGGTGGTCCAATAATACAGGAAGTCGGCTTTAACTCGGAAACCGTTGATGACAGAACCCAAGGAAAAAAATATTTATAGGTAAATCGGCCAAGAGAAATCGCTGTAAATTATTTTCAAGTTCGAAAGTTGGTAGCTAGGGGGAGTAATGGCAACACAAAAGTGTAAATGCCAATTTTCTCTTAATTTTCCATAATTGAGGTATATTTTTAACACTTTTACTTTCAATTGTAGATATCTCTGTTTCCGATGAACAGATTTTATTCAACTTAGTGTCGAAAAAAAGAGTCTTTTTTGCTATACTCGTGGAGCTATAAACTGTACCGTTATGACTTTGTTAGTGGTCACTAGATGGCGTTGTTTTGGAATTCTCCAAATAATGTTGATTTTTCTCAAAAAAATTCAAATAGTACGCTATGACTTTTATATTACAATTTATTTGGTAGTTATGAAGGGCTTTGAATAGTGAAATAAAAAATCCAGGTCCTCAGTTACATTAAGAAAGTTGATGATGGTCTCTCGAATCTGAAACGTCTGATTGGAAAATTAATCTGGCCGTTTTGTAGAGGAGAAAAAGTGCCAATGACAAATTGGAAATTGTTTTCATCTCTCATTTCAATTAATCCCAAAATTTTGGGAAAACCAAAAAACTGGAAAAAAACAAGGCTTCGAAAGAAACTTTAGTACTCTTGCATAACAGTAAAGAACAAAACTTGACAAAGGAACAAAATAAAAAAATACTTTTTCAGGGATACAACAAAAAAAATCGATGAAATGAACAAACAAGGGAGATTTAGTATATGCGACTCGACCTACCACAAGAATCTCTATAGCAGAATTGGAGGATGCAGTCCAAATCGACACAGGAAAGATTGAAACTTTGTATTGACAATGACGGCCGGCATTCTGAGCATTAGCGTGAGTAGTTTTCAGTAATTTTAAATACATTTGTTGTTTTTTTTTGTTGTTTCACTGAAGCAAGGTAGAACTCGGTTTAATCTTTTTGCCCAAACTGAGTCCTGCCCTTCCTTTAGCTATTTTATTGTGAAGCTGATGTAATTATGAGACTGAGTTTTAGTATTTTTTCTTTTGTTCCTTTCTTAAGTTTTGTTCTTTACAGTTTGAAAGATTACTAAAGTTTTTATTGGAGCCTTGTTTTTTTCCAGCTTTGCGGTTTTCCTAAAATGTTAGAATGAATTGAAATGACAGATGAAAATAATTTCCACTTTGTCATTGTCACTTTTTTGCTCTACAAAAAGGCAAGGTTAATTTTCCCATCCGACGTTTCAGATTCGAGAGACCTTCATCAACTTTCTTAATTTAACCTGAATTTTTTATTTCACTATTCCATACCCTTCATAACTACCAAATAAATTGTGATATAAAAGTCATAGCGTACCGTTTGATTTTTTTGAGGAAATCAGCATTATTTGGATAATTCCGAAACAACGCCATCTAGTGACCACTAACAAAGTCATTACGATACAGTTTATGGCTCCATGAGTAGAGCAAAAAAAGCACTTTTTTCGACACCAAGTTGAATAAAATCGGTTTATCCAAAACAGAGATATCTACATTTAAAAGTAAAAATATTTAATTATGAGAAATTAAGGGAAAATTGGCATTTTTGACTTTTGTATTGCTGTTACTCCCCCTAGCAGCCAACTTTCGAACTTGAAAATAATTTGCACCGATTTCTCTTGGCCGATTTACTTATAAATATTTTTTTCTTAAGTTCTATCCTTAACGGTTCCTTGTTTTAAACCACCCTGTACTCTATGCATATCAAAACCAGGCGCAGTGGGATTATTGGCTTTTGTACAATCGCTATTTTAATTTTTTTAATGCACTGGATGCGTGGTGGATGATCCGATTTGAATTCTGCAAAATCCTATCGGAAGTAGAAATATCATACTGCAAATCGTATAGTCTGATTTCGCGCTAAAATTCTGTGAATTACCCTAAAAATGGTTCCAAATATGACAAGAAACCACCGGACGCAGAAAAGTAGCCAAGTAGATAAATTTTGAAACTGAAAAGTTAGCATCTCCTGATAATTATTTATCTAGTAGCAGTGACGGCTCGCCAGGGGACGCAGGTGAAGCGTCGCTTTACCTATATTTTCCAATCAATTTACTTAAAAATAAAAATATTTTTAAAATATTGAGCTTTTTATAATTTACATTTGTATTATAAAAATGTAGAATGTTTTATATATATTTACATTATTTACTCAGTTATACCACTATTTTCTATCAAAACTAGAGCGTTATATACTCAAAAATTAATAATGGCTTAAAAACGTAGGGCGCTGAACACCTTTTCATAAGAGCGACCCGTTGAGGAATCACAATCAGCAGTAACAAATTCCGCATCATACGACAGTTGCTATGGCAACGCAATGGTGAATCTCCGTAAGCCAAATAGAGATGGGAGTGGCATAAAACTGCTGCTGCAGGCTGCAGGCGCATGTTCACTTGTTATAGAATATAGAAATGCGTTCGGATAATCGCAGGCGAAAGCAGTTTTGCCTCGATCGAATCGAATCGAAACTAGCTTTAAGATATAGGTACATAACTGTTTTTTAAGAACAAAAAATATATTTAAAATCACATAAATTCATATTATTTAGTAGTAGTAGTATTAAAAAACGCTCCAAAGCTATGAATAATTAACATCATAAAAAGGTTAAAAAAGCCATTTTTGGGCATGGCACCCCGAAAAATTTTTGTCTGTGGCGCTGTGAACATAGCTACGCTGCGCTTCTCCCGTTCTTAAATCCACGAGCCGCCACTGTCTAGTACGCATGTCTACGCGTTACTTAGCAACGAAAAAAACAACTGAAAGTAGGTTGTTCAGTTTACCGCTCTATCCGATCCTGATGCTCCTGATAGTAGCCAAACCAAAGTCAATTTGAAAAATAATAATTTACTCAGTACATTTCTAAATATAGAGTGTAATTTTCACCAGTATTGGAAGTGTTGGGGCTTAAAGCAGCGTGTAGTAATCTTAATACGCAAAAACAGTATGCTCGTTGATTCTTCGTGAAATCTGAGTAAAAAATCGGTTTTCACGGGTTCAGTTACACTAATATAAAAAAAATAAACTAAATTATTCAAATAGCTTCTGAGAGAATTAAAACTAAAGAGTAATCCTTTCCGTGCGGAGCGTCTCTATTACACCTGTGATGTATCGGTTGCTAGCTTACTAGTCGGCTACTTTTACGCATTCGGCCGTTTTTTGATCATTTTTAGCGAGAAATGAGAATATACGTTTTGTAGTGATACTTCTACCTTCTACATTACCTTCCAGAATTCAAATCGCAATTGTGCGAAAACTAATAATCCCACAATGCTTGGTTTTGGTATGTATAAGGTACGTATCAATAACTATTATTTCGCAAAGAGCCTTCACTGCAACTTAAAAAATAACGGAGATACGAATTTTCGAAAAAAAACCCTAATTCTTTCGATTTTATAAGCCAAAAACGAAAGGAAACGTGATTTTTTGCATTAAATTGTTTATAACAACTAAACAAATAACAGTTGCTAGTGGAAAACATAATGGAATATTATATTACTATGGACTAATTTGAGTGTGATGCTGCCCTCAGTTTCCGGTTACCATTCTTGGCAACAAATCACTAGTTTTTTGTTCTATGGATTGACTTCGTTGTTAACTGTCAAACATTGCATTACAAGTATATAGAAGTTACTACTGAAATTTTGTTTAAAAAAGCTCAAATTTTTTAAATTTCTATTCATTCGCGACCAAAATGGTAACTAATATAAAATGGCAGATTTCAATTATTTTTCATAAGCGGGAATACCTTTTGAATCAAATACGTAATTTTTATAGATTTTTTTTTAAGAAAAATTAAAATTGTGCTTGCAATTTGGTTCCCCCAAACAAATTATACGTGTGTTTGCTAAAATGGTAAATAAATGTGTGTGATAAATTAAATTAACAAATGACACCTAGTTTAAAACAAACGTTTCAATATGAATTTTTTTCTGTATTTTGATTTTACATATGTTTGAATCTTTATTTTTTGTTGCTTTGTTAAGAAAATCAGCTTCAAAGAAAGTACCTACAGAAAATTAAAAGAATGTTAACCAGGAACATTTTCTTTCTACAAATAAAAAAAGCAAACATTGTATAGCGTTTTATAGATCTTAAAATATGCCAAATTGACTTGAAAATCATATTCAAACTTTATAATACCCTCACAAAGCAACGTCATAAGGCTAGTCAGCATTTTAAATACTATATGGTAATAGGCCTATGTAAATCTGGAAATGCAGTGATAAAACAGTTTGCTTTCAGTAACCTTCTCAAAACATTATAGTACAAAAAAAGGGCTATTTAGTTTTGAAAAAGCTAATTAAAAAATCTGTTTTAAAGCTTAAAATGTCTATGTAGGCAATTCTGTTTATGGTAATCCTAAGGAAATCCATTTTAGATAGGAACTTTATCATTTTAAAATCGTACTTATATCGATCACCTTATTAAAATTGAGTTCCAACGAAAATTAAAAAAGTGATCTCGTCTGTCACCTGCCATATGAAAATACAAAAACTTTCATACCTACCTTAAAAGAAATAAGAAAAAAACAATGATAAACCAAAAAGCAAGCTGACAAAAACCATGAAATTTGACCATAGGAAAAAGGCCTTTTTCCTGACGAAAATTTTGTATAAAAAAAAATTAAATACAGCAATTATGTAAGCCGTTTATAGTGATTGAAAAAAATCCCTTTTGCTGAAAATTTCCAGAAACTATTTCACGAAATCTTGTGGAAACTTTACCTTTTAAATTTAAAAAATTTAATATTTTTTAAAACCAATTTTTAAATATCAGATTGCGCTTTTCACTTCTCGGAAATAATAAATAAGAAATAAGTAAAAGTGATAAACAAAAATCCTAATAAATCTACAAATTTAAAATATACCTATTACATGTGGGTTGTTACTATTTTTTTTTACCAACATAACAAATTAGAAAGGAAAATAAACCAGTTGAGATCAATATAAAAATAAACATATAAATTGAAAGAACAATGTAATAAATCAAAACTAACACATGGAATTAACCCAAATTAAACTTTTAACTTTAAAACTAAAAACTACACTAAACTGAAAACTCTTTAAACTTTAAATTTTCAAACATAAAAATTTTTAATTAAATTCCTTGTTTGTTGCTTCGAGACGATTTTCAGGATTTTCTCTCGTTTAGACAAAAATATAGTATTAAAATATACTGACTTTTCGATAATCCTAACAAAAAAACAACAAACATTTTTTTCTTCCTCAATTAATAAGACGCTGAAAAGTCGGCGGATTTTAGAGTTATTTCGATATCCTCTTAAATATGAATTTCTGCATATTCGACCTTCTATCTTAGACTTTAGGTTTAACTCGCACTAAATAATTTTAAAAACTTACCTATTGCCATTTACGGGGCCTAGCCTAATAATTCGCCATTCCAAATATTGAGTTAATTTTAAGAGATAAAAAAATGTCTAAGTTGCAATGACGTAGTTTATAATTTATAAATATTTATGTATACATTATGTCTTAAAAATATGAAACTTAACATACAGTTTTTTAGATAGAATGCTCTGTACATATGTGCATAAAATGGTCCTCCCCGTACTCCTTATAAATATACTGGGTTTGATACCTTTATCGTCAAAGAAGCCCGAGACATTGGATAAAAACCCTGGCGTAAGAAGCAATGCATTCTTATCCAGTCCACTATTTAGTAGATCGTTTTCTGTCTTTCCCTAACACATTAACTGTTATCTGAGATTTTGTCATTTTTGGGGGACTCTGAAGACAAAGGTAACAGACGTGATATATTTATAATCAGCAAGACGATACCCATTTAATGAACATAGATCACAGGGTGTTCAAAAGAATGTGAGTTGGGTCTACTACACATTTTTGAGATATCATGTAGACAAAAATAACAATTTTCTTTAAACTACATTATAAATCCTACCACTTTTATATTTAAAATTAAACTAAATTGGGGGTGGCGAATTATGAGGAAACACCCTGTACTGGGAGAAAAGATCCAGATTTTAAGTATAAATAGAAATGATTTGCAAGATTTAAGGCAAATTGTTTTCGAATTATAAAATTAATATTCATTAAGGATGGTCTCCTAGCATACCTCGGTAACTGCTGATCACGCAATTATGGGAAAAAAATATTTATAGATAAATCAGTCAAAAGAAATAACTGGAAATTCTTTTCAAGTTCGAGAAATAGCCGCTAGGGGGTGTGACAGCAACTCAAAAGTGAGCTGATTTTTTCTTGAATAATTTATAATTAAGATTTATCGAAAATATAAATATTATATTCTTCAGGCAATTATGAAACTTTTTGCTGTTTGTCATTTTTTTCTATTTCCAATAATAAAGTAGTGGGGAAAGGTCAAACTTTTTTCTTTCAAATGTTTATATCTCTGTTTTGGACAAACCGATTACATTAAACTTGGTGTCAGAAAAAAAGCACTTTTTTGCTCTTCACGTAGAACTATTAACTGTACCGTAATGATTCTATTACTGGTCACTAGATGACGTGTTTTTGGTAATTCTTCAAATAATACGAATTTTCTCAGAAAAATCAAATAGTATGATTATAATACTTTAATTTAAGGTTATAAAAGGTATGAACAGTGAAATAAAAAACGTAGGTCCGTATTTAAATTAAAAAAGGTGTTAATGGTCGCCCGAATCTGAAACGTTGGATTGAAAAACTAACCTCGCCAATTTGTAGAGGAGAAAAATAGACAATGATGAAGTGAAAATTATTTTCAGATGTCATTTCAACTAAGCCTACAATTTCAGAAAAACTAAAAAAAAACAAAAAATAACTTTTTTGGTTTTTCTGTAATTGTGGGCTTAGTTGAAAATAATTTTCACTTCATCATTGTCACTTTTTTTTCTCTATAAAATGGTGAGATTAGTTTTTCAATCGTATGTTTGGGATTCGGGCGACCATCAACAAGTTTTTTAATTTAAATACGGACCTGGATTGTTTATTTGACTATTCGATGCCTTTTATAACGTTGATTTTTTTTTGAGAAAATCCGTATTATTCGAGGAATTACGAAAAAACGTCATCTAGTGACGTGTAATAGAATCATTACGGTTCAGTTAACAGCTGTAAGTGAAGAGCAAAAGAAGCAATTTTTCTGACACCAAGTTCAATGTAATCGGTTTATTCAAAACAAAGATATAAACGTTTGAAAGAAAAAAGTTTGACCTTTCCCCACCACTTTGTTATTGAAAATAGAAAAAAAGTGACAGGCATAATTGCCTGAAGAATACAGTGCTTATATTTTCGACAAACCTCACAGCATTTCTACGAGTTGTTATTACGCCCCCTAGCGGCCATTTTTCGAACCTGACCATAATTTCCAGTTATTTTTCTTGGCTTATTTACCTACAAATACTTTTCCTCATAATTGTGTGATCAACGATTATCCAGTTATGGCCGGAGGCCATTCTTAATGGATCACATATTAATAAACGCTTCTACGGAGTTAAACATTTTACAAAATAAAAAATATGATTACACATTTTAAATGAAAATATAAAATAGAATGTTATGAGTATTTTCAGAGGGAGTGTAAATACTCAGAAGCAAAATCAGGGTGCAGGGGCACAGGGTGTTCCGTTTGAAATAAGAAACTCGATGCTCACTTTTTTCCAATTGTCATTTGTTTATTTTTTTTAGAAAATGTTGTATAAAATATTGTTTGATATCTCTAAAAGCTTGTAGACCTCGTTTAAAATATAACCACCCTGCACAAATTAAATTTCAGAACGATCGACAAACCATAAATCCACATGTAAAATCTTTATTGAGCAACAATTTTTGGTAATAATTCATCAGTATGCGCATTCTCAAAATCATTTCTATACTTGCAAAGATAATTTTGTTGAACATTTTTGCGTAGGTATTTGCGACTCCCAGTTACTTTAATAACCAACCTAGGATCTGGCTGACATGTAGCAACGTCTGAGTTTTGGGGGTTTGAATTAAACTAACAAACTAAAGGTTTGTTCATGAGGAAAATTTAGTATCAGCAATAACTTTAGTCATTAAGAATAAGCACTTCGATTGGTTTATTGAAGTCACAAGACAATACTATAATAAAATAAAAACAAACAATAACCTGAGTTTTTATTACTAAAGATAAAGATAAAACTAAAATTTGTTACATGTAAACCCACCTTTATATTTTAAAAAACTATTATATTCTTATATACTTCAAAGGTAAACACCATCCTCATTCTTCTGTGCGTAAAAAAACAAAGTTTGAATTTTTTAAATGACGTTAAAATTTGTTCGTATTTTTGGCTAGTCCGTTGTACTCATCGTGATTACTCATTACAGGGTTATCCAGTACAAAGCAACCATTTCCAAAAAATTCAAGATAATAACATGACCACCTGTATTATGAAACTGAAATTTTAAAAATGAATGCTTACGAATATTGTTTAATTATTACAAAGGTCATTAAATGACAGGCTGTCATGTTCAATATACATCATATCGTGTTTATTTCCGGTATTTCATGATCTAAAGTGATATCACAAAATTAAAGTGAGAAGAATCAGGGATTTTTAAAAATGCATTTAAACATACATTATGTATTTCATTCAAAAATATTTTTTTTTCTGTCACAACTCTTTAAAAAAAAGTCAAATTGAATTTTAAAAGTATTTTCAAACTCTTCTGAAAAAATACATGAAATAGTAATCTTGGATTTTTTTTAAATGGTAACACTGTATCCCAGATATTTTTTTCCGTAAATATTTTCAATATATGGTCATTTAAAAATAAATCTATTAGGAAGAAACATAATATAATAAAACTAATAAGATAGTCTTTGGGATGCAATCCCCAAGGTTTATTTTGTGCTACCTTTCCATAAATACTGTTGTACAAAGCTTAGAGTTGCTCCAAATACCTACCCAAAAAATGGGCAACAACTCTCGAACTAATATCATACTGTACTTAAGTGATACATAATAAGTCAATTCTACTTTCCATACGATAAACAATCAGGAATTTAAGATCTGCCCTTACAATCAGACTGTGTTTTCTACATAAAAACACCTATACAATACTCTCAATTAATCTAAAAAGTTAAATTTAGTTCTGGGTCTGTCTGGATAATACAGGAATTTAAGTGAACTTATTTGAACATGTCCAAAACTTTCATACCTTTAATACTGTAAGGTCTTTTAAAACACTCGTTCCCTTCCGAACACGTGTTTTTTATAATTCTAGTTTTTCATGAAAATAATAGCACTAAAAGAACACACGAATATCAGAAAAACGTGCTGAAATGCTGAAATTTATCAACAATTCTGAAAATTTTTTATGGGAAATATTACAGAGCAAAAAATAAATGTTTCGAAAGTATATCACTGGATAAAAAAAAGACAAGCAAGGTATCGTTAATTTCCTTACCCCTAATGAAGTATACAGGGTGTTTCACAACTTATCCGACAAATTTTAACCACATATGGCACTATGATATAAGAAGTCGATTAGTAAGAAAAAAAATATAATAAAAGTCACACAGAAAACGAAATATAATTAGAAGTTTCAATAATAATTCAAAAATAGATATTTGGACAATAATACATAAGAAGTAAATTTGTAGGAACATAGTTATAATAAAAATTGTACAGAAAAGGAGATTAAACGGTCCATTTATTTCTTTTTACAAAAGCTGTTCAAAACATGTCTTCATTTATTCGAACACAAGTTTGGGCAAGTCAAATCCAATTTTGGCGCAGAAGTTCAAAGGTTCCTCCTTCCTACTGTTCCCGAAGACGCAGATTATCGGCAGCGGTTGTGATATGGTGACGCAATTCTTCAATATTTTGTACTTCGGTATGGTATATATCGTTTTTAAATATCCCCATAAAAAGTAATCCAAGAGCTTTAGATCTGGAGATCGAGCGGGCCACGTCGTCCTATCCAACGTACTTCATGTCCTTGGTTCAGAAATGTTCGGAGTTCTAAATGAAAAGAAACCACATTTGTAATCGGACTATTAAAAGCACATCTTCAAGAAAGATAGGCAGATCATTACGAAGAAATTTTAATGACTGATGACCATCCATTCGATTTGGCAGTGATCCCATGCATGAGGATTGTGCAAAGATCAAACGTGCCTATTGTGAAGATTCGTTATACCATTACGCGTAAAAATAGCTTCATCTGTCGTCAAGACAGCTTGGACTCTCTGGACATGATAAGGGTACAGTTGAGCCTCATGTAATATGCGTCACGCTGTTGCACGTGATACTGGACAAATTTGCCTTGGTGCCTATCCTAGTCGCGGATTTTTCTACCAAAACGTCTAAAATGTATGGCTTTTAAAACGCGTTGTGCGCTAATCCATTCCGCGTCTACTCTACGTTTTAGGCGCAATTTCCAATACAACGTCCACGTAAAACAACTGTACTAAATCTTTCGTGATGTGACAAATGCCTATTGGGATTTCGAGAGGCCGCTCGCCATTTTTGCCTTGCTTCTCCGGGTACTAAAACAATGTCTATTAACTCCTAAGTAAGTACTAAAACAATGTCTATTAACTCTTTGATAGTGTTTTATTCGTTAGTTTCTTATTGAAATTCACACAAATAGACCGTTTTTTATTCAGGTGACCTACGGTACTGTCGCACATACACACGTATACATCTGCATACATTTTGATACTTGAAACTTCTAATTATATCTCGTTTTCTGTACTTTTATTATATTCTTTTCCTCCAAATCGACTTCTTATGTCCTAGTGCATATGTTGTTTATATATATATATATATATATATATATATATATATATATATATATATATATATAGTTATTTAAACTAATAATTCCCCAAAATTTAATCTATTAACAAGAATCAACAAACAAATAAAATATTTCATAGTTGCATAAAATATCTCATTTTGTACTGAACAAGAACAAAGTTTCCGATTCGTAAAAAAGTTAGGAAAATTTTAGATGTAATATTTATTTTTGTCTGTTCTGCCAGTGCTGTCGCTAAAGCAATACTTTTTCTGTGCGATATAGAGTATGTATGTTCCTTCTTTATTTGTGAAAAAAATGTATTACCAGTGGAATTGATAGTTTACAATAATAACCTATGAAATCCCATGCCATTGTCCCGAGAGATATATAATTATAAAAAACCTTTAATGAACTGGGATTGTAGACAATATTGTATTTCGTGCAATTTTTTTATTTAATTAAAAACGCAGCATCAATTTTCAAGAGAAGTTCTTAATATACAAGGTTTAAATAAATGCCTTATAAAATCAACAAAATATACATTAATCCTATTTTTGCACATTTTGATTTTTAATCTACTGGGTTTAGTCAAGAAGTTGATGTATGATCTTTTGAAAAGAATTTAAAACACATTTTCCCAAATAGCTATAATTGTCGCAATTTACAATTATGTTATAAATTTGATTACCTAGATATCTCAGCTTTATTATCAATATGTTTTTTATCTTCACCACTTAATTATACAAATAATTCATCTAATTCTCTCTTCAACTTCCTTTGCACTTATATAAAAAAAATTTTCTTGTCCCTTAAAATATTCAATTTATAATAATTTTATCTTCTTTTAATCCTTACCATTTAAAGAAGTGATTTCCTTGCTTTCAGGTAGCACTGATGATGACGAAAGCCGAAAGCGCACTGCTTCGTTTTTAATTAAATAAAAAAATTGCACGAAATACAAAACTGTCTACATTCCCATTTTACCTCTACGTGTACACATCCGTTTCTTATTCTTATTTAATAAAGTGTGCAACATACGAATGAAGCTCCCTGAAATGTTGTATATTTTTAAAACACCATAACTCTTTAAAAAATTGACCGAAAGAAAGATCGATAGATAATTTTGTCGCCACTGATGTAGTTGATTAAAATTTTAATTTTCAAGACAAAATGAAGTTTTACAGGATGTATATTGTACCCAATAGATTAAAAATCAAAATGTGCAAAAATAGGAGTAATGTATATTTTGTTGATTTTATAAAGCATTTCTTTAACACCTTGTATATTAAAAACTTGAATGATGTAGCTGATTAAGATTTTAATTTTAAAGACAAAATGAAGTTTTCAATATACAGGATGTATATTGTACCCAATAGATTAAAAATCAAAATGTGCAAAAATAGGAGTAATGCATATTTTGTTGATTTTATAAAGCATTTCTTTAACACTTTGTATATTAAAAACTTGAATTTCTGTTGAAAATTGCAATTGAAAGTTATGATATTTTAAAAATATACAAAATCTTAGGGTGGCTACATTTGCCTGTTGGGCAGTTTAGTTATCAGAATGAGAGTAAGAGTAGGTACATATAATCAAAGAAACCATCGCTGATGTTTTCTTTCCTTGTCTATGCCTATGAATTACATCTTTCTGCGGATAAAAGGGTTCAACATAGTTGATTGATCAAATACGTACCTTTACAAAGACTCTGAATGGTTGTCGAGAGTAAATCCATATATTCAGAGTTTTAACCAATCAACAAGTAGTTATGTATTGTTTACATAATTACTCCAACTCATTTGCTGATCGCGGATATCCTGGGCAGAATGTAAGTATATTCATTTGTAGACAACCACACAATATTTTATAACTCTTGTGGCTTGGGATATCTATTTCAAAAAAAGAACAGATACAAAAACTGTATAATAATATAGGATATTAGAAAATATATTAAAAAATTAATTGGAACAGCAACTCAGTCTTCCCTGAATTTCTACAGATTGCTCAGGAGCACAGGCTTTTATTTTCACAACCCAATGAGCACCTGGTTGACTTTCCAAAGATTCAGACCTATATATCCCAGGGACATTTTTAGGTAGGCGATAAAAGGTGTATCACACTTCTCCCCACCTCTATGTCAAATTAACTTTACAATATAATGCACATTTTAATTTGCATACAGTTGAGGCGTTAGATGTTTACTCATGCGTCATTATTCATATTCACATGAATTAAATCAAAATTTCTATGTTTAAATAATCAAAAAAAGTACACATGCATTATGCGCGTGGATATAAATATTAATTTAAAATTACTATTAACTAACGGCAGTACTTACTAGCAACAAAGGATATAACAAAAATCGCTTCCTAAAAGGACTGATGTGAACTTTATAAAAACACAAATACGGACAATATCAAATAACAATAATAATGACGTCAAAACAAATTCTTGGCGTTTAAGGCTTTGACGTGAAAAGCCTGCCTATGCTGATGTTTTGCCTAGCAAGTTCGTTCTGGCAATTTAATTTTTTACCATATTTCTTGATTGTATTCATATTCGGAACACAATATTTCACGTTTCATCATTTTTATTTATTAATGATTTATGGAATACTAATCGATAAAAGAAATAGAATGTTCAAAAAGCACGTCTTTGATATTTTCATGGATTGATGACGCACGAATAAGCATCCAGCGGCACAACAATATATGAACTTTTACCTTGTGTTGAATTGTATGATCCAAGGACAGTCAAAAATTAAAGTTACACCTACAATATATTTCCTGTAGCATTCAATATTTTTGACCCATGACATAGTAACAAGATAACGTAATTTCTGGTTGCTACCAATGAATACAGGGTGTCCCAGAATATGTGGACAATCTCTGGGCTTTGGATAGTTTGCAAAAAAAAGTTATAAGTTCAGATAAACTTTTTTCCTAATGTACCCCTTAACTGAGATACAAGATGTCAAAGTGAAATCTGCATTTTCGTTTTTCGTGAATAACTTATAAGATAATCGTGAAAGAAAATTTATACCTTTAATAATTTTTGATATGAGAAATTAAAATTGTATGATAGTATTTTTCTGGATTGTAGCATTGAGCGCAATCTACCATTTTTTTGTTTTTTCTTGAAAGGTCATCACTTTTTTGTACGCGCTTGTAATACTTTTTTGAGTGAAAAACTAGTTTTCTCTATTATTTTTACGTCAAAAAGGCATTCTTGTTAAAAGTCGCTACGAGCAATCATTCTTGAGATATTCGAATTAAAAGGAATTAATGCATTGGTATCGATATTTTAATACAATTTTCAAATAGCACAGATCTTTTACTGTAAGAAAGGTATAGTGGTATGTGGTATTTTATAAAATACAACATTTTGTAAGTTGGTTCAACATGGTACCCTTCTAATCTTATGCAGTCCCTGGTTCTGAGAATTGAAGACTGTTGGACTCTCCACAATGCTCATTTCATGACAATGGATATTAATCCTCTCTAATAAGTTTTCCCTAGTGTCAACTGGCATGGAATACACTAATGTTTTTAAAAGTCCCCACAAGAAAAAGGCTAAGTGGTTAAAATCTGATGATCGAGGAGGACAAGCGATTGGTTCTCCTCTTCCTATACAACCATTTTCAAAAGTCATATTTAGGTGCTCTTGTACTGTTAGGGTAAACTGGGGTTGAGCTTCATCATGCATGAACCATAGGTTACGGCGCATTTCCAAAGGTGGGTCTTCTAATAGTTCTGGCAGGGTGTTTTAAAGAAAGCCCAAATAATGTTCTCCATTCGACCTCCTTGGCAAAATAAATGGTCTAATCAAATGCTGAACAATGATTCTAGCCTACACATTGATGAAATTAAATTAGTGCTGATGAATTTATAATCCCGTTTTTCGGGATAATTCTTCAAATTCAGTCATTAAATTGAGTACGCGTAAAAAAACACAGAAATTTTTTTAACAAAGCCAGGTAATAGTGCGTGGTGCATTTTGTACACTTTAAATAAAAAATTCTTTTTTTCGAAACCGGTTCATTTTATCGATATCAAACAAAGGTACCTTTTTTTTATAGCAAAACATCTAAGCTTATGGTAAATATTTTGATAACTTCCGGCAAAACAGTTTTCGCTGATTCTTTACTGCTTAAATGCCTAGAAAGTTATTATTCCCAATAAATAACTATCTATTTAAAAAAAATGTGTTACAAAACAATATAAAAATTCTTTCAAATCTAAATATCGCGTGGACTTATAACAAGACTACCTTTTTGACATAAAAATGAAATGAGAAATCTATTTATACAAGCGCGTACAAAAAATTATGACCTTTAAAAAAAATTGTAGACTGCGCCCCCTACAAGCCAGAGAAATACTAGCAATCAAATTTAATTTTCTCATATCAAAAAACTCAGATATAAATTTTTATTTAAACATTACGATTATTTTAAAAGTCACTCACATAAAACAAAAATAAAATTTTCACTTTGATACTCCGTTAAGGGGTATATTACGAAAAAAATTTATATGAACTTATACCCCCCTTTTTTTCACAAACTACCCAAATTAGAGAGATTGCTTACATATTCTGGAATACTCAATGTGTCCAATATTTGAGAATGTTGACCAGTTTACTAATATATTTTAAAAGCACAATTATGTATATAGTAAAATCAATAATCAAAAAGCACATTTTTCTTTCATGAACAAACTGGAATTGCCCTAAACTTTAATGGAAATAAAATACCAAACTATGGTACTATTTGTAAGATTTAAGAAAGTATAAAAATTATTTCCTAGAAATAAAGTATATATTTATTGTCATCTTCCTAAGTTTATAAAGAGTGTTTAAGAAGTAAAGTAATAGCACTTTGTTGAAAACTGCACCCTCTATGCTTAAAGAATTGTACAATTGTTGGCAAAATTTACTTTTAAGGCTTTTTATAATGAGTACCTAAACCTTCAGATAGACAGTGGTTTCAGTTTCATACACATTTTAATAGAGTTGTCCTTATGTCATTTGTCTGTCTCATTTTAATAAATTGATTTACCTAAGCCAAGATTAGATGATATCAAAAGATCAATTGGTTAAGTAATTACTGATAGTATGATATATAATTTATACACTTTTTTATAATTGTATTCTTCTATTTATTGAAATTTCACTTATATATGTGATAGAAATAGTTATCTGTAACTATCTGAAAACAAATATTGCTTGTACTCATAGAAATCAATATTTCGGAATATAGTACCATACTAAACAAACAAATGTCTTATTTATTAAACCTACATCTAAACAATGGAATGATTCAAAAATCTATCCATCATGTGTCCACATAAAACCATCGAAATTGATAAATGGGGTCATTTTCTTTCTGCTGAAAATCTGAAAAGGTCAGCCTTAACAAAAAAAAGTACTTATTCAAAATTGTGTGGGCTTGTATTTGCACTAAACAAAAACGATTTTCGTAACAAAAGTATGTGGTCCAACGTACATTAGTGAAGCTGCTGAGAGTTTTGGCGTGGACAGGGCTGTAATTAGGTGGGCTCGCGTCATGCTTGAAGGCAGAATCATAACTTCTTCTCTTGGGAGCGTGACAGTGTACTCGTCCGTGGTCAAAGGATGTCCGCAGGGCGGAGTTCTTTCTCCGCTCTTGTGGTGTCTGGTTGTGGATGGGCGGCTGCTTCATACTCTCAACGAGAGCGGATTGTATGCTCAAGGCTACGCCGATGATCTTGCCATTATAGTAAAAGGCAAGTTCCCAAACACCATTATAAGGCTCATGCAGAGGGCTTTGGCAATGGTCAACGGCAGCCTCACTAATGGAGTCAAAGGTGGTGTTGTTGAACGCCCTCTCGATATCCAAGAACACACCCAGAAAAATGTAAGTTTGGTTTGTGGCAAACTTATACTTAACCCTGTATAATCGAAAATAATTTTAGGTTGTAGCTCTCAGCAGTCTCTACAACTTTCGTATAAATGTTTTTTTCTAATTCCTACAATAACCTAGCTATTGAACTTGAACGCACTGTTGGACCACGGTCTGTCTGTTAATCCGGATAAGACCGAAATGGTACCATTTACCCACAATAGGAAAGTGGACCTTGAGAGGCTCACCCTCTTTGGAAAAGGATTGAGACCTTACGGGTCGGTAAAATATCTGGGTGTCTTAATAGACTCCCGACTGACCTGGTGGGATTATATTGAAAGGATCACAAAAAGGACCACAGCGTGTATATGGGTGTGGAGACGGTTCTTCGGATCAACTTGGGGTCTAAAACCTTGTATTGTGCATTGGCTTTACACGTCAGTGATAAGGCCAATGATCACTTATGGCACTCTTGTGTGGCGGCCCGCCACTCGCAGGACGACATACAGGAGGAAGCTTGACAAGCTTCAGAGACTTATCTGTCTGCGCATAACTGGAGCCATAAGAACCACACCGACCCGAGCTATTGAAGCTATTCTGGGACTAAGTCCTCTGCACTTACTTGTAGAGGAAGAGGCTCTGTTCGTTTAAACGACTAGGGTCGTTGGAAACACAGAGACTAGAATTTTGGGCATACGCGACTTTGGACTGAAGTAATCAGATCAGTCCCTCTCCTAGCCAGGAGAGAGGCCATTATATCGGTCTCAATTGCCTCTAAAAGGTTTTGTGTAATTGTTCCTGAGAGACCACAATGGAGGGATACCTCCCCGTCCTTCCTCAAACCGAAGTGCCTTGTCTGGTTTACAGACGGCTCTCTAATGAAGGAGGGATCTGGAATCTATGGGGAGAGACCCAGCGCAAGAATTAGTCTTGCTCTTGGACGATATGCGACTGTATATCAGGCTGAGATTACAAAAATCTTGGACTGCGTACAGGAAAACATAACAAGCATCAATATATCGTCGGCTTAAGTCGCGAAATGCGTAACTCCATTTTCGCAAATTTTTCAGGAAACACGAAAAACTGATTATGAATTTGTTTTTTATATTATGTATGTTTTTTTTGCGTAAGCATAAGTATTATTATCTGAAAAAACTATTTATTGCGAAAAATTTTGGGGGTATAAAAATAATCTTCATTTATATTAAAAAGAGGAGATACGCAGTTTTCATTTTGATTTTTCTTATAAAAATGTGGAGATACGCATTTTGTTAGGTAAATAAAACAATATTTTTCAAAATTATTTTTTAATAGTTAATTCCTACTTAAAGTAGAAAATATAACACATAACAAAAAAGACACAAAGAATTAAACAAAATTTTTCAAATACAAGTTTACTAGACAGAACTAATCGTGAGGTAAATTATCATAAAAGGTATGATAATCGGCCTCCATACTTAATTTTAATTGTTGAAGATGACGGTATTTTTCGGTTTTTATTTTTAGCCGATTTTTGTGTAGTTGCGGTAATTCGTTTACACTAGTTGCTTTTATTATGTTATTTAAATTTAGTCTAATTGGCAAATTTTGCCAATGTTCATTTGAATGAGTAAGTTTGTAAAACACACCTGTATTACTGTATTTTAAAGCCTTAATATCATTCACCACTGGAGCTCCACTTAATTTTCCGGGCCTAATTGATTTAAAATAATTGAGGTTTTCAAATTTTTTAAAAAACTTGTATGTAAGATAGTCAACTTTGTAAGGTTTCGTTTCACAAGCTGTTTTACAGACAAAAACATAGTCAGCCGGGATATTGATTTTTTTGTTACGTATTTGCCTTTCAATCACCGAGTGGACACTGTCAACCTCCATTTGGGTGTGGCCTTTTTGTAAATATTTTTGCATAATTGTAACACCTTTTTCCATTGCAATGTTAAATAATCCATTTGACAGTGTAGCATTGCGGTTTTGATAACCGCAACCGTCACTCCACAAAATAATGTTAACGTCTTTGCGAACTTCTGGTGGTAAATAAGCATTAATGTGTTCTTCTAGAAAATGTATAATAATGGTGGTAAATTCATTGCTAGTCAATCCTCCCTCGGATTCATTCCACAAATAACAGTAACCTTGATGTCGTTTGATGTCATAAATTGTGAAATTGTGTACGATCAATTTGGTTTTATAATATAAGGAAGACACAGTAGATTTGGGGCATAGTAAGACTGACTGAAGGTCCATAGTGAATACCTCATTTTGTGACTCTTTATCTTTGCTTTTTTCGTTACGTGCTTCAACTTTTAAATTGATGTGTTCTTGATATTGTTCTTCTGGTAAATTTCCTGTCTCAAAAGCAACACAGATATCGCAGAGGTCCTTTTTCGGTCTGTAAAGTGACAATTTTTTTATATCAAATTGTTTATGAAATGTGGCAATTGAAACAGGCTGTTCAGAACGATTTTTACAAAAGTCTTCTTTATAAAGTTTGTATAGTTTGGTTTTTGAATTCCACATAGGTTCCAAATAAAGCTTCGAAGTTGACGCTCTACAATAATGCGATTCTAACTTAGGTAGTGAATCAAAAAAGTCATGCAATATTTTAATCCTTGCTGTAACAGGAGAGTTGTGAGGCCTTGGATCATTTGCACGCTCACCTTGTTCTGCTTCATTATCTGCAATATTTTTTTTTGCCCAATCTTTCACAACCCATTCTTTAACACCAAGAGTATTAAGAAACATGGTTTTGCATACTCTTTTCCTTTCTCTACCCAAATAAAACTGGTTAGAAAAATCTCTTCTGGATACATCATTGCTTCCCCTTTTTCTCTTGGTGGGAAACACACAGATGTGATTTCTAACAAACATTTTTTTTTCGGGCCAGGTAATTTGCCAAAAATTTCTGAAAATAGTTTGCCTTTCATCTTCACTTATCTCCCTACATTTTAAAGCAGACTTTTGGTTGCCACTTAGCACACAAAAGCAAGCCTGCTTTATAGTCCTGGGTTCTTTCTCTAAATTATACTGCCATTTTCCATTAGTTTTCTTTTTTCCCAAGTATGTTTTTCCTTTTTCTCGATTGCAACGACTTTTATTTTTTAGCCAGGTAGATTTATTTATTTTATACTTTAAAGATCGACGCCGTTTAGGACTTTCGTTTTGTGGTGCCGATGCCGGTGCTTCGGATATATCAGGAGAGGAACTGGTTGATGTACTACAACTATTAGAATCTTCTAACAGTGGATCAAAATCTTTGTCCTCGTTAAAACTTCGATCTTCAGTCATTTGCTGATTTTCTAGTTCTAGATTTTCCATCAAGTAATTATTTTCAACACTAGCTCTACACGAATTTTCTAAAAAAAGGATTTTAAATAGAAATGTATAAAGATATAAAAAACGTTTTTCCTACCACATGGAAGCAATTCACTGTGTGCAACTTCAAATTGCTGATTTTCTAAGCCTAAATTCTGCACTAAATAATTTCCGTTGAGCGTCTTTGATGGAGAATCTATAATAAAATAAATAAATCAAATATTGATTGCAACTAGGAAAACGTAAGACTTACTACATTTGAGAAATTGACTGGGTCCAGCAAGTTCGAATTGTTGACTATCCATGCACAAACTTTGCACTAAATAATTTTCATCTAGAGGTTCCTGTAAAGAATCCAAGGTCTCCGTATTGTGTATTGTAGTGTGGATTTGCGCACAAACATTATTATTTAAATTTTCTATTTGTTCTAAAAAAATAAAAATATGCATTCTTTGCAACTTACTAAAAAAATACACGTGTCGGAGGTTGCGTATTTTGACAGTTTATTAAATACTGAACACTGACTTTTTAGTTGTCTCAGTTAGTTAAAAATTACATAAAAATGTTTTTGCTTGTGTATAATTTGTGGAAATTAAGGAACGGAAAATATATAATAATAGTAATAATAACCAGGAGAAGTAAAATGAGTTGCCAAATTACGCAATAAGACCAAATTGACTCTAAATTTTACCGTCATCTTCAAGAAAAACTACTTCTGCCTGCTCTATTGATGCAGAATAATCAAAATTAGTGTGATTTGAAGTTGATTGATCGCCTCTTCCTGAATCACTTTGTTGAATTTCACTTTCTGTACCTTCTAACAGCTCAAAAATCTTATCTATTCTTCTTCTTTTCATTTTCTACAAAATAAAAAAATACTTAAAGAAAAACGCTTATATCCAAATCTTGAACGTTGGAAAACTGCTTAACTCCATTATACCTTATTTTAGACTATTTTTTAAATAAACGTTTATATCTAAATAATTCTAAGTATTTAGTTAAGTGGAAAAAACATTTTCTTACCGTAGATTCACAAAAACAATGTCTAACATTCACTTTATTTGCACTTAAAGTACAAATTTTGGCTGCACGATGTGATTTGCGTATTGTTAAATGGCCGCTGACGGACTTACGCACTTTGCCTACTAGATTTCGCGGGAACGGAGTTACGGCTTTTTCCTTCTGTCAAAATTTAAAGAAATCTGTAATTTTATAAACGTAATTTTTATTCTGACGTACGAAGTTTATTGTGTCGTATTAGATGGCATTAAAAACCGATTTTCACTGAAAAGTGGAGTTACGCACTTTGCGACTTAAGCCGACGATATGCTGCGATAGTCAAGCCGCATTAAGGTTCTAGAAAGGCTGTGTGAGTCCAATAGGGTTAGCTTCATTTGGGTACCTGGCATTGGGGAGTAATGAGGGAGCAGATCAGCTGGCTTGGGAAGGTAGCAACACTGCTTTCACTGGACTGGAACCTGCTCTTGGAATTGCTCCATCAGCTGTCAAGGCTAGGATTAAGAATCGCACTGTCGAGGAATTCCGTGCTGAATGACAGGACTCAGACAGTCTAGGGTCGACATATCAGGCCCTTATAGCCGTTGTGGGTCTGATAAACCTCTAAATCTAAACAGAGATTAACTTAGAATCATTACCGGGGTCCTAACTCGACACTGGCTGGTGAAATATTACCTGCATAAGATTGGACTCGACAACGATCCATACTGCAGGTTTTATGCTGAGGTAGATGAAACGCGTTACTGCTTTGCTTGGGTGACACCTATGTGAAACCCGAGTTTGTGGGACGAGCACGACCTGACACGCCTACATGAGGGGATAGCACAAAGGGCCCCAGTGAGCCTAAGTGCTGCCCTTGTTGGGCTCGCCATCTATGTCTATGTCTGTATATTGTTTTAGTTTCAGATTCCTCTTGTTTTGGTCATTTACCCAATATAGGGTTTATGGGTCTATACAGAGTGATTAAAGATTTATGGCCACTTTTCGAAAATATAATAGGTACATTTGGCGCCCTATATTTTTTTTTATGCAAGAGCATAAATCATTTTAGCATGGTAAAAACTTCCAAATGTTCTTTCAACTGCAGTATTTTTATTTCTTATTCTTTAATAACAGTATACAGGGTAAATAAAAATCCGAGATGCAAATTTTCTCGATTAATTTAAATCGGACGCTTTGTATATTATTGTATTTTCAGATTCCCCCCTTTTTGGTCATTCACCAAGTATTGGTTTGTGGCAACAAAAAAAATATTTTCGGTTTCAAAAGGGGAGGGGATGTTCTGGATTTCATGGACCTCTAGGTTAAGTGCCTGGCTGTTTATTTTACATGATTTGAAAATGTAAATTGTATCAAAGAGAACAAAAGAATTGAAAAAACAAATTTTGTCAACTAGTACCATCAAAAGTGAAGACATGACAAAATCACACTAAAATGACAAAACTAAAACCAGTTAGAATGCAAGGATAAATAAATTATTCTCGATTGATGGGGCAGGAAAGTGAACATATTCCAACTAAAAGTAACTCCAATTTTTTCATTAAACTAATGTAAGACATTAAAAGGTATTTTGAGTATACATGCAAAAAGGGGTGACACTGACCATGCCTATTATAAATATCAAGATTAAGGAAATATAACAATAAAAACAATACTCTATAACAACAAAAAAGCATGAAATGAAGTTTATTTATTTTTTACCTATTACCAAAATTATCTTTTAAACTTCTATTTACAAATCAGGAATAGCCCGCATGCTTTTATTAATAATAAAAGCTCTTGTCCAAATATAATTTTTTATTTTTAGTTGATTAAATCCTTTAAACTTGTTGATTAAGCCAAAATTACAGTTAAATAGAAGATTTACTAATTCATATAAGGTTATTTGACATCAACGTCAAGACAATCCCATGGTCTTCTTTCTCCACAAAGTTGTCAATAGTAATATTGATTGTGCAGAGTTGCTAACATTAATTTCTGAATCCCTCAGAGACAAACAAGAAACAGGCACTTATTTCAGGAAATCCTACAGAACTAACTATGGCTTTCAAAGTTTTATTGGACGATTAATGAAAAATTACAACAATAATTTTTGTAATCATGACATTTTCTATAATTCTCTACAATCAATAAAAAGCAACGTTTTAGTGTTTAGATTTTAAATGTGTGATTGTTTATTGATAGATGCTATTATTAGTTTTACTGAGGCCTTTAGGAATTAATTTGTATCATTAGGAGACACATCTCTATAGAGTACCGAATTATAAATAAAATAAATAAATATAATTTTTTAATTTTATGCATATTATATTAAATTGTTTTTCCTTTACGTGATAATATAGCAATAAATCAATTTTGAATCAAAATTGAAGACTCTACAAAAACACACCTTCAGCAGTTCCTCTTGTAAAAAAAAATCAAATCTAGACCAATATTTCACTATATATCGTTATACTGAGATTATTTCCCCCATTCTTCAAAATCGTCATCAAGAAAATGTTCTGGTTTGAATTTGATTAGTGATGGAGGTAAATCAAGTCTTGTAGCTAAATTTTCTGGGTAGGTCCATGGTGTATGCATGGTGTTGCCATCATCTTTATTCACCATTCTCTCATATTTCTCCAACCACGACTCCACAGAAGGTACTTTTGTTCTTTCCTCATCCTTTTTCTGTTTTGCAAGCTCCGTTTGCTCAACTGAAAATATTAGAAGCAATAAAAAAGGTCCTATATTTTTCTAACAGGTGTTGCAAGGTTTGCAATACTTAAGCAATTTAAAACTTTAAGAGCTATGTATGTGAACTTCCCTGCTTTCAGTGGTCATTTCTAGAAATAGACATGCAAGACCAGGGTTTACCAAAATGTTTAAACACGTACATCTCAAATTTTATAAGTAGATAGAATATATTAAAAGTGGAATAAGTTTCTGCAGAATGATAATATCAATATTTCTTATTGTCAGCACCATTATCTATAGACAACATAGCAACATCAAAATAAGTTAACTTTTTGTTTTACATAAAGAGACCTACAATTTGCAATCTACAACTGAATAATTCATGAGAATACCTAAATGTATAACCACCTCCCTTATAATATAAAAACTTGTCCAACTGTTAGATCTTTCAAGAAATATGTACTAGACCTATTATATAATAAAGCATATTATGAGTTGGGAGAAAACTACTTTGTTAGATTTTAATATATTTCCTTTTATCTACTGTACATATATTACTACATAGTTTTATTTAGTAAAGTAAAATTTACAAACAGACCTGTAATAATATTTATCCTCGCATTTATCTAAGTATATTTTTTTGATCATTTTTATATTTATATATAACATGTAGTTACTTCTTAATGTTTAATGCTTTTTGTTATATCTCACTAAGTATACATGCTGTTCATTTAAGGGAGTTCACTACCCATATCTCAGAAATACTTCATGCTAGCATCTTAAAAAAAAATGTTATAACAAAAGTGGCCTATAGCAATTCATTGAAAATATATTTAAGGGAGCGCAGTTGCTAGGGTGAGCAAAAAATTTTAAAAATACTACAAAAACTCCCAGAATTAGATACAACTTTTATTACCTCATTGGAAAGCTTAATTAATTTCCTATCACTTTGGTTCTAAAGTTATAGTCATATCATCTTTAATAAGGGTGGGGAGTTATCTTATGAAAGATTTAAATCGCTATATTTTCTGAACCCCTTATCCGAATTCCAAATTGACTGGGCTTAGGCTTATTTACAAGTGAATTTAAAGCTGTTTTAGGATTCAGATCAAGTGACACTCATTAATTTTTCACCAAATGGTTAGATGGTGGTGTTTGTAACAATTGCAGTTTTTTCCAGATGTTCTTAAATGGAAGGTTATACTTCTCTTATGTTAAAAGTAAATAAAAGTAAAAAACTGAAGTTTTGATAAAAACCGCATATTGATATATTTATTAGTTTTTAAGCTATTGCCAAATATGTGGTCAACATTATTCCCTGTTTTTAAATCTGGCTCAAAAGGTGATATCAAGAACTATAGAGTGATATCTTTGATATCGGTTGTTTCAAAAGTATTTGAAGCAATAACAGCAGATCAATTGTTTCAAACTTACAGAAATTACATTGTACCAGAGCAACATGGTTTTTTCCAAGGCAGGTCCAAAATAACAAATCTTGCAATCTATCAGAACTTCTTGGGTGTCAACATAAAAAAGGGATACCAGGTTGATGTCATTTACACAGACATGCTAAAAGCACATAGAATGTTGAGATTTTTAAGACGGAACTGCAGGTATATCTGCGATACCAAAGCTATACTACCATATTATTAGAATTGAATCTGTTCAGAACAAATTTTGCAAGTTTCTATTGTACAAATATAAGACACCTTATAATGACATTTCTTATAATACTAGGCTACAACTAGTTGGTTTCAATAGTCTCGAAAAGCGCAGACACCTTGCAATGGCACTTTTTCTGTTTAAACTGCTAGATGGTTTTATAGATTGTAGTGACTTACTGGCCAATATTTTATTTCGAGTTCATCCCAAGTCGACCCGTTCAACGGTCTTATTCTCAGAAATTTTCACCGCACAAACTATGGTAATAATTCATTTATCGACAGAATAGTGAAAAATTACAATAACCGATTTTCAAATCACGATCTGTTTTGTAATAACTTTAGAAGTTTTAAATGTTTAATTTTAAATTGTGTGTGATGTTTTAGAATTATTATGCTACGATATTTAATACTTACTATTAAGCTTGCTATTAAGCTTGTGTATATCTTTATGTACCTATTTTTTTAATTTGTTAATCCTTTTTTTTTTGACTTTAACTTAGAACATTTAATTCTGACTAGTCTAAGCCAATTGGAGTTATTCTCTGTAGTTTGAATAAAATAAATAAATATGTGAAATAACAGGTATTTTTCAGACAAAATGATCAATCACAAGGATATCAGAGTGAAATTAAAATCTCCAGAGGCATCTCTAGATCCTTGCTGTTAGGGGGCAAGACACAAAAACCAACTACAGAAAAAACATGCTTTACATATTATATTAATTTTGGTATAGATGCCAGTCCTGCTTATTGGTAATTGTCTTAACCAAAAAAAATTTACTTAGAATATTTCTCATACCACCACAAATAAAAGGCCAAACCAGTTAACTTTGGTTGAGATATTTCTGGACATCATTATTAAAATGGGCCTACGGAACGATAATTCCAAATGGTATAGGTTGATGTTGAAATGTTCTACTTATGAACACAAACAAAAAAAGAAAGAGAGAAGATAAAAGAACAAACTGTCTGTATAGATTAAAATAAACATACAAAACTAAAATACAGTAAAATATGTAAAATCTAACTCATTTATATAAAATTTGTCTTTTTATCCACAATAAACTAGAATTAAAGATATCACAGTCGGAATAGAACTGGTTGTAAACATTGAGTCCATAATATGTTGGGTGTGGAGTTCGTAAAATAATTGTGTCTGCCTTGTACGTCTAGTAGGAACCAATAGTGTATTTAATTCTAAAAGCTCAGAGCAATAGATCATATTGTTCATGTGTTTATATACATTTATACACTTCATTCCACACAATAATAGTCTAGTCTCGTAGGGAAGATCTGAGTAAGGAAATTGGTGTTTGAACAATAGGTACTTGATGAATCGATTTTGAACCTTTACCAATCTAATTGTATGGCTGGCATGGCTTGGAGTCCAAATAATTGAGCAACACTCGAGGACGCTGCAGACAAGGCAATTGTATAAACACATAATTGCATTGGTATCGTTAATCTATTTTGAACTACGTTTGATAAAACCCAACAATCTGAAGCTTTTAAGTATAATACTATAAATATAATGAACAAATTGCCTCAAACAATATATCAAAGGCAAAGATTGAAACTGCTCTTTCACTGACTCTCTGAGAGTTAAATCGACGCATCCTAAATAATGGAAAACATTTTAAAGATTAGAATTTTTAGTTTTCTTTGTTATCTAGTTATCTACAAGGTCCAGTTTTTGTTGTTCACTTGTGTTTCAGCATTAACTTTGATTTTCACATAATTTGGATGAGCTCTAATTCTAGATAAAGTGCGAAGGAATGAAATTCGAAAGTTGTGAATACTAATGCATTATTGTGAATTTGAGATAACTTAATAAAGTGGTAAATAATGTTCAGTCCAGTATTCAAATATAATATTGTTTTCATGTTTTTGTTAGTTGTTTTTCTTTGTGCCCTGCACACCCACAACAGTAAGGGTCTAGAAACCCCCTGGAGATTTCAATTTCACTCTGATATCCTTATATATAATCTAATGATTATCATTTCCATGGAAAAAGACAACAGGTTCACCCACCCTTATTAAGGATGATATGACAATAAGTTTAAAGCCAGAGTGATAGGAAATTAACTCAGGTTTCTAATGGTGTAATAAAAGTTATATGTAGGCACCGAGTTCTGGGAATTTAATTTACCTTGCTGTCTAAGTTCACAGAGTTGTTCTGGTGAATAATGGGTATACTTGCAGCTTCCTTCAAATAAACAAATTCCATTCTGAAAAAATTTTCGGCACGGGATCTTCAGCAGTTCTTCCTTTAAAATTGTTGCTGGTTCTAAAAATAACACAGATATAGGAGCAGTTCATATTATATTACGGCAAATATTACTGTTTCATAACAATAACATAACAATTTCAGATAATGTCAAGCACATACTTATTATTATAACTTAATCAAAATAAAACCCTCAAATGATTATCACCCCATATACCTAAAATTACTAAGTCTAAACTATTTAGAATTAACCTAAGTCTAATAAATAACACAAAAAATGGTTGACTATTGAAGTTTATATACATGAGAGCCACAATCTATCTGTAAACTGATAAACTGTTTAAGTTATTTTTTTTGTTTGTAAATAAATAAATAAGCCAAAGAGATTATTATTTTTAATAATTTTAAAAGAACTTTATAAATAAATCTATATGATATAGTTATTGTTTATTGTCAATATATGCTTTTGAAGTTACTATAAGTTATATGCCTAGAAAAAACTAGAGCCTCCTGATGTGTATGTGTTTGATAAAGGTTCTCATTTGTTTATTGGAGTTCCATCAGTGTGAATGAAATATTAGTTGTTAATGAAAGTTACTGCACAAATGTATCTTATTCTGGAATAAATTAACGAAACTGAGGAGTGGTAATTATATTTGTCATTTATTTATCTCTGCTTCCCATATTTGAGCAGACAACAGATATTTTGATAGAATACGTTATATTCAGTAACTTGTTATGTAAATTATGACAAATAATAATTATAATTGCAACTTTTATACGGTACGTATGTTAAATTTTTATTATTTTATATTTAAGTCAAAATGTCCTTCTGTTTTTTTAATATCCCACTTTTTTTTTAAAGCAAATCCCTTCAAACACCTATCAAGACTTGGCAACTCTAGTGATCACTGATATCCAAATAATAATTCTTATTTAAACAATGTTTGTGCTTTTCTTCTGGTCATCGCCCCTATAAAGAGAATTAATGTAAGTAATGTAATAATGTTATTATTGTGAGAACTGTGGAAAACTAATTTTTTAAATGGGAGATCTTTTCATTAAATTCTCAGTGTATTTTGAAGGAATGATCATTTCTTTGTTAGATTCCAGGTCCCTAATCCCTAGTCATACCTTAAATATGCAGGGTGTGACATTACTACTAAAACAGTTTTACGTCTACATAGCTCATAATGCATATTTCTTAACTTAATATGATTAGCACTTTGCAAATGCTTCCTTCGAGCTTCTAGTTCATCAATAAATGTCTTAGCACAATATTCACAATAGTAACGACGCCCCATGATAGTTTATTAAATTTCATACCGTAAATATGCAGGGTGTGACATTACTACCAAAATAGTTTTACCTCTACATAGCTCATAATGCATATTTCTTAACTTAATATGATTAGCACTTTGCAAATGCTTCCTTCGAGCTTCTAGTTCATCAATAAATGTCTTATCACAATATTCACAATAGTAACGACGCCCCATGGTTTATTAAATTCTAAACGAGTTAAAACGCAGCATTATTTGGTACTTCTCGCAAATTCCGAAAAACTAGACTCGATATCCTTATTATCCCTCTATGATTAAATAAAAAATCATAACAAAGAAAATTCTAAACAAAATATAAGGTTAATATTTCACCACCAGAACCAGAGGCGTGTTTACATAATATATACTGGTCACACTTTGGTAGCTCATGCAGGCATCCGCAAGTTCAATGACGTCATCTAAGGCCATACAAGCGCTTGCTATTTCAGGAGTTTTTCATGGGTTTGCTCTAATTATTGTTGATTATTTAGTATTTTTAATGGCAGTGGTATGCACACAACTTTATATAATTTTAACAACTTTTAGTTATTATAGTTGGCTGTAATTATTCTATCATTGGCTATTATTATATTAACTAATTACATATTAGTGTCTTGCTAAAACGCTATATGCCCGAATTTAAAAAAATTAATAAAAATTACCCAAATAATTTGCAAGTAGCAAAGATACAAAGCACTCAAAAAAACAGTTATAAAACAAACTTTTGCGATATTGATTTTTTTTTTGTTCTAATAAATCATAACGACGGACTCCTTCCCCCTCCATTTGGATGTAGGGGCCCTTAATTCAATTCCCGAACCAGGCCACAAACGTTATCGGTACGCCGCTGGCTCCTCTGTCATTCTGGTCACAGAAAACCAACACATACGAATAGATTTGTAAATTTTAATTATCACTATCATCCATCTTAGAAAACACCGATTATTAATTTATTAGTATTTAAGACTTTGCCAATATCTGTTGCAAATTCAGTTTCAAAGAAAACAGAGAAATTGAATAAATCTTTAAAGTTAAGGGAATATTTCACTGTAGGCGTCAAATTAGATATTATATTAATCCCAGAATTCACCCGATATTGGATACTCAACCGTTAAATATTACAGTTGTACTTTTTAATTTATACAGGGTCCCACAGATAAAATTGAAGGAATTCTGCGGATATTAAACATTCACCCAATTTTTAATACATACAAAAAAACTGATCAATCTTTAAAGTAACCAAAAGATGTAATTCTTTGCAATCACGAGTTTAAAAAATTCCATGTTCCTCTAATTTCTTTAAAGACGTACTATATTTATTTTTGGTGGATTACGTACACTTATTAGATATAAATACATACATATTTATCAGTGATGATTTCAAAAATAAATTTAAATAATTCACAATACAATCAAAAATGAAAACGCCCCATACAACATAACAAAATATCAGAATAGTATGACGTCACAATAGACCTAGTGTAAACTGCAACTTTCTGGCTTTTTTATTTATGGTAGAAAATCGCCTAAATCAACCAGAAAATGAAAAATAAAGAAATCGGTTAAACCTTAATAAACCATGCCAAAATTTAACTTTGATTTTAAAAAGTACTATAAAGTTATGTAAGAGTTATGATATTTTTATATAACCAACCATTAAAATATAAAATTTACATCCCAACAGTGGGAAATATACATCAACCTACGAATAATTTTTATTCGAAGATGTCAACAATGTAAAATCAAAGAACAGAGGAAGAGAGATGCATAATCGTACGTGCATTCTAAATCAGATCATCCTTAACGTTTTTGGTTTGTTTACATTTTTGTCAGTTCGATTTTACGTGCGGTGTGGTGTGTTTTTGTGTTTGTTTTTGTTCGTTTTTTTTGTTCAGACTATTTGTTGTTTTATATAATGTCGTGATATGACTTAATTATTATTTTGTTTTGTTGTGTTTGTCCAGATTTTGTGTATCCTCCTTGATATGGTGTAATTTAGGTATGTTTATTTATTTATTAAAACTGCCCCCCGAATAGTTGAAATAACGGAATCTCTGTGTTGATATGTTATTATATTCATATTTTGCATTAATGTTACATTAATAATACATTATTTGGACAGATATAATGCTGGATTAATACTACTTTTGAACTTTGGATTACCAACTTGTCTAAAACAAAATTCAATCTCTCTGATCCTTAGAACAGTTGAATATCTTGTTTTAATTTATTTATTTGTTAAAATTTAATAAGGAGTTCTAAATTATTCGTGTATATTTCAATTTAAAAGAACAATATTTTATTTAATAAATACTTTTCTGTACCTTTTATAGCAGGTAATACCTGTCCAAAAAATATTGTGCAGTTTAAGCACTTGCGATTTATGAGACAGTTGTGTTCGTAAACTAGGTATTTTGGGTTATAATCAGGACTAGCCCCAATGGAAAAGATACTTGTTTCTTATAAAGAATTATATTTAAATTAACCTTTAGGTGCCTATAATTTAGAATCATTTTGGTTCTTATGTCTTTAAACCAAAATTTTAAATCTTCATTCAATCTTTTTGCTTATCAAACCAATTACTTCCTCTGCTTAGCTAAATTGTAAAATATTTATTGAAATGTTTACATTTTTTATAGCACCCAATATCTAAATAAATTTGGCAATTTTAAATTTGTAATTCCCATGGCCATAAATATCCAGGACAGAATGAAAAAAAGGACACACACTTTTATTTTACTTTTTTAACCACAATATCAACGGTGTGTTATATGTTCTAAAGCTACATAAATGACATTAAAAATATAATCATTTAAAAAACTAACAACCTAAAAATATGAAACAAAACATTTTGGTATAAAGCAAAATTTAATTACTCTTTGTTGCGTAAACTGATATAGATAATATCAGGGAAAGCAAAAATTAATAAATCAAACTTCTTTATTAGCTCTTAGGCTCTCTCTTAGGTTTTATATTTATATTATAGGCATAGATGGCATACATGCTTCGTTGTGTTTATGTAAGTATAAATGATGACAAATTGTCTCCATGAATATGAGCCTGTATTTTTATTTAATATGGGCATGGTCTGTATTTATAGTATAGAGCATTAAAAATAATAATTTGGTATATTATTATTGATTTTTCTGAAAAAAATAATTTTACCTACTTACTCAGACATTAAATATTGAAGGCTCGATTGAAGGCACTACGGGTATTATAAGGAATATTTCTTGCAGTTGATGTATATCCTTCGGGCCAGAGGCCCTCTGGAAGCACTGCATTGACCTCAAGTCTAATAATACCCTTGATACCTTAATAACTATAAAATCAAACTCATAATATCTTTTATTTCACTGTCCATTTCCTAATACTTTTCCGTAAACGCATTCATATATTTTTATTTCTGAATGTGTTCTTTTTCTGATTTAGTGGCTTGCAGTAATCCTTTATTCTGAGAAAAATATTTGTAAATTCCTTGTAATTCTCAAAAAATATATCTTGATTTGCAAGTTGTACTTAATATGGTCAACTGTCGAGACATTTGGGTTCGGGACTCCTCCCCCAAGTCCTGCCCCCTATCCCTTTCAACTCGTCTTTCACAACTTAAATATTTTTTTTAAATTTAGTTATTCTACTGAAAATATCTATATATTACTCAAGATATGCTCAACATCATTAGTTCTTCAACTATAATCGAAATGCAACTTCAATACACAGTATTAACCACGATCGGAGTTTACGTAAGGCTTGCTTTAAAAAAAATGCTCACTGCAAAGGGGATGGTTTCATGTTGTCACATTTCTGAGTATTTTTGTTAGTTTTTCACTTGGTTTTTCATTAAAATGATTTAGAATTCAGTAATCTTAAGAGAAAAAAAATACAAACCATCAACTGCTGTTAAAATCCAAGACAAATGGCACATAACTAACCCAATTACATTGAAATAAACTTGTTTATATATACACCACACAACTGTAAAGGTTTTGAGATCAACAAACTACTTTTTGAAAAACAATTGAGTTGTACATATAAACACGTTTATATATTTCAAACAGAACTATGACAGTGAATAGACTGTTTTAAGAATATTGAGTATGTACAGATTGATTTACAGACTGAGTATATCTAGCAGTAATCTTTGCTGCTTCAAAGGCAGAATATAGGTATTTGGTATAAAATATAAAAATCATTAAAGTTTTTAGATATGATATATCTTTAAAAAAGTGACTGATTCGGAAAACAAATTATTACATTTTAATTAAAAAAATAAATAAAATAACCGAATAAATGCAAGTTTCATACAGGACATCCGAGTTAGTCCTAGTTTACAAAGTCTGCATAATATGTGTGATCATTGTGGAATATGTGTAATATTTTATTTTGTTTATTCTGTATAATCTCAGTGTAATTAATTTTTCTAATACTCTTGCTTGATTGACTTCAAAGGATAAATTTCTAACTAAAAGTCAAAAAAAAAGGTAAGTACCTTTACCTGAGCCTTTACCCTTATTGTTTTTTCTGCAGCACCCTTATTTTTATGAGGTGTATGGATTATGTACCTAGTATATATACTCGACTAAGTTGACTAGATTTCTCTCAGAAATAAAGAGAACAAGAATGCCTAAGGGAGTTGAAAAAATGGTCATCTCTTTTGTATTGGGGCTATTATCAAATGATGAAAAAAAAATCACATCTTTTGTATTAGGGTAATGTATTGAATATTGATTGTTATGGAGTTCAAAATAAAAAGCTATGAAAATTATATGACTACAATTCGGTTAAATTGTAAAATATGGAGGCCTGAAATACATTCTTAAAAAGATGTCTGGTGAAAAGAGAATGTATGATAATCCTATCATAGACAAACCTGGTAGGAATACTGTCAGCACTAAAGAATTAATAGACGTGTAGACGGTACCTGCTTCCAGGAGGGGCATTTAAAATTGCCTCATTTCCTAGTATGATTTTAACAGTACAGATACTTTTTGCTGAAAATTATTTTAAAAGAAGATATTATAAAATAATACTACATATTTACATTTCAAAAGTTATGTGCATGTTTTCTTACCAAATACATGCATTATTTTAATTTAATCATTACAGTAGTTACAAACAACTGTATATATTAATTTAATCTTTAATTAATTTAGATCATAAATCTCCACAATGCAGTTAATTTTCATAAAATAATAATATATTATATTTTCTTATGCTAGTCTTGCAGTGTCAATTATAGTCAGTTTATCATAGGTCAAACCTTAACCCAAAATAAACCCCATTTAATATTGCTAGTAATATTGTTAGAATGTAGTCTCATGTTGAAAGATGTGGTGTTTAATCGAGTGTTTGTAATTATAAATGAAGAGCTACTAATCTGTTGGACCAATAAAACTTATATCTAATCAAGTTTTTAGTGGATATTTCAAAGTAAATATTTTCAAAATCAGAAGAGATTTTAAACCTTAATTAAGGTGTGCGTTTTTTAGATCTGCTACAATTTAATTTCTACAAATAATATTGATAACAAACCATTTAGAGGGAAAATTTTCTATTGTACAGGGGTAGAGCTACTTGTAAAATATTAACTTATTTCAAGTTTTTCACATGAGTGCACGTAGGTCCTCCAAACCATTGAAAGAAATGATTGACACTGACATCAGTAAGTTGATCACTTTAAAATAATACGAGTTAAGAAGTACAAAAAAATCAAATTTTTAAAGAAAGAAAAAAAAATTTTTGAAAAAAAAATCAAATGATTGAAAAATGGTTGCATTGAGGTTTAAACTGTTTTTTGCAGTACTGAGTTTTAGTAAGAATTACTCTTGGATTTACTTTAATGTAGCAACCATTAAATAAAAAATATTTTATTTGTGGCATAACATTTTTCCATTTCTACAGGGTAGCCTAAGACAAAGTTTACTGAATACTATAAGGTTGACTATAAGTTAAATCTCTCTTGCTGCGAAGAATCCGCCTACCCCTTTTGTCTCTTCTGGTGGTGGGAGTGGTAGACCCCCTTTCAATTTCTTGTGTTCATCATCTTGTACACAGTGGCCGACGCTCGCCCTTTGAAGAGTTGTTTGGCGTTTTTTACATGGTGAGCTAATAAAAACTGTTATATAATTAATTTAAAAATATTACTCAATGCGTCATAGCCTTACAATGTATAGGTGATGTTTTTGATCCTCTTAGTTCTAACAGAGTTTTGAACATATATTATCTCCTGTTTAATCGTTATTTAGAGAATGCTGTTAGTCCTTTTAGCTCTAAAAAAACTTTTTAGCTGCTATAATGAAGTGATAGTGACCTTTAGTTTAAATGGACAATGCAGTTTTTGTGACAATTACTTAAAATTAATGGAGTTCAAATGCGGCTTCCTTGATAATACAATTACACTTTGACTTTAATTTTGAAACTTGGCGCTCGTCAATACTATATAATAGTCGTTTAATAATATTAATAATAATCGTTGATTATTCACCAAAAAGCAAACTGAACATACATTATTATTTACATAAAAAAAATAAAAATATCAGTGAATAAAGGCCAACATTTTAGACTTCTGCACAGAAGGCAAATTCTGTTTTTACAATGCGGCCACATATCTTAATAAAAGAAATTATGTAGGCGCAAAGTAAACATACTGCCAAGTTGAATAAATGTTTTGTTGCCACGCCATATACTTAAAAATATTTTTTTTCACCTTTTTTGCCATCAATTTATGTCTTTTAGTTAATAATTAAAGTTTATGTCTTTTAGTTAATAATTAAAGTATCAATTTGCGATGTTTTAATCACTTTTTTCATGAATTATATTTTTTACGCGCCCTGTACAGTATATTTGAATATATAGCCTAAACTTTTCCAAAATAAGTTCTTCACGAAAACAGTTCTATTAAAAATGAAATATTCAATGGATTTCTACAGCTTTGGCCCTTATAAACGTTTCAACAAACCGAACAGAAAAGGAAATACAGTAACATTCGCGTTTTCCGAGATGGCGGATAATATTTTATATTCACTAGTGTTTTTACCAATTTTAAGTGGCTAGAGTATACGTTTTGTTAAAAAAATCCTTGTTTTAATATAGACTCGAAATTTTGTAGCGCCTTACAGCGCGCTTGCTTTAGAGCAAACCTAACCTAATCCTCATTTTTATTAATTATATAAGTTTTATTAATATAAAAAACTCAAAAAAAGTCGTTTGCGTGAACGGGGATTCGAACACATATGCACCTCATCCAAAGCCGAGTATCCTACCATTGAGCCAGGAAGCTCATGCTGAAACTTCAACAAAACTTGTTTATACTCCGCGGATGCAAACGACGAACCAATAGGAAGCACATTAGGATTTATGGTGTATTTAAGGCGAGTCTATCCCAGTTCCACACTTGATTTTTGGGCAAAGTTTCAAGTCAGGATAAGTTTTTTGATATTGAATTTTTAAATATTTCATTAGACCACAATTTTGTTCCGTCATTATGGCTTTACACAAAAATTTTACCATATCACATATTGTGGGAATATTTTGAAGTTCATACGATAAGTGGTTTCCTAATAAAGATTTTTGTATATATTTTGTGACGCCGCCATTTCGTTCCACCGTATTGGATTTTTACCAGAATGTAATCATTTCATCCCCTTATAACTCTTGATTTTTGACCAAAATTTGAAGTCAATCAGATTAATAGTTTTTGAGCTATGCCGCGTACAGACAGAACTGGAACCAGAAAAACAAACCGATAGATTGACGGAAATGGGAGAACATATTTTTCAGGGTCCAGTGACACTAAAACGCGAGGATCTGCATCTCAAAGGGTGAATTTTTCACAATTGTAATACTTCTCTGTTACTATTCCTACTAAAAGATTAAGGAGGAAAGTTCCGGGAAAGGAAATTTAGTGATTTTTTTTTACTTGTTTTTAATATAATTTTTATAAAAAATAAGTTACATTTATTATTTTTCAGTTTCTCCTTGTTTCATACAGTGTTTTTTTGGTAGTTAATATTTAATCATTTCATTAGACGGCTATTTTGTTGCGCCGTGATATGTTCACACCAAAATTTTTCCAGTTTATCCAAATATCACATCTGATTTTTGTGCAAAATTGGAGGTTCATACGATAAGTAGATTCTTAATAATAATTTTTTAAATCATTTTTGAGGTCGCCATTTTGTTCCAAGTCAGTCGGATAAATAATTTTTGAGCTATGTTACACACAGACAGAAGTACCAGAGTAACGGAAATGGGAGAAGGGAGAGCATGTTTTTCGGGATCTAGAGACCCCAAATCGTAAAGTTCTGCAACATTTTCGGAGGGTGATTTTTTCACGATTAGAATAATTCCCTTTAACGAGGGAAGTAAAAATTTAATAAACGAAGTTTTTTTATAAATATGAAATATTAGCTTTAGTTACAAAGTACAATTATGTCGTTATTGGCTTTAATCTCGCCCGTTGGCGGCGACCCTGTCCGTGTGGTCTCAGGTACGGCAATGGTTTCGCCGTGTATAATGTCTATGCCGCGGATCTCGGTGTCCAGGTGTTGCTCCCTTAGGGGCCGCATTCCAACCAACGTTCGTTCACTGTCTCGCATAGCGCCCAGGCAAGCATGCAGAAAATGTACACATCTTCGTTACATTGCATAGGTCGGAGCCGAGGTCGGGTTAAAACTTTTGTCTCTAGACCATTAATATTAATACTAAATATCTTTGTATATACAAGTCATTTGCAAGGAAATATAGTAAGATAACTTCAAATTGTTTTTTTTTTGTAGTTAGTTTTTAAGATTTTTTCAGTATTTGTTGTAAGGAGATTTTTGAGTTCACATTGCAACACGAATATTAAATTACTTTTAATAACACTTCACTACGAATTGCTATTGTATTATATTTTTATGGTTTAAGCTATCAATTTGAAAATAATAATTTGGTGTATCTCTGTTACTAATTATTTATTAATACACCCCTGTAATTTTCTTTAAATGATGAAAAAAGTTTAATATTAGTTTAACATTTCAATCAAATATTAATTTCAAGTAAATTATTGTCGTAATAAAGTCAATAAAAAGTCATATGGAACAAATTTATGTCGTCTTGGTGGTCACCTGACTAAAGTGCGGGACACGAAAGAAAACCGGGCAGTCCTTGTTTGTGTACGCACATACATTTTTATGTTATTTTATTTGTTGTAATAGTTTGCCGCTTCACCTATAAAGTGCGCCAGCTAAGCGGTACGGAAAATTAATCGAGGCTTTAGTAAATTTCGCACTGGTCTACTTGTAATTGGGATGTCCCTAGGGTCTCTATGCACTTGCCGCTAGAAGGTTCTAGCTATTTCCAGTAGCGCCTATACATTTCGAGCATTTGTTTTCAATTCTATATAAATGCGTTGCGTTGAATTTGAAAAAAAGACCCCGATTATCATACAAAGATAAAATTGACGATTGTGATTTTCAAGTAATTCGACGAACAATAGAGGATTTTTATATAAACTTGAAGAAGGTTTCGACCTGCAAACTCCTACTATGTGTTTAAAGAACAAAATAGATTTTCCGTACGGGTATAAAACCTTAAATCGGCTTTTACGATCAAATGATTTTGTTTAGCGCAAGTGCTAAAATAAACGAAAATTGCTCATTGAGAGACGAAATATTTTTCACTGGCGGGTGAAATATCTATCAACTGTAAGGCAATATAGGCAAGAAGAAGGACGCAATATTGTGTATCTAGACGAAACCTGGGTAGATAATGATATGACAGTGAACAAATGCTGGCAAAGTGAAAGTGTTACAGGTGTTGTTCAGGGAATCCGCTCTAGTAGTCGCTTTATTATAGTTCATGCTAGTTCAGAAGCCGAATTTGTTCCAGGTGCTGCTTTAGTTTTTCGCTCTGGACTAACAACTGGATACTATCATGGACAGATGAATAGAGATAATTTTGAAAAGTGGTTGCTCAAGAAGCTTCTACCTAACATTCCTCCCAAATCAGTCGTGGTAATTGATAATGCGTCTTATCATTCTCACGTAGAAGATAAAGTGCCAACTAAATACTCTACAAAAGCTCATATGATGTCGTGGCTTAAATCGAACAATCTTGTATGTGATCCAACATGGAGAAAATGTCAATTATATGAAGTAATATTAGCTAACAAGCCTAGAGAAAAAGAGTATAAAATTGACCGTATTTTACGTAACCTCGGTCATACACCTTTAAGGCTGCCTCCATACATGTGCGACCTCAACCCTGTTGAACTTGCATGGGCAGGAGTAAAAAAATATATTCGAGAGCGCAACACCGGTGAACTTTCAATTGAAGATTTAAATAAAATAACATTAGAAGCGATTATCGGCTGAAAATTGGAAACCGTATGTTAAATATGTTCGTCCTATTGAAGATAAATACTGCGAATTAGATGGCAAAATTGAAACGGTTATTGATGATTTAGTTATCACACTGGGATCTTCAAGTAGTGACCACGAAACCTCATCATTTTCAGAGGAAGACAACTTTATTTAGAAGGAATCGAACCATTAGAATCACAGCCGTCATCCTCAAAAATGGCTTAGTTTTTTTTCATATATTTTGTAAAATTATTCATAAAGTAGCTGAGAAGCAATCAACTGCTTCAAAATAATTAATTTTCTGTTCAATACCGAGTGTCAAAAAATATCTAATATTGCAATTAATATTTGAAAAACTACAGAACTCATATTTTTCCAAAATTAACACATCAATGTAGTTATAGTAGGGGAGCCAGCACTGATTCCATTGAACAAGATTTATCAAAATTTTAACTTATGCAGTTCGACTTTGGGCTATTCGGGTATGCCTAAAGTGTGAAGTACTAGAGGGCGTTTCCTAATTGCGTGCTAATGTTAAAGGGGGGGTGATTCTTGGACCTTTTTAAGTTTATTATGAACCTAAAAGTCTTAACTTTGGAGATACAGGGTTTTAAAAAAACATTTTTTTTAAATCCTATTTCTGATGCTATTATAGATAAAACTGTGTGAAATTTGATACACGTCTTTTATGCATAAAATGGCATTTTTATTAACAATCAATTTTTGAAATTTCTACCAGGGGCGTGCATATGTAATTAACCTGGGTAAATCCGTACGCCTTTTAAGGCATAGAAGACGTGTATCAAATTTCATGCAGTTATCTACAATAGCATCAGAATTGGGATGAAAAAAAATGTTTTCTTCTTAAACTTTACCATCCTGTATCTCAAAAGTTAAGACTTTTGGACATAAAAACACCCCCTTTAACATCAGCACGCAATTAGGAAACGCCCTGTATAGTACTTCACAATGACGGCCCCTGTATAAAGTAATATGACAAACGGAGACAGACTGCCACTTTTGGCATACCCGAGTAGCCCAAAGTCGAACTGCATAAATTAAAATTTTGATAAATCTCGTTCACTGGATCTGATGCTGGCTGCCCTTGTAAAATCTGGACTTGTAAATCGTGTATCACTATACTGAGTGGTCCAATAATAGTAGACGTAGGGCAGTAGCCCGGGAACCGTTAACGACAGAACTCAAGAAAAAATGTATTTATAGGTAACTCGATCAAAATTAAATCATTTTAAAATTCGAAAGTTCGCCGTTTTTGCAACACAAAAGAGATATAGAAGTGCGGCATACGAAAGAAAACAGACAAGTATTTATAAAGGTTCATTAAGCATAGTTACATTTTTTAATTATCTGAAGTGCGTATAGTCAAAAAGGAGTGCCATATTATTTAAAGAACGACGGGACACCACTGGTTTAAAGAGATTTCTTGGCCGACCTTCCTAAACCGATTGACTCGGCCCGGTTTTCTTTCGTGTCCCGCACTTTAACTAATTATGTAAAACTACCTTTTGAAGCAAATTTTTTAGTCTTCACTCATTTTTGGGGGAAGATTAAATTTGAAAACATTAGTCATTAGTGAATATCGAAAAACATTCGCCCCCCTATTTACTAAAAACAAGACTAAAAAGGTTTAAGATTTAGACCAGATCTATTTGCTATGTAGAACTTCTAGTTCGCGGCCTCTAGTTATTTTGTGCATGTTACTGTCATTTTGTAATTCTGACATTTAGAAAATTTAGCTGTTGCATAAGTCATGTTATAACTATAACTTGTCTAAATTTAAACCTCTTTAGTAAATACTGAAGGTAATGTTTTTCCGATAGGTATTTTAGAAAAACTGCAAAATTGTATTTCTTAATTTTTTATTAAATTGTTTTCTGAAGGACGAACAAATCAGTACTCACTATCTTTCCAGTAACTGCAACTTCTTGTAATTTTTCTGATATCAATATTTATCAAAAATGCTTTGCAAGCGCTGGTACTACTCCAGAATAATTGTTACCTACATCCTACATTTTTCGAAAAAAAAACCTTTCAAATTTTTGGATATGTTCATTAAAAAAATAGATACTCGGTATTCAAGTTGAAGTGAGAGAATGAATGCAGTAACGTTTCTTTGTATTTTTAGAAGATTATCAACTTTCCATGGTTTGGTTTGTGTATTTTAAAACCTCCTGTATAGATTTCGGAAAATATTTTGCACAAAAATCAATGTATTAACTGCTAAGATTTTAGTACCAATAGTATTACCAAATAGCTATTCAATAAAAATTTTAAAAAAGCGGTTTTTTGCTTTGGAATTACTTATTCGTTTTACGATCTGTGATAAAAAAAAAACATATATACGTATATGAATTGTGTTATCTTCCATTTTTACTATTAAAAGGCAAGTTTCATTATATACGAACGCCCAGACAATTAGATTAAGTCCGCATATATTGTACCATGTTAAATTGTTTAGGTTGACTAAAAAGTAAATTTATGAAATGTCTTAATTAAAGTTCAAATCTTCGTTTGATTGGGAGACGTAGGTAAACTGCATAGATATTCATAATTATCAAATATAAAAAGACCAAAATGTTAACACCACAAATAATATGTAAAACTCTCAGTGAAAATTTAATTTCAAAAGTACAAAAAATAATTTTTTATGCATTAATATTTAAAATAATATCGAGGTTATCTAATATTATACGCAACCAGATTTCAAAATGCATATTTATTATTATTTATAAAGTAGCACATTACGCTATTTCAAGGATTCGCAGCTTTTTATTACAGAATAAATTATATTTTGCCCGTCTACATTCCCTCTGTATGTAATTTCTGTCCAGCTTTAAACAGCACTAATTGGAAAATTTATGAATTATGGAAAGGAAGCGGGTATTTTTAGCAGATGCTCTAAAGTACTCGTGGGAAGCAAATTGAATTATAGGCGGTTTGATCTCTGTTTAAACTGCCTTAAAGTAGAAAATGGGTTTTCTAAACATTAACATTTAAATCCGATTTAAAAATACTTTTGAAAATAAGCTTTAATCTGTACCAATTTGTGATGAGATAAACATTATTTTAAGAGGCTTTTCCTTCCTACCTCGGCACTTACCTATTTATACCGGTTTATATCACCTGCTAAATAATGAATAAATAATAAAGAAAACTAGACCAAACCAACATGAATTATTTATTTCTTCTTAGCGTAATAAATGTACCTACCTTACTTTTTTTGGTCGTTACAAAAGGCAGATCCAGAGAAAATCCGGTATATCGTTTACACTTTAATGTAATTAAAGTATCTTGTTTTCTGATATTTCATATATTCATTCGAGTTTAGGTATCCTACCGACTGCGCCATGTTAAATGGAACACAATATTTTTAGGACTGAATATTATATATCTTTCAAGGAATACAACGATTATACCAGCCTCTGATGGAGCATATATATATATAAAAATTTAAAATATAATAACCTCTTTTTAATACTAAATTGTACTTTGCTTCAGTTTCCATGTACCATGTAAATTTGTGTTTTTTGATTTTATTGAAGATTTGGTCCTATCAGACCTTTGCAGATAAATCTATTAAATCATTGTTAGTATTATATCTAGCAAATATCCATATAGTGCGGAGGGTCCGGTTGGTCCGTGCAATTCGTTGTAGGCGATTCCGAAGTTGAAATACATCCGGACGAATTAAATAAAAATTGTTGCTCAGTATGGACGGAATATGCGCCAATTTAAAAGAAAACTGAGTATGGTTAATGGCGGAACAATTTATTTCTAAATTACCCATGCGGAAATTAACAAGCTGGAGTGAAAATAACAAAATGGAATTGAATATAATGAAATGTAAGGTCATATCTTTCTCCAAGAGCAACACGCCATTTCTTCATGCCTACTTCATCGCACCCGTTGAAAGAGTTGAACGGATCAATGATCTGGGAGTTATCTTTGACACAGAACTGAGATTCAACGATCACATGAATTATGTTTTGGGAAAATAATTCAGGATGGCAGGATTTGTTATGCGTCAATGTTGGGACTTCTCTAATATTACCGTTTTGAAGTGCCTCTACTACTCCCTGTTGCGAAGTCATTTACAGTACTGTTGTACAATCTGGTTTCCATTCTACAGAACACACACCACACGATTAGAGCGGGTCCAATCAAAGTTTGTGAACTTTCTCCTCTACAGGTTGAGAATTGACAAAAACAACTATTCATACCATCAGAGACTGGAATTATTCTTAACATTAATGTTTGGATTTAAAATACTTAATAACATGATATACTGCCCTGATCTCCTGACATTGATGAACTTTCGTGTACCATCCCGTAACACTCGTCTAAATGACATGTTCTTGATTAAAAGGAATCGCACCGACATTGGGAGAAACAGTATCATGAATCGGATAATGACTTATTTTAACACATATGTCCCACCAGACCTAGACTTAAATTGTACGACACACACTTTTGAAAGAAAACTAAAATTCCTATTATATAATCCCCAATAATAATGAAATCCGAGAACTTTTCGGTTTCTTGCTTTACTCCCAATGTTTGTTTTTTTTTTCTTCGATTTACACTTGAATTGAACAGATTCACGTATGTACACAGTAGATTTAGTACAATTTTTTTTTTATATACATTTTTTTAGCATAGGATATATTATGTAGCTTTTACACATTTCTTTTTCTTTTTGTACATTTTTTGTTTTATTTAGCATAGGATATGTTATGTGGCTCTAATTCTAATTTTACAACTGTCATAGGCCATACCATTTGGAATGTTGAATTCTGTAGTGTATGTTTGAGAATAAATAAATAAATTAAATGCATAATTTAATAGTAGGCCATGAATAACAATAATAAACAATTGAAAGTTACATATTGGTAACGAAGAATTCCATTACTATTTTCTTATATAAAAATACCCTATAGAGTTTTTTAATAACAGTAAGTGTGTAATAACAGTTTTATGGCATAAAGCAACAATATAACAAACACAAAAAAATAACATTATTAAAAAAAAAAAGAAACAAATTTTTAAAGGTAATGTTTAAATTGGCGACTATTTTCTCTAATGCAAAATTGGCCTATTTTTGTAATTCTTTGAATAGCGGTAAAAAGAACTATTAGTCTCATTCGCAGATTTCGAAGGTTCTGCTATGCCGTCATATCGTGTTTTATATACTTCATTTGGTATATAGCCCCATAAAAAAAAACTAAAATTGAGAGATTGATAACAGCATTATATTGGGCCAATGGAATATTTTAGAGCAATTCTGGAATAACTTCCTCAAGGATTTCTAGGAATCTACGTGTTGTAAGACCTCCTTCTAAAATCATATAAACTATACGTCTGCCCAAAATAAAACATGACACCCCAACTCCTAAGCGTCCTTGTTGTGCTCTTTCAAACATTAAATGCTGGCTTTCACTATGCCCAGATAACAAGTCTGCCAAATAAATCATTAGCATCGATTTGTTGCAAATACCACTGGCAAAACAGTGCCCACCCAAGTAACATTTTTGATTACCAATAGGTATATAAAATGGTGACGAAGTTTTTATAAGAGTTATTTAGCAAGTCAACGTTTATATATAGGTTTACCAGGTTTTATGGAATTACCATTAGTAAAATGTAGTTTATAAAAGTATTTATACTGCCCAATATACCTAAAGTTATATTACATTACCAAAAAAGTATTTTTAAAAGATTCGGTATATACCTTAAAGTGTTGTTTGCCAGAGGTTATATAAACAAAGTTTATAAAGGTATTTATCACCTAATTATATACCCATTGGTAACCAAACTTTATAGTATGCTTTAAACATATGTTATATATCATGTAAATATATTAACTTGCCTAAATACCTTTATGAATATTAAAGGTACATTAGAGTATCATACGGAAAATTTTAAAAAACCATACAGCCACAAAAAAACCTCTATATTCTCTTATACAAAATTTTATATTTCCAACCTCACTTTTTTCATATTTTTAATTTTGCAACAATATATGGGCATTAATAATGAATAAAAACGATAAAAACTCCTCCATAATTAGTGCTTGGAAACATGCCAAATAGAGCAGTTCTTTTTACAGGAGGTGTGTGAAAAACCAAATGAAAATTTTTGCATATACTTCAAAGAAAGATTGTCTTAAATGAATGAATGAAAACAATTTTAGGTTATGTTATTGAAAATTTTGACATTTGTCGACCAACGGATATTTTAGGGAGCTATAGTAATATAACGTTACCGTTAGCCGTGAAAATTACCTCTTACCTGGATTTTAATAAAACTACTAGTGATAAAGTGTTTCTAATAGTCCAAAATGCTACCATAGGTTTTATAAGATTACTCCTTTAGTTTTATATGGTGCGTTAAAGTTTTAAACTAGTACCTTATGGTGATATAAAGAATTCAATGTTTTATAAAATTACCAAACCCCGTTATAAATCGTTATCTTTTATAATGAACCAAAAATGGCGATACTGAAGAGAAATTTACGAACTAGAAAAATGACGCTTTCTCCGCCATGTTTGAAATGGAAAAAGAAATTTTAGTTTTTAGGCCGATTAGGCACTTTTGCTCTTTAAAATTATGATTTTCTGGTTTTTATGTATTATATTTGTTCGGAAATAAAGTTTATTTGCAGAAAAAGAAAATATTTTTTTTTTAAATATTTTTAAAGTTTATTTAATAAATGCTAATTTCTCACTTTTTTAATGGCCCTTGAGTTTTAGAGGGGGTAGATCATGTAATATTAACAGTAAATAATACGCCGCATGCATTTTTAACGGTCCGGACACTTCTAGCAACATATGAAAATAATAATATATCAAACATATAATTCATTCCTATCTGCTGTGCATGGCGTCCATCAAAATAAAATGTCAGTCGACGGCGAGGACAGAGGAGTATAATTTGTACATTCTCGATAGTGTAACAGACAAAGAAAAAAGATCAACAAGTAAGCAGATGAGACTTGATGATGTATATAGGTAATACTATATAAACAATGATGATGTATTGTTTATATAGTTTTACCTATAGAATATAGTTAGAAACATAAAAGTAATCGTAACTTTCTGGTAAACATAATATAACTAATGTAATTTATATAAGGGATTTGTAGCAGTGATGGAAAATACATGGTAACCTCATATAAGAAAACCTTTAGTTTTTTAGAGGTTTTTATTTAGGTAACCATTGCTATTATAGGATTCTCCATTTAAGCGCTTTAAGGGTTATATAGTAGGTACGATGAAGTTACTGTGGCCTAAATATAAAACGTTAGGTTTTATATGATGGGAATGGAAACAATTCCTTTACCCCTATAAAATATTAAATGCTACTTGGGCAGCGCTCGGCATCGCCAGGATGCAAATGTTGCGCTATATTAAATTTGTATGGATGATACTTATATTTCTTCAAGATCCTCTGACCGTCAGTTTTTGGCATACCAATTTTCTTCTCAATTTTTATACATGAGGATGAAAGTGTTACTTTTATTTATCCCAAAACATCGGTTTCTTTTCTTTCCCTGTTCTCTTTGTTGTATGTTTTAGGACGCGGGTGAACAAATCATCATGGTCAACTAAATTTGCTTTTAAACGAGCAAATATCTCAACAAAACCGTTGCCTTCTTTCTGGATATCCAGCAAGCAAAAACTTATAATAATAATACAGATTTTCATAGCCATAATAGCTTACTTGCCTTTGGAAATAAAATTCCGAGGTTTCTTCAGAATTTTCATTACCCTGTTTAAAAAATAAATTTCATTCGCTGCCATTATTCGAAGAAATTGATAAATATCAATGAAATAAAAATACCAAAAGAACGTTTATAAACTGCTTTATAAACCAAAAGTCGATCCGAAAACCGACGAGATAGACAAATATTTGTCATTTACTTTTATTTGTTGTCATAAACAATAGCCATAGCCTACTATTAAATTATGCATTTAATTTCAGAAAATTTATATAAGAAACAGTTTCCACATTTTCGATAAGTTATCTGATAGTTGAGAGACGAGGGGTGCCTGAAAATGCAACATTTTCCATTTAGCCCTGTATTTTAAAAACTAAAAGAGCTATGAAAATTTTGTTAACTGCATCTTTAGTTTTACAGAAAAGTAGCCCACTGTCGCGAAAACTTTCTATCTATAAAAATAACTATTTTGGGTACTTTTGCGGGGTGCAAAAGTACCGAAAATGGGACACCCTGTACAATGTAAATTTTGCAGCTTGGCATGTGTTTTTTGATTTTCTTGAAGATTTGGTCCTATCAGACCTTTGTAGATATCTCTATTAAATCATTATTAGTGTTACGTTTAGTAGGTTGCCTTAGTCCCGCTACTCACTATTCGTTGATGCGTCGATTTGATGCAACGATTTGCAAATATCCAAAAGTGTGGAAGTTGAAATTCACGAGGACGAATTAAATATAAATTGTAACACGGTATGAATGGAATATGCGCCAATTCGTTGAATGATGCGGCAACGAATCGCACAGACGCATCGCACCGCATAGTGAGTAGCCGTTTTTAGGTTAAAAAGTGTTTTCTTATTTAGATGTAAAAAAAAACAGTTACAAGAAAACTCTATCAATTGAGTATGGTTAATGGCGGAACAATTCATTTCTAAATTACCCAAGTGACGAGAGTTTAAGAGCATTTAAAAACCAATTAAACCAAACATGAACTTTACCACGAGCAACTGCTTTCTACCATTAGGCTAACCTTCTGCTGCATTGTTATTGCCCCATATTATTAAACATATTAAGGACAATTTGTGCTTGGTTTCTTTTACAATTTACTGCTGCAATAATTAAAGTCAGCGGGTATCGGATTGAAATGGTAATTTGTCACGAATTTATTTGTTTGGTTTCTCAAGTACGTCGGTGGGTGGATCATGATCTGGGAAAAACATATCAGCAGGATCGGATTTGCAATGTTTTCACCTGAATAATTAAGAAACGTTAAAAATAAATGCCGATGTTGGTGTTAAAAATTGTAGCACAGAATAGCTAGTGTCTTAATCTAGTACAGTATCTAGAAAGAGCCTTGTCGGTACTTGAGAAACGTTTATTGAGATTTCGCCCTATTGTATAGGGTGCGGGTTATTAAGATACCGGTGTCTCACGTAAGATGATCTACTAACTTATCTCAGAAGTGGTTTGACATACATAAAAAATTATTAATAGATTGTGTTTGTTATAACCCTGTGTAGTCGAAAAAAAAATGTATATACAAAATATAAAACAGGTTTGGCGTTTTTCACCTCTTAAAAGAAAAACCTATTTTTGTATACTACAAAAATAAAATAAAAGCGACGTATTTCGCCTTTTTTTTAAATATTACTTTTCCTTTAAATATATAATAAAAAAATTAAATTTTTTGGTAGAAATAAAGTTTCTACGCCAATGACTTCCATAATTTTTCGATATCAGTGCATTTACCCTAGCTCGTGCTGTTTTCAATTTAATTGTTGTCGATTTGTGCGTTCTGAAAATATGATTTTTTTTCTATACCTCTAAAAAATTTCAAAGATCTACGCCCATGACACCCAAAATCTAATCTCCGCGAGATACTGACCAAGAGTATTTTTGCTGCAAGTGCAATAGTTTTTTGGTTTAAATTAATTTTTTTAAATATATAATGTTTATTCATGTAAGACAGGTCCACCCTCGGGTCCACCAATATATAATAGTTTGATTTTTAGCCTTAATGATACATTAACTACTTTCTATTTTTTGGTAAATATTTTTGAAATAAAAGCGGTTCTTTTTAAGGGAGAACTGCACGCAAAAAGTGAAAAACCAGCGACAAGGTCTAGTCGAGTTGAAAATAGATGAACAGGTACCTACGCATTAAAAAAAACTTTCTGCACGTCCAAACTCAAAAAAATGAGTTATGTATAGGTAATTTAAATTACATTTCGGTTAAAAATGGGTTCAAAAGGGTTCACGCGCTGCAGAAATACAAAGACATGAGTACGATTTACCATTTCAAATTTTGCAGTTACGTAGACAAAGGATCAATGTAAGGCGGTAAAGAGCCCTTTTGTGGAAAAAAAATTATATGCGAAGGCATGTGCGTCAAGAAGTGGTCAAAAAATGGACAAATCTACTTTTATTTTAAAACTCTAGATTTTATTTTTTCATAAAAAATCGCCTTTAGCGCCCAATTATACATATTTCCCTATTAAAATCACATTGAAGCTAATACATATCTCTTATAGTTTTAACATAATATTGCAGCGGCGGAAGGCTTGCAAATTATCCATATTACTGCGTGCAGTTCCCCCTTAAGAGTTTTTTATTTTTGAAATAATATGATCTTGATTTAAATTTAACATAATTAGTTGGTTTAAGTTGTGACAATCATGGATTCAAGACGTCGTAATAGACTTATTATTGAAGTTGTTGCTGCTTTTTGATTGTCTGTATTTTGCAGTGGCGGCTCCTTGATTAGGTTATATGGTCAATGACCCCCCAATAACATTTGCGTATTTTTATAGCTTTTATTTTCAAGACTTTACATTTTGTTTGTTGATTTTGTGTTTTAAATTAATGTTTTAAAGAAAGGTAGCCACAGTGTTTTAGAATATTAAGACTTTAAAAGCCGTTTTCAATTATTTTGGCGAGCTGAAGTTTGAAAAACGACTCGAATTTAAGACCAGTAGTCGACCTTTGCCGAAATTTAAAATTCAGCAAACAAGTAAAGATAAAGAAGTAAATCGTAATTTTTGTAAAAATATGTACGATTTATATGCCTGGACATGTGGTTGCGAAGTAACAAAGACATTTTATTATTTCGTGTGTCTGATTTTTGCAGATGACTTTTTGTGCTGTATGTATATTGACCCTCTTAAAAGTTAACCACGAGCCGCCACTGGTATTTTGTCATTATAAATTCCCAAAATTACCGGTATTTTAGACAAATTAATTAAAAAAAAAAGTTAAATCGTCTTCACTGAGATATCTTCTTATTCAAGTGTTAGTATGTATAATAGTCCAGTAACATTGTTATCAAATGTAATTAATTAAGTTATTTTTCTTACAATATAGATCAAGTGTCTGTTATTTAGTGAACCTTTAATAATATTATTTTAGCCATAGCACAGATTAACAACTAATCAGATAGTGCACTTCTGGAATTTTTATTCATAAATGTGTTTAAACGAACCCCATTAGCTGGTCGGAGAACTCAGAGATGTACTCCAAATATTTTTATTGTTTCTAAGCACGACCTTATTAAAATATTTTCTGAGTAACTTTTAACCAAGGTTAATATATTTATATCGAAAAATTAGTGTATGCGTAGTAGTTATGCACGTACAGAGTGGTTTGAGTTTTTATAGATTTATGAATGAATAAATGCATGCTTAAAATTTAATATTATTTTTAGTTCATTTATATCGCTGAACTTGAAAACATTGTGTTAAAGTATCTTGTAGAAAGGGTTTTAGCTCATGTCGTATTTATTTTACTTATACCATTGGCGTGCTTGTGAAAAACGTAAATATATGCTACTATACTCTCCCATCATAAACGACAACGGAATATTATATTTCTGATTTTCAGAGTTTCTGTGGTCAGTAAATTCAATTTTTCTATCCATATATGTATCCAAAAATAACTAAGAGGATGATTTTTTGGTACTAATAAATCCCGATGAGGAAGTATATCGATTCCATTGTTGGCAGTTTTTTTTTCGGTTCAAAATTTTAGTTTCAAAATAAATTTATTGAACAGTTATAAAACACACAAATTAAAAAATTGTAAATAATTTTTGTTAGTGATGGTATCTTATTAATGACGCCTTGAAGTTTTTGTATAACTCGAAAATGTTTTTTAACCTATTTGTTTTCAAGAAACCTTTTAAACTTTGACGGATGTTTTTTTTGTCAAATAGCTTTAACATTTAATGAATATTTTGATTAAAACTATGGTTTTTCGGTGCGAATGTAATGTCTTTATTATGATATTTTTAACAGAAGTAAGTAGATATTATTTTACTGATTAATAGAATAATTATATAGACTAAACCGGATAGAGGACAGCGAACTCTACTGACGTATTAAAACTCTCAACAATATACGGGGTGTAGGAGAAAGTCAGGGTGGTTAAAAATAGGAAAAGTTTTATTTATAGCAATTAGATGCTAAAATTAAAATTGTAGGTAGTCGCTATAAAGGCCTATTTGACTATATAAGAAAATGTGGGGGAATGTGGACAGCCAGTTGGGGGGTGTTTTTTATATTTGATTCGGAAACTGCTGATGCGGTCGATTTAAAATTTGACACTCGGATAGAGGACAACAAGCTTTACTGACTTAGTGAAACCCCTACACAATATACCGGGTGTTGTATAAAGTACAAACAAATTTTGATTTTTTAAATATCTTATTAGGCTGCTATTTTATTTCGCTCTCTTGGATTCATACCAAAATGTTACCAGTTCTTCCAATGTAACACTTGATTTTTGTGCAAAATTTGAGGTAATTTCGTTATATATTTTTTTTTTAGTAATAATTTTTTAACGTTTCACTAGGCCGCCATCTTGTTCAAGACATTGGATTTTTGCCAAAATATTACCAGGTTATCTCCATCTGACCCTTAATTTTTTACTACAATTTGAACTCAATTTGGTAAATAGTTTTTAAGCTATGCCGCGAACTGACAGACAGACAGATATACCAACAGAGGACCGACGGAATTGATAAAACATATTTTTTGACATCTAGGAACGCTAAAACGTGAAGATATGTAAAACCTGAGAGGGAGATTTTTTCCACAATTGCAAACATTTTATTTGGCCGCCATTTTGTTCTGCCATCTTTAACTAGTTCCACAATGTTACTAGTTTATAGCTATACCACAGTTAATTATGGCGCACAATTTGAAATCAATCCATTAAGTAGCTTTTCAGGTTGAATTTTTATATATTTTATTAAGCCACCATTTTGTTCCGCCATCTTGGATGTGTACCAAAATTTTAACAATTGATTCCTATATTATACTGGATTTCTGTGCAAAATTTGAGATAGATTGGATCAGTAGTTTTTGTAATATTTTTTTTAATAATTCACTAGGCTACCATTTTGTTTTGCCACACTGGATTTTTACTAAAATGTTACCAGGTCATCCCTATATGACCCTTAATTTTTTACCAACATTTGAAGTCAATTGGGTAAGTGGTTTTTTAGCTATGTCGCGAACAGTCAGACCGACAGACAGACCGACGAAATTGAGAAAACATGTTTTTCGGCATCTAGAACCCTTGAAATGTAAAGATGTGAAAGAATCTCAGAGGGTGATTTTTCAGGATTATCATGCTGCCCTTTTACGATGGAAGTAAAAACTTACCTTCTTATATTCTTGGAAAATCTAAAAAAGCTATGGATAGATTTGTAGCTTGTAATTTTGCAGTGTTTGGCAGCACACACCATACCACTGACATTTTTAGAAGTTTTCATATTATTTTTTATAATAATATAGATTCTTTAAAAATTTATCCTTAAATTTAATTTACGCTTTACTTCGGCGGCCGGCGCTTAGCAACACAATTTCAAATAATACTAATAACAAAAGTAGAAAAAATATATTTACTTAATAAGTATATATAATATTTTAGGAATATAAAACACATACGCCTTCAAAATTAGCGCTAAAGTGAAAAATAACTTGAAATGTTGAAAGTTTTGGTTTTACAGCAACAATTTTTTTTTATCAAAATGAATGTTTACTGTAGCTAAGAGAATTTACATTTTTGCTAAAATTTAATTCAAAATTAACTCTTACAGATACCTTGTTTGGTACAAATAAAATGGCGATACTTCTTCGCTGAGTATAAATGTACTTTATCTACCCCACAATAAACCCATCTTAAAACTTATTACTCTTATTTGAAACATTTTACTTGCCAAATCGATGTAAGATGTCGCATTTACTGAGTGTGATGTAATATTTCTAAATTTGGAGGACAAGGAAAGGGACAGATTCTGTTAAATAATGGGGACAAATATATGCGTTATTTAAAGTGTTCGTGTAAGTATTAAGTTTACTTTTCTTTTGAAAACAATTTCAAAAGAAAAGTAAACTTAATACTTTTAAATATGATTTAAGAAAATCCGTAACGTGCCTGAAACCTAGACCGCGCCTTAAAACCGTAAACTTAAAATAATTAAATACATAGCTAATAAGTTTTGAGAATTAGATGCTGAATGTTTATCCAGGCAAACCTTGAAACCTATTAATAATGAAATATTTATGAGGTGTGTTTATTTTCTAAAAGAAATGTTTATTTAGAAGTCTTATAACTCTATAGCAACAATACATTTATGAAGTAGGTTTATAAGGTGATTATTTCTTAAGATGTATTTTCATCAGAAAATCTTAAAACCAATAAGTGATAATAACTTTATGAACTTTGTTTACAAGTCATTTATATTCTCATACTTTATATACTTATTAGAATATTTATGAGTTCTCTCTAGTATACTCATAAATACGAGATGGAACTTGAATGTCTTGGTATAAGAATTCTTAAAACCAATTAGATTTAATAGAATTCTCAAAGAAAGAAAAGTAAGGTGGTGGTATATATGTAGAAGCTTATAAAGTTAGTTTAAGAATAAAAACACTCATGAGTTAAGTATTATGATAAATGTTTTATAGACATCTTTAAGTAAATATTGATTTGAAGTAAAATTTTTTATTTCCAGGTTACTGATAAAACCATAGAATTTTATCAACTCCATCATAAAACTAATTTTAAGCAAGCTTAAATACAAATTGATTTTTTCATCTTCCTTCGGAAATATTCGTTTATGTAATACATTGTCCTCCAAAAATATACCTTGTACTTCCAAAACAAAATGGTTCAAATTAATTATGATACATAGGCGCCCGGAGGGGGCAAGGTGGTCGCTTGCCTCTTCCTGAAAAATTGCACATGTCTTATCACCTCATTTAAATGTCAACAACAAGACGTTTGGTGTTATTTTGTATAATTATAATAATAATCAATTATCTTATATATGTATTTCAAATTATTTATCTTAATTGCTAGGATCCAGAAAGTTTTTAAAAATGTACCAATTTTAACTGTACTCATTTTACAAGTAAGTTAAGCTCATAGATTTTATATATTTTTTTTACTTTCCATCAACTCTATATTGTAGCCTTGAAGAAGGAAATAAAGATTTCCGAAAGCTTTGCATAGTAGAAAAAGAGTGTTCTTTTAACCAGCCCTAATACAGACCGTTTACCCAATATTTGTACTCTCCTATATATATATATATATATATATATATATATATATATATATATATATATAGTAAATTTATAAAAAGGATCTTATTTATTTTTGCCCCTGGTCTGGAAAAAAATCCTGCGAGCGCTTAGGTTATTATATAACAGTCAATTTAATTTTCAGCTTGATACTAGCAGACGTACAGTTAGTTCTACATCTTGGTGCGAGCCTGTTCTTTATTTTGATTTAAGCCGTTGCAATTTAAGGCAAAAGCAATTTGTCATTTTTTATTGAGATTATTCCATATACGATTGATGCCAGCGGAATAATTATGCGTGGTATACACGAGTTTCTTATTTTTATCAAAGATCTTTTTGGAACAATTTTTGCATATATCTCGTTCCTATGACTAGGCTAAGTTGTTCGGAAGGCGATTTTATTTTGTAGGTACTTTCATAACGTCTAAGTTCAATGTTCGAATGTCGCTACAAATTCCAAATAAGGTAGAAACATCTCTTAAAGAGATCTCCGTATCAAATTTAAAGTAAAATGAATAAACTGATTTCAAAATGTGTCAACTTTTGTAATAATAATAACAACTATTTACACGGCTGGTGGGAAAATCTGTCTTTCAGTTGCAAAACCGTATCCCTGATTTTAATTACAAATCGACGAAATTCGGCGGGTTTCATTTTTTCCATTAGTGTTCTTGCTTTAGGTTCAATCGTTTCCATTCATTGTGCTTTTAAAGGGTCGCTCGGAAACATTGACGCGATGTAAAATTATTCTTTGCAAAGAAGATTATCAGGAGTTTCATCGGTTTATTTATTATTTTAGTAGTATTTATTATAAAATACTACTAAAATATTTACAAAGTTTGCAAAGTGATTTGTAAATATCCACACGTCCAAGTTTTGGGATATGGGGGCCCTTTTTTATTTTACAGTGTATAATTGATATTTATAATAAATTTGTTAAAGGAAACTAGAACTTATGTACAAATTATGAAGACATTTTTATACCTGGTTTCTCTTTGACATTGCCACAAACGTCCTTACTGGGGAATTTTAGGATTTTTTTAACTGACTTGAAGTTAGTTTTATTGCTCTCTCTGCTATTTTTGCTTTTAATTAAAGAGATGCCATTTTCTTTGACTGAAAAAACTATTGTTATGTTTGCGGATGATACATCGGTTATTCTTTTAGCACAGAGCTCTGAGTCTTCTGAGAATAATTTAATATTAAACAAAACGGTTTATATGAATATCCGTTTAGGACCAAATTCTTTTTTCTTGGGCGAATTTTTAACATGGGATGTAGATTTAGGGTATGTTGCGAAACAAACACTTCAGGGTGTTATGCTATCAGCAAACTCTGAAACGCGTTGAACTGACTGCACAGATTAATATGTACTATAGTTTAATATACAGAGTACGCCATTGAAAACTTTTTATTGCGGCTGCTAAAAAAAAACGAAAAACGCTCGGATTCCTTAATTTTTGATTTTAGAGGGACACATTTCTGAGGTATTTTTATTAATTTAACTTTCACCCCCTAGCGGGGGTATCACTCACACTCGTAAATTCTCTTTCCAATATCTACATTTTTGGAATTGGATTGGTATTAAGTGACATTTAAAGCCACTCCGAAAAACAGTTCACTATGTATAAGCGTACATTCCAAGTTTTTACGTACTAACAAAGAAAATACTAGCTACTCTTTATTTTCTTTGGTACCAAAGAAAATAATATATTATTTTCTTGGGTTCTAAGAAACGAACCATGAACTAAATTAATAAGGTGAATCATAACATTTTATCAATCGAAACCAATTTAAAAATAATTCTGCAAAATATTTTCTTTAACAACTATACCATTAATGATATTACGAATTATGGTTCTTAAAGTATTTTTCTGTTTATATTGACTCACGTTTTAATTATTTCGATAAATATCGTTTTCTCAACGAAATGTCCCTAATTTAAAATTATTATGTTAATTTTTTTCTTTATGACGCTTAGGGCAGATTTTACGTTAAATTCAAATCCGAACTGAACAGAAGTTTAACCTTTGGATTGACCAGTGACACTCCACTATTTTGGATTTTCAACTGCAGGTTGAGTTTAAACTGTAGCAGACTGTAGCTGTAAAAGCGACCCCTACTGGTGAAAATTGAAACTCAGTGAAATGTCAAATTATGCTTTTTATAATCGAAATGTACTTACAAGTCAATAAGAGTAAATATTTAAAGCATTGTGGTAAAGATATTTTAATACATATAGAAATACAAACTTCAAACAAATACTGCTTTAAAGGAATTTTGTGAATTTGCATAATTGAATTTAAGAAAACATTAAATCACTTGGCTACTAGATTTTCAAGATTTAAACTTTTTTTTATTTTTAGTTTATATCATCTGCTGATGATGCTAACTTGGTTAGCGAAACGCGCGTCCAGAACGTAACAAGTTGTGGTGTAGTGTGGTTAGAACTCTTGTATTTTGATCTATCTTCCACCACAGGTTCCAGTGTTAGGACCTATTAAAAGATGTTAGTTCCAGCAATTATGAATGGTCAAGGGACAAAACATTTGAGCATCTCTCCGCTTTTGAAGATAAAATTACAGTTCAACCCACATCACTTTAATAAATCTTTTTAATTATTTTTCTAGTACTTATATAATGTATAAGCACTAGGGTTCAAGCGTTTAAAATATTTTTTTTTCCGTTATTTTAAGTTTGAAAATGTGATAACAAATTTAAATTTATATCGCTTAACAAGGAAAGTTAATATGTACCGGGTGTTTCCGTATATTTTGCGCTCCACCTAGAGGGTTTATTTTTGAAAATAGAACAAAGCTTTAAATAGAAAAGTCGTAGAGTTTATAATTCTTCATCAGAACTGACAAATACACATTGCAAATGTGTCAAAAAATACCAACTTATGTTTTTTTTTAATGGAAACTCCTGTATATATTATACATTCATCAAGTAGCTGTCTTATTGCTGATTTTAAATATTTTATAATCATCAATCAATCAATGTATTCCCATTGACTTCACTATATGTAGAAGAACGTTTTCCGTCTCTATCAAACACATTGGCTGTTATAACAGGGTTTCTTTGGAGATAAAGTTATCAAACCTGGTATATTTATAATCAGCAACAAGAGAGCCATTTGATGAACGTATAATAATCAGGGCGATCCACTTAAAAAAACACAACTTGGTATTTTTTGACTGCTTTGCGATATTTATTTGTTTGATTAGAAACTAAATTCTGGCGGAAAACCCTTACGACATTTGTATTTAAAGTTCTTTTCTATTTAAAAATAAACTCTGTAGATGGAGCGCAAAATATATAGAAACACCACAAAAATAATCTACATAAAAAGTTTTGCGTTCGAAAAAATAAGTTTGGCTACAAAAAAATGTTTTATACAAAAACAAGCATCAAAAACACGCAAAAGCAAGTAGGCAAACAAAAAAAATACATTTTTTTGTTTTGTAAACTTCTGTTGTCGTATTTATTTCGTATGCTGTATATAAAATGATGTTCTTTCTAAAAACAGTCTTATTTTTCAGATAAGCAAAATTTTTTATGAATAATTCCTTTTTCGTCTAAAATGACAAATAAAAAAGTTGTTCTGATGTCTGTAGACATGCTGTATAACAAATCCAATAATTTGACTTATCAAATATTTAAGATAAATTAAACAAATAAGTGTTCTAGATATAAAAAAAAAACTAAAAATTGATATATGAATATTATATAAACTAATAATACATTATATTAGTTTATATAACACTGGTCTGCGACATTTCTGAGGTCACGATTTTTTTGGCTGACTTATTATTATTTTTACATACAGAATTCAGAAAAATAACGATTTTCTCTCTATCAGTTCTATTGTAAAAAAATAATATTAATATACTAAAAAAAAAAAAAATTTGGGAATTTTCGCAATTATTGGCAACGCCGCTCAAAGAGTTTGCTACTTAGACAAGGATCTCTTTCATTGTCTAAGGTTTGCTACGATTACGTGTTTCTATTTCGCCGGTGTAAACAAGTAGGCGCCAGTCATTTTCGAGCTATTTGAGCAGTAGTACGTATTTTAATTTGTGCATTTGAACTAATTTTCTTCAAAATGAACAGAAAAAAATGTAAAAATGACCCAGACAGGTTCTGTTACATATGTGGGCAAGTTACTTTACCAAATCGTAAGGCAAATATCACGCAAATGCTTACCATTTGGCATACCGCTGGTTTGGCGTGAAGGAAAAGAACATACGACCGACTGCTATTTTTGTATGACTAATCTGGAAGGTAAGAATGAGTAAAAAATTAAATTTATTTTCCTAAATTAAAATTCCTTAATTTTACTTTTAAGGCATAAATAGAAAAAATCGACAACATGTCAGGTATCCTGATGTGCCATCTGCCACAAAGCCTGTCAGCCATGGTCTGGAAGTGCCCATTCCAGAACTACCGGATACATTTACAGATTCTTCTTCAGATTCTAATGATGAGCAGTCAGATGAAAATGATATAATTTTTGAAGACACCTCTGAATTAAATCACCCGAAGCCCTTTACACAAGCCGAATTAAAGGATCTTTATTAGAGATTTATGCCTGTCTAGGGAATCTGCCCAACTGTTAGGGTCTCGCCTTCGTGAAAATCACTTACTAGATCCGAGCACAACATTATACTGGTATCGTTATCGAGAGGAAGAATTTAGAGTTTTTTTCGAAAAAGATAAAAATACAGCATTAGTTTTCTGCAACAATATCAAGGGTCTCATTGAGGCTTTAGGCTTAAAATATGTTCCTAGCGAATGGAGGTTGTTTATTGATTCCTCGAGCAGAAGTTTAAAGGCAGTACTCTTGTTCAATGGCAATAAAGTTTCTTCTGTTCCAGTAGGACATTTAGTACAGATGACAGAAAGTTACGAAAACGTGGAACGTTTACTGACTTCCTTGAATATCGAGACCACAATTGGAAAATATGTGGAGATCTAAAGGTACTATACGTGACCTTAGTTATATAAAAACGTTTTTAATAAAGACTTTTGCCTTATTTCATATGAATGGTATTATTAATTTACAAAATACTATAGGCCTGTAATGTCAAAGGAGTCTTTCTAGAAGTTTTAACCTTAGTTTCTTCAATCAGAAAAATTCAATTGACAGTAAACTTTACTAATTAGAAACCGGCAATTTTAAAATAGGTTTTATTTATTTTTAGGTTATATCTCTATTGCTGGGCTTACAAGGCGGTTATACAAAATACCCTTGCTTTCTTTGTCTATGGGACAGTCGAGACGATAAACAGTACTATGTAAAACGTGATTGGCAACCAAGAACTGGTTTACACCTTGGCTCACATAATGTTTTCTCACATGCTTTAGTGGACCCAAAGAAAGTACTGTTTCCTCCATTACATATTAAACTAGGGCTTATGAAAAAATTTGTTAAGGCTCTAAACAAAGAAGGACGTGCTTTTAGTTTTCTTAATAAAACATTTCCAAATATCAGTGATGTTAAACTCAAAGCTGAAATTTTTGACGGCCATCAAATCCGAGAACTCATGAAGGATGAGAAGTTTGATCAGAGTATGGAAGGTAATAAAAAAAATGCATAGTTGGCATTTAAATTTATCGTTCAAATTTTTTTGAAATCGCAGGAGCCAAGAGTATCAACGTGTGGTTGAAGACCTATTGTAAAGCTTTCAGTCTCTTGGAACACGCATGTCTGTAAAAATGCATTTCTTAAGTTCTCATCTGGATTACTTTCCAGAAAATTGTGGCGATTTTAGCGAAGAGCAAGGTGAACGTTTTCACCAGGACATTCGTGTAATGGAAGAGAGGTATCAGGGCCGGTGGGATGTAAATATGCTGGCAGACTGCCTAAGAAGGGATGTTCCAGAAGCCAAGCACATACGCAAATCTTTTGAAAAAGCCTTTTCTGCCTCAATAACCTTTTTGTAAATAATTTTTATGTCATTAAAACCTGGTGTTAAATAAATGCATTCTAATTTTTCATGTTTTGAATTTTTTTTTCAATTTTTTTTACTTCAGCTATATTTTTTTAATATTTACTAATAGTAAAAAAACTTGACTTGCTATCAAAAAATGTGCTACATTTGTGGAATCAGCATATATTAATTATTAAAAAACAGTTATAAAACCTTTGACCTCAGAGAAAAATTATTTTAACGCAGTCCAGTGTAATTTATATAACAAATATTTGGATATTAAGAAAGAAACCATGGATTAAATAAACCAAGCTGTAACTGTAACATATTCTGGGCCTAGAGTGAATCATAACGTTTAATCGGTTAAAACCAAATTAAAAATGATTCAGCAAGAGATTGTCTTAAACAACTATGTCATTCCTGAATACTGATATAACGTCAATATGGTTCTTTTAGTGTTTTTTTGTTTTGTTTGTATATTAATCATCACGTTTTCTAATATTTCGTTAATTATTATTGATTGTTTTCTATAATAATATTTACAGTTACAGTACAGGGAAGGTCCAATACAAATTTAAATTACATAACAAGAAAAGCTAAATTGGAACCTGCATGCATATGAGGCCATCCGTAGTGCCTTCCAATTAAGCCCTAGTACGCGCACATTGTCGTGCCAATCTATTGAATCAGCTTTAATGTGGGGACATTTACGTCCATTAACCTTATTATGGTTAATTTATTGATGCGTGGAGCAAGGGTACAGGGTGTATAAACCGCGAAGTAACGGTTGTTCGGTTTGTATCGCGTGCGATTGAATTGTAAATACAGTTTTTTTTTTATTTTATAACGAGACTTCAGGAGAATCATTGTGTATATTTCGTTCTTGCGGAAGTTGATAGTGTCTATACGTCTTTTTGTATTTTGAAAAAAAAAAACATTGGAATAAAAGGAGAGAAAGTAGATTTTTTAAAATAGCTTTCAGTGTTGTGAGTTTTAATATTTATTTTGTGTTCGTTTATTAAGGCTGTAAGGCGCTATTATTTAAAGTAATTTTCTGAAATATTTGGAGCCAAACTAAACATATACAGAACAGTCTCATTTTCTTAAGTTTAGCGTCGAAACAACACTCTTGTTTTGCTGTTGCTTTATCCTTAGCAGTAACAACTCGTGTGACGTCGGATAGACTATTTTTTAATTACAGTGAAACCTCTCTTAACGGACACCTCTGCTCAGCGGACAATTTTGAAGTCACTAAACGTCAGAATATGTATTCCTGTGTAATAAACCCTCTTGACAACGGAAACTCTCAACAACAGACACGGACAGTAAAATTTGGAATATTTTTAATAAAAACAGTAAAATTTACCTCCTCAGAACGGACATATATTCAGATAATTTTTGAAAAACCCACAGTTAATCCCGGTATTTTTATTGCACTTTACGGGCAATATTTAGATCTATGCTAATAAGCGGCGCGGCCCCTACCTATTGTTAATAGCACTAGTTTAACAATAGGCTGGCTTATGCTGTCTGGCTTGTAGGTAAATTGCGATGGATTGCATAATAAATAGATCACCTTATTTTTATAAAATGTAGTCTTCATCAATAGAATATCTTGGTTTTGATGTTACTCTGGTGCGATCAATAATGTCTTCAAACAAAAGAAAGTTTTTGAGTCTTCAAGAAAAAGTTGAAATACTCGAGTGCGTGAAAAAAAAACAAACTTAGTGTATTAGCCGAAAAATTCTGTGTAGGAAAATCTCAAATTAGTGATATTTTGAGAAACAAGAGCGATCTGAACAAGCGATTCGCCGAGACCGGGAACATGAAAGAGAAAAAGAAGCGAAAACTGAGGGTGCTGCCATAGACCAAATTGTCTACGCCTGGTTTTGTAAGGTACGCTCCAAAAACATTCCAATATCCGGTACAATAATAAAGGAAAAAGCACAAGAAATTGCGATGAATCTAGAAGTTGATAGTGGATCAAATGGATGGTTGGAGAAGTTCTGTCAACATCATAATATCTCTTTCAAATTCATCTGTGACGAAGCAGCGGCTGTAGACTTGATTCAGGTAACTAAATGGCGGGCGGTGCTATTATCAAAAACTACGCACCGAGAGACATTTATAACGTCGATGAAACGGGACTCTTTTTCCGCGCCTTGCCAAATAAAACGTTTTCTTTAAAAGGCGAAACATGTGCTGGCGGGAAAGTGTCCAAGTAGAGACTCACTATTTTACTTTGCTCTGCTATGAATGGAGAAAAAGAAAATGCAATGGTGATTGGAAAAAGTAAAAACCCCGTTGTTTTAAAGGATCAAGCGTGGATAAATTGCCACTTGACTGGTACTATAACAAGAAAGAATGGATGGCAAGGGATATAATGTCGGATTGGTTGATGAAATTTGAGGGCAATGCAAGGGCAAAACCAAAATGCTGCATCTCACCCAAAACTGGAGTTAAAAAATCTTAAAATATTTTTTTACCGCCAAATACGACATCACATTGCCAGCCATTGGACCAGAACGTGATTCAAAATTCTAAAAACCACTACAGAAAGTTTTTAATCAAGCGACTTTTGTCATCCATGGAGTATTCTGAATCTACCGAACATTTGGAGAAATCCATAAATGTTGTAAGTGCCTTGATTTGGATTGTTGCTGCATGGAAAAAAGTCCAATCCAAGACCATCAATAACTGCTTGCGCAAAGCTGGATTAGACGAAATTCTCGAGGAAAACGTTGACTACGATAGTGAAGATGATTTACCATTATCGGAATTATGTAGAAACATAAATGTATTCTCTTCCGACTTCATATTCAGAAATTGATCAAAGTTTATTCACGGAAAATCCTAACATAAGTGTACGTGAGTGCATCAGTGAATTTCAAAATAGTGAGAACGGTCAGATTTCATCTGACAGTGATGATGAAGAAATTATTTCTTCCAATTAAGGAAGCATATACAATGTTAAGGGATATTGAAAACTTTTGTATGTTATCTGGAGATGTTTTAGGCAAAAAAATTTCAGAAGTTGCGTCTAAAATGGAATCTCAAATGAATTATTAAAAATAAATAAACTAGTTTAAAACAAACAACACTTGATAATTTTTTTTAAATAGAAACTTTTTATAAAGTAGAACTGTATCAAACTGTATATGTAGGTAGTATAATTTTTTTTTATTAGGTGTAGTACATTTTTATTGTATGCATATATGCATGTAAAAGATGTTGGTGTATACGAAGTAACAATTGTACAAATAATTTGTACTAAACATATCATTTTTTTACTTAAAATTAAAATATTTTTTTAAATAAAATTACATTGGTATTTAACTTGTTCACTCCCCACAACGGACCCCTCTATACAAGGGACAGTTCCTATGGCACAGCTACTGTCAGTTGTTGAGAGGCTTCACTGCACTTCCTAAGCTTGTCCAATAAAAAAGATATTAGAGCAGCCTACATTTGCATTACCTTATGGGAAAATAAATGAGATGCAGTCATTTTAGTCGTGCGCGTATTTTGCCAAAACTCGGTGAAAAATTCGTTATAAATTCGGCCACCCAGCTATCACACCAAACGCTATTTTCAGTGCTTTGATCTGTCTTTTTAAACCTTAAACATGCTTCAAGCCCATTTTCAGTTGAATATGACGAATCACACATATCGACTTAAACGTTAAATTTTTAACAATATAAAACCGCCAGATAAATGCAAAGTGGAAACCAGTCGAGTATCAAACCTCTTTCAGGAACTTTATCAACTAAGAAATTGTCGTGTAGTCATAAGGCATTTGGTTATTCTGTATCTCAGTAAACATTTCCTCTGATTGGTGCCTGTAAAGCATAGGCATTGTTTACTGCGATTCAGAGTATGGCGATTTAAGTTCTAATCTGAGTTTTAGTAAACAATGGTAATCTAAAACGCGCGTACAAGTAAGACCATTGTTTACTGCGGTTCAGGGCACTGTTACTCTGTATAGTAAAGAATGGCAATACGCGCCTCGGACGGGCACACGGGCAGTGTTTCGAAAACGATTATTCTGAAGATTTGGTAGGGATTCTTATTGTGATTTTCCCGGTTGCAAATCATGCTTAAAATTAAAGAAAGACAATGCGCTAAATCTGCGTATGGAAAAACAAGGTAGAGGAAAAGTTTATGCGGCTTTATCAAAAAATTAGATGCATTAATCATAAGTAGTTAACAGGAATGTTTTTGGATATTATTATTTAACGTTATATTCAACTTTATAGAAAGGATACTCTGATCCTTGTCTGGAACATGCCCCGTAATGCCGCAGATACAATGATCCAGTTTTGCAAGTAAAAAAAATTGAATCATATTACATTCAAATTCAGGAGAATTCTAGAGGGGCTCTGCGAGTCCGGTAGGATTAGTCTGGCCATGAGGGCAATGGGAATAATGAAGGAGCGGATCGAAAGGTTTAGATAGATAGTAAGAAGCACGGTTTTCACTGGCCAGAACCTGCTGGGAACTGTTCCTTCTACTGTCAAGACTCTCAAATTGAACAGGGGTTCACTTAGGACCATTACCGGAGTCCTAACTGTACACTGGCTGACGAAATTCCGTCTATATATTACTGAAAACGGCAATGGTCCATACTGCAAGTTTTATGCCGAGGCAAATGAAATTACCGAACATTTTCTCTAGATGTGGCGCTTTAGTCCACACTAGGGATAGGCGATGATAGATTTTTGTCTATCGATATGTGAAAATTAGTCGATAAATTTAGGTTATCGATAGGTATTACTACCTATCAGTAATGCGTTACTATATCTATCGATATTTGCGACAAATGCGGTTTTGGGACACAGTTTTAAAAAGAGTAATATCCCGCAAATAAAAAGAAGAGAAAAAAAAATCCTCACCAACATTTAATAACTTTCGGTATTATCGGCAACCTATCGATATGATCAAATACATACATACGATATATCGATATTTTTATATTTACCTATTGTTATTCTATGTCGATGACCTATCGATAACTATAGATTTATCGATAAAATGCCCATCCCTAATCAAGAGCAGTTTGAGGGGCAGATATGTGTGCAGCCCGGACTTATGACACATGCTTGGTCTGAAGGGGTTCTTTCTGAAAAGGAGCGGGCTCTCGCTTTGAGGCTTCTCCTTGAGGGGTGTTTATAATTAGTTTTTTTCTAATTAATTATCTTAAGCATGGTTTCTTCATATTTATCAAGAAGAATGATACAGATTGAGAAGCAAAAAAATTAACAAATTAAACAGCTTGTATGCACGTTGCGGTCAGTCTGTAACTTTTAATAGTCGCAAAATACCGGGTAACCATTTAAAAAGTACAATCCTCCTTAACCTTGTGTAGCATTCTGTAAAATAATGCCTAATACAAAAGTTATGAAGATTAATTTGTAGGTTTTAAATATTCTGTTAGACGATATACAGGGTCTGCCACGAAAAAATTACAAACCAAAAGTTATTGTTTTTTAAATGGAGTACTCTGTATTTGATCCGAAATTTGAAATATTCTTGAAAATTTTAATATTTTTTATATATAACATTTAGTGATATGGTAGTAGTGGTAACTAAAAAAAAAAAAAAACGTTTTGTTTTTTTAAACATGTCTTTTAGGAAAAAAAAACAAAGCGGCTTGTTTTTCTTTTCAAAATGATTGTTTTATTTTTTAGAGACATTGTTTTTCCTAAATAGAAAAGAGGAAACTTGAAGTAGACAAATTAAGCAACTTTAAAATAATCTTTATTCACAATAGAGGTATTTAAATACAAACAAAAAATAAAAACTCGCTTCTAAAATGGACATACATGAGTTTCTATAAATATTAAAACAAAAACATAACTAAAAAATCGGTAATTTTCTTTTACACGGACCTTCCCTTGTTATGCTTTTTTTCCATTTGTTAGGAATAGTGAAGTTTGACGCCAGTTTTTTCAGCACATAGTTTTAGTATATATGTGTTAAATATAATGTCAAAAAAATTTATTGGGCGCCATTTTGTACCACCATATTGGATTCCTACCAATATTTTACCAGTTTCTTTCTATCTATGGCACAATTGACTTTTGGGCATAATTTAAAATAAACTCGCATACCGCCATTTTATTAAGTCATGTTGAATTCGTACCAGTTTATCTTATTTCCATATTCAATTTTTCTGCAAGAGTTAAAGTCAATTGAACAAGGTTTTTTTACTTTGGTTTTTTAAAAATTTTATTTGAACACTATTTTGTTAAATTCGTTCCATAACTGTACCAATTTATCTATATATCACACTTAATTCTTGCTCAAAAATAGAACAACAAGAAACTGACAGACAGACCGACAGGAAGAGCCGCCGGAATTGATCCCTATACCAAAATTAGTTATGGCACACAATTTAAAATCAATCTATTAAGCAGTTTATCTTCGGTTCGTACCAAAATGTTACCATTAATTCTAATGTAATACTTGACGTTTGTTGTTTCAGGAGAGGGCAACTTAGTAGAGTTTTGGCAAAATGTTACTCAATGCCATTAAATATTAGGAGAACTAACGAAATTTTAGTTTTATCTGAATCACAAATGGTGATGGCATTAGCACCAGGTTTCAATAATAATATAAAGCCTTCAACTTTATCCCAAAAAATGTCGTCCAGAGAATTTTTCCAATTATTACCAAGGATGTAATTGCGTGTTTATTTGAATGAAGACTTTTAGGACAGTGAATTCCCGATCTCCACCTGGCCACAACTGGCAGTTTTAAAAAATCTTGATTTTCTTTGGTTTGTTTTTTTTAAGATGCTGAAAGTACATGGTATTGGCTTATAGCTTTTACCAAACTTACTTCTTGTGCCACAAAGAACTGAAAGGTCTATCTTCCTAAAATCACTAAAGATATGATTTAGCGAATGGGCAAAAGATCCATACGCAAATAAGTTAGTTTTTGCCTTATCACTTTCTTCTTCTAATAGGGTCCATACAGCTTTCATATTCGCTGCGTTATCTGTGATATGCCCGAAAACTTTTCTAATACTAATTTCTTCAATTACATCAGTTATTTGGTTACCTGTATTCCCGGCCGTATGGTATTCGTTTCCTGTTGCCAAAGTCGTATACAGTAATTTCAGTATTGGTTTCGGAGTTGTCACCACAAAGTTAATAATCGACTCACTTCTGACATTACTCCAGCCATCGCATATTATGGCCATAGAGTGAGCAGCAACTATTTGCTATTCAACAAAGGTTTTCACAGAGTTATACTCTTTTGGCCGTAAAGGGTCAGCAAACTGATACCGTGTTGGGAGCTTTAATACGGGGTGAATAAAATTTATAAAAACCTTTTTAATATGAATTTTCGACTATGGATAGATGTGTACCGCTTGCATATATTGCTCTAGACAAAAGTTCATGGGACTGAGCTTGATTGGCAACTCTTATTTTGTCCGCAATTGATGAAAGAGCTTGTCGTTTCTTTGTCGATACATAAATGTAAATGAAAATAGAAATAGAAACATACCTTTTTTACCCTTTTCCGCTTAAATCCTCCCCCTTTTCTTTAAAATATTTGTTTTTTATAGCAGGCGAAACGTCGGATAGTGATTCCAATTTGAGCAATCTTGATTTCTTAATTGATTAAAGCCATACAAGCTTCCGTTCTATGTTGGCCTATTTTGTTTGTTACACCAGTAGCAGAAAAACTGGATTCGTCGGTCCCTAAAATATGTCTACAAAACTCATTATTATTATTTAATCTATTTAACATAAAAGTTCAAAACTTAATTCTTTGATGTTTATGGAGCAGTGACAGATTTTGAACTTTACAATAGGTCTAAAATTATTTTCACTCAAAATTTTACATATGTGGATCATTCTCTGGTATTTTTACATTTTAAATCCCAAGGAAGCTGTTACTTCAAATTATGGGTTAATATAAATTATCCCTTACCAAATTAAAGTATACTACCATTCCAACTAAGCTGTGATAAAAGTTAAAACTTTTACAAAAATGATGTGATGATGATGATGAAACAAATAGAAGAATGGGTCAAATGTCATTGCCGTCCCCTGTAATCTGCTACAAATTCTTGGTTATTTTCTGCAATATTTTAACAATAAACGTTTTCCAGACAGGTTGTTGGTTTTATTTTACTAACAAATAGTATGAACAATGTATTTAGAATCACACTTTGTGAGTATATTACGATAATTGTATATTTAATATTAAAAGATTTTGCCCGTCATTATTGTCCCGTCGTATTCAAATACGATCTTCGGCCACCAGATGGCGCCCCGCCCCGCCCCACGCAAACCATTTTTATGTTTCGCCACATCGCTAACCTACATAAAATTGTAAAAATAGTCCAAATTACTCTGATAAACCTTATAGAAGCCAGAACATAACCTCAATTTAATTGTCGGGGAAATCGCCGTCCCTTTGAGAAATTTATTTCCTAGGGACGGTAATGATTCTAAAGGGACGGTAATGATGCTAAAGAGACTATAATGATTCTAAAGGGACGGCAATGATGGTAATGATCGTAAATAAATATTCTATAACTTTTTAGATCATAATGGATGAAGATCAATTAAACCAATTAAAAGCGAAGTTGAAAAACATGAAAGAAGAAGTTCGGAAAAGAAGAGAATTAAGTAAGAAAGAAAAATATGAGTTAAAGAAAAAAGCTCAAAGGGAAAATTATCATAAAAATAAAACACAAACCAAAGAGAGAATGTCAAAGAAAAATTCATCGCAGAAAAATAGTAATATTAGTGAAAATGCACCATCAGTTTTGTGAAGGAAAGATACTTTTAAAAGAAAATTACGGCCGTATAACAACCAAGAAAACCAATCTACTAGTGCCTCGACTACCACCACCACTTCAACTGATAAATACTCGGCTGAAAACCAGAGGCCAGAATTACAACCTTTTGGATAGAGAAATTGCAAATCTAATTGGAAAACATTTTATTTTTTCTTCCAGCTTCTTTGAAAATGTAAAAATGCTAGAGAAACACCCAGGTATAGTCTCAGGTCCGTAATTTCGTGGTCCATGGCGTATCCTTAACTCTTCCCACACCGTTGTTAATAAATTGTGCGGATTTTCGACAAAATTAAAACAATATCTAAATCTCAATTTTCATAAACCCCATGTTCCTTTTTTTCTTCCAAGGTTAGAAGTTGTTCTAAACCTCTCAAAAATACGGTTGAAGTTTCACGCAACTTGTCAAGCTTTGGAGAAAAAACATAGTTTCATGTTTTACCCTACACAAATTAACAGAACATCAACTAACATAAAATATAAGGCAAATTCATTAGTCCAAGAACTGACCTGCAATGTAAAAATGACAATATCTAAAAATATTTATTCCTTAAAAAGAAAAACGTTTCAGAAATTGTGTTAAATTTTGCGTGGCTGGAACGTTTCAAGTCGCGTTAAGTGTATATTTGGGGCTCTTAGTATTTATTATTAATGAGGAGTCAATTACTAGACACTTATTCAAATCAGTGCAATAATTTGCTTCCTGAAAGAAAACGCCTAACCTTTGCAAATTATCGATTTGCATGCTCACATTTAGAAGAAATTGTACGAGAGTCCGCGTTAGGCCTGAATGACCTTTCAAGGCGCTTATTATGAGTCCCAGTCCGTTACCAATGTTTATTCACTCTCTCAGCTCGCTTCCTAGAATCGGGCCTAAGGCCGTACGTTGCCCATTATGTTTCTGAAAATAATTGCGTTTCGCTTTGAATGCTGCGATGCACGCACGCAGCTTGCAGGGGCGTGTTGCATCTGTCTGGCGGACTGACGGCTACTCTCTATGTATTTTAGAAATCTGTGAATTAGATTATATTGAAGGAAATGATTACGAAAGTGTATTAATAGTAGTAGTGCATTCATGGTACGAAAAAATTGAGGCATTTTGAAAAATAAATTACCTAAAACATGATTTCTCAAAAATAAAAATTGTACCCTAGCTGCCGGCGCCATATAGAGTGAAGCCAGTATATGGCAAGCGTTGGACATTTGGTTTCGCGTCACCACTTCCCCGTCACCGATTTTAAATTAAACTGGAATATTAATTTAGGATTTTTATTAGATAAAGACAAAGTCTATTTAATTAAATTTTGAAAATGTTGTCCTTGCATTGCCTGGCAATAGGCTAAACGCTAATTAAACTCGCCTATTACATTTGGAAACATTTCGTCCCCTATCTCATGTAAGACGTAACTGACAAAAATCGAAGTAATGAGTTACACCACTTGAGACTTCCCTACAGGCACAACTTTTATCTCACGAAGTGCCGTAACTGTACCTCTCACGGTATCACGGCAGTGATGGTGTTTGGAATCGACGTATCTGACAATCAACACCTAATTTTTCTCAAGTGCAAGCGTAAGTGTAGTTACGTCACTTAGTGGTGTGCATAAAATTTATTTGCTACGCTTGAAAAAGAGAGCAGCGACAGACTAAATTCTAATCTCAAAATTTAGTAAATTCTGGTTGGAAATCTGCATTCACAAAGAGAGTTGGGGTTACACTAAGAAAGACTACAAAGAAAGACACATCTCGCAGACTGAAGACCATAACACTCTAACCATATACAAAAAACCTATTGTCTGTAAAAAACGACTTTTTTTGGTATCAGTGGAAGAATGTGTCGAACTGCGCTGGTTAAAATAAACGAAGTAGGTATAGTGGAAAACACGGGCGTGCAGTCCATGGAAGCAAGGGAAGCAGTGCTTTCCCAAAAAAAAATTACAAAACATCTTCTAAAATGTAATTTTTGAAATAGGAAACCATTAATTTAGTTTATATTAAAAATGCTAAAATATTATCTTATTTATCAAACCCATAATAAATGCGGCCTTGACTCCGACCCAGCTACAATAGAATATCGAATAGAACCTATGTGGGCCTGTATGCTTGATTTACTGTGAATCGAGCCAGAGGTTATTGAACTTTCCACCGGCTGTTTGCAATTTTTGCATTTCAGTCGCGTGCTTTAAGTGGTGGCGGAAGCTATCGTTGGAGTAGGTTCTTTGTTTGAACGGCTATCCGTGTGTTGTGTGATACGTACGTCGCGTTATGCATGGTGCGATATGGAAGACAATAATACGGACGTGGACATGCAAATACCGTCAACTTCGGCTGTCGGCAATAACGTTGAAAATGTTGGAGAACTTAGTAAGAAGAGTGTGTGTGAATGTGTGGTGTGTGTCTTAATAGTAAAGGGATTTTCAACATTAAACTTCGCTGATAAGCTTCAAATAATTTCCAAAAGAAGGGCAAAAGCGCCTATGAAAAATTTAACCACAAAAATGAAAAACTGTATTAGACATTTTTTATCCGGAAAAACAATACGAACAATTTAAATGGCTAACAGGGTGTGAAAATATAAGTAAATTATTTTGTTGGCCATGTTTCCTTTTTGAAAATGAAAAAGGTCTCTGGAATAAAACTGGGTTTTCCGATTTAAATAATTTCCATAAAGCTGTAAAAAGACACATTATGTCCAAAGCACATTTACAGGCCGTCATAAGAGAAATAGTCTTCGGCAAAACCAGAATTGAACACGCCCTTAATAAACAGTTGGAAATTAGTCACCGCCGACATAATGAACTAGTCGATAAAAATAGGCAAATATTAAGAAGACCTATCGATGTTGTTTGTTTTCTCGGACAGCACGAATTGGGATTTAGAGGTCATGACGAAACACGAAATTTTCAAGATTTACTTATGGCCAGATAAGATGATTGCTTAAAAAATCATTTAGAGCAGTCTAGCGTTTTTCGCGGAACGTCGAATCGAATCCAGAATGATTTAATTTCCGCTGTTGCAACCATTATTCTAAAAAGAATTAAGCAGGAGATTGGCGAGGCGCGGTTCATTACTATTGTTCTGGACGAAACAACTGATATCACTAATTTTAGCCAATTATCTATAGTAATACGCTACGTTAAAACAGAAGGAAGTATTCAAGAGCGATTTTCAGGTTTTAAGAATGTGTCCGAAAATCGTACAGCAGATGCATTGTATACCGTAGTTTATAACGTTACTAAAGAAATGAATAGAGAGAAAAAATTAGTTGCTCAGAGCTATGATGGAGCTGCAGTGATGGCAGGACAATTAGGAGGTCTGCAAGCTAAAGTTCGAAAAACTTACCCAAGTGCTGTGTTTGTCCATTGGTTTGCTCAAAAATTAAATTTAGTTTTATCCCAGTCCATCAATCACATTAAAGAGTGTAAAGTATTTTTCGTTACTTTAAGTGGCATGGCTGCTTTTTTTTCCAAGTTAACAAAAGGTACAGAAGCTTTGGGCTCCATTGTCCACAAACGATTGCCCAAAGTAGCTCCTACTAGGTGGAACTATAATGGAAGACTTGTGTTAACAGTATCTGAAAAACGTGAATCACTGATTGAACTATTTTAGAATATAATAGAGAATAATGAAACGTGGGACTCAGAAGCAATAAATATTTCGAGGGGGTTTTTGGACTGTTTGAAACGAGATTTTAATTTTAATTATTTGTTGAACATATTTTCAAAAATATTTCCATTCTCGGAAAATGTTTTTAATATATTACAAACTAAAATGATATTGCTTTTTGCCTAAAAAAAGTGGATAATTTTAAGTCCATGTTAAACCAAAAAAGAGATGACTGACCTATTTTGGGAGAAAACGATGATGTTAAATGTAGGAGCCACAAGCCAAGCGTCTTCGAACAGACAAGGTGGGAGATGTTCAAACATCATACAGACGTCTCTTTTATGAAATAATCGATCAAATTCAGCAAATAAACTATAGATTTAACGGTTCAAATGATTTTAAATTCCTCGAGCAATTTTGATGCATTTAAAGGAAAAACTTTTCGAGAAGATGCGTTTAAATCCCTTTCTTCTTCATTATGGCCAGTTCTTCGACCGAGTGTTACTGCAATCTGAACTAAAAGTGATTTACGAAACTGATGACATTAGCGCAAAAAATAACGCTAAGGAACTAATGCAATTTCTAAAAGACAAGGAGCTTGAAGATGCCTACACCGAAGTGTCGAAAATGTGTGAATTAGTATTGAAAATACATGCCACAAGTTCATCAATAGAACGCAATTTTTCAACACTTAAACGTATAAAAAATTTCGTGAGAGATTCAACGGGGCAGGAGAGGCTTTCGCATACATCGCTGTTGTCCATTGAATATAAACTTGTCCAAAATATGTCGGAGCATCGACGTTTTTATGATGACGTCATTGACGAATTTGCAAAAAATTATCGAAGAATCGATTTACATTACAAATAGGTAAGTTTCTAAAAATTGCTTCCCTTTCTTAAAATTTCACCGCACGCCCGTTGTGGAAAAGGACAAGAGCTGTGGCCGACAAAGAAGCAAGGAAACTAAGGATATCGAAGCAAATATAAGATTCAAAATTAAAGAGCATATTAATAGATTTCCAAAAGTTGAATCACACTTTTGTAGAGGCAAAACATCTTAGATGTACCTCCATCCAGACCTCTCCTTGACTAAAATGTTTTTTAGGTTTCTTGAAGATCTTCAGTCGCAAAAAAGTAAACTTAAATGTAGTTATCATACATACATGAGTTTTTAAAGAGCAAAATTTATCCTTTTTGTCTCCCAAAAAGACCAATGTTTTCTTTGCCTTACGTATTTGGAAGGAGATGCGCAAGCAAATAAAACCTGAATATCCTATACGATTCACACATTGTTGAAAAAACGGCAACTCGGCATATTGTGCGGTGTTTTTATCTACGTTCCAATCTCGAAAGAAAGCGCCATTTTTTATAAATCCTGACTGTCAACTTTTAATTTCATGTTTTATGATGTAGCGAGTAAAGATTGTTTTTGTTTTGTTTAGAACGAATCTGTTAGCAAACGTGGATCTTCTGAGATTGCCGCATGCCTGTTTTAGAAGAATATAACGAAAAGTCATTGATTATTTGCTGATGGCTGCTATGGAGAGAACAAAATTCAGGACAGCATCGAAGAAATTTCTTTGCGATTTTTCGAGACGAACCACGGGCAAAATGAGGGCGACTCGGCGCACAGCGCATTATCCACAGCAATATCTGGTGCCGGTGATATTTTTATCCTATCGCAGCTATACTCTGTTATTAAATTAGCCCGAAGAAAGGATCCCTATAAGGTCATAATAATGAAATATACCGATTTTAAAGATTTTAAATTGCTGTCAAAAGAGCTTCGCGTTTTAAGTGTTAGAGAAACCGATACTTGCAAAAACATGAAATGGCCAAACATTATGGAAATAATGGTTAACCAGAATGAACAAATGAATTTTTTGTTGAAATATAGTCATGTCTAGGATGAATACGATGGTATTAACCTAAAGAGATTTAGAGGCAGACTTTCGATTTCTTCTTTATAAAAAGTGAGCCTCGAAAGATTGCTAAAAATAATTACGAAGATTTAGTTGCCCTGTGGTTAGGACTTACACTTGTCATAACATAAGACAACCGGAATTCCAGCAGTTTTATTTGTCGTTAGCACATGATATTGCGTGAAACAGACATTTTATTGTGGCACTGGCGTCTGTTTTAAAGTTGATTGATATATTTTTATATAAAATAATAGTTACCAATATTAGGTTTGTTAACAGACATGTGAAAATTTATTTCCTTACTTCAAGTTTCGATTAAAATACAATATACCCGAACTATGTGATGTTTATTTTCATAATAATAACCTCACCTACAAAACAGTTCCATATGACGTATCCAGTATGTCAATAAAAGAAAATATCGCAAAAAAACGTATCTACATATTTTTCAAAAAAACTCAAGAACTAAAAAAGAATTAGCTATCAAACAATGAAATAAGATAACAACATATAAATGCTCCATAACCTCAGAATTTCCCATCAGTTTGATTATAGTTATAAAAACTATAACAAGTTTAATACACGTAAATTTTTATTTTCTTTTCTGAAAAATTTACCAAATACGAGTTACGCCAATTCGTGAGATAGGGGACGATTTGCTCTAACTAATCCAGCTTCTTCGCGAATGCGATGCAGTAGATCAAGATAATTTCTGGGTTTAATGACGTATACCTTGTTTTTCAAATGCCCCGAGAGAAATAATCTAGAGGCCTTAGGTCTGGTGACCTGAAGGGCCATTCCATTGACCCTTTTTTTCTATCCACTGGTGAAAGAAAGTATTGTTAGAAAATTTCGAACAACACAATCTGAAATGAGGAGAAGCCTTGTCGTACTGAAACCTTGTGTTTTCGTAATATGGTGCAATAAATTCAATTGCAGGGACTATTTGATGTTGTAGCACGTGTAGATAACTTTCAGCTGTTAAATTGCATTCAATAAAAAATGGATCAACTATAACTTTTTGCGGGTGTTGGGTGTGACTTACCCATTCCATATGGTTTTTCTTAACTCCAGTATCTGCAATTGTGGTGTTATTTTCTCACCCCAACTTGACATCACTGTCACAAATTTCAATTCCACGATCGAATTCATCTTTTCATAATTCTTATACTAAAGTAATTTTATACGGATAAAAATTATCTTTTTTTTTAATGTTTTCAATATGTTTAAAGCAAACATTACCTATGCCGCAGTTTTTGGTGGATAAATATTAGGATTCTCTATAACATGTAGAAGAGTTTTGTCGTTGGTTGCTGCCTTGGATCTTCCTGATTTCTTCCAGTCTTCTTCATCATAAGCAGAGGTAGCAGAATTGCAATGTCAGAATATCATATCTGTATCAGATATCCACATCCTCCCGACAAAAGTCAAGAACCAACAGGGTAATCCAATGTTGGTTGTGATACTGGCCACCGGAGTAGTTGTGTCTGTGATTCCATTTTTTGCATTTGTCATACACGGAGCTTGTTGGTCTATGGCGGCCTGACTCAGTTTTTCTGTTATAAAAGGATTTATTTTTAATGGAACCCCCTATATTATGTAACTTTTTTAATATCTGCCTAAAAATCAACAGTTTTTGCGAAAATTAGGGTCTAATATCTATAATTTAATATATTACCTTTTATTAAAATACCTGCTCCACACAAAAGGTTATCTGATATGTTCGACAATGCCAGTTTTGTTGATTTACAAAAATGGATCGTTTAACTGAAGCCTAAAGAATTGAAGTTTTAATTATATTGCGTTATGGGGATAGAATGCGATACCTGCAAGATCTTTGTAACATTTTTAATGACAAATATGCTAACAGAAATCCAATAACTAAATCTACCGCCAGTTAAATTAACAAAAAAAATCCTAAATCTGGAAAGGTAAAAGATGTACGTTCTGGCAGACCGGAAAGCATAATAATTCCTCATCTTGCTACTAAAACACTAGCAAGAGAAAACAACGTCTCAACTTTAAAAGAAGATTATAAAAAATACAAATAGAAATATCTAATACAACAAATAATAAATGAATGAAACTAACTAAGGTGTTTAATATGTTGTCAATTTACTTTCTGATCGTAGTATAAATACTGTGGGAAAACATTTAATACATTAAAAAGGATGCCAGCCTCCTCGATTCGTGTACATTCGATTTCTATTCACTCCTTTAAATCTCCGAGGTCATTTGGCTTAGTTTAAAAACCCCACATTTTTAAGGTGTCACCACAAAAAGTAATCGAGGGGTGCCAAGTCTGGAGTCCGAGGTGGCCACTCTATTGTACCCCTACGTTCAATTTAAGTTCCAAAAAAAAATTGTCTAAATATTCCCGAACATTTCGAGCAAAATGCGGTGGAGCAGCATCCTGTTGACACCATATTTCATCATTTGGTGTACCAGTACCTAAAAAAAGTAGAGTTTAAATACTTAATACAACAGATAAAGTAAGGAACTTACGGTTATTCGGAAATAGTTCTGCAATAGTTGGGACAATTTCCTTCCTTGAAATATTCAGATATTTTTCTCGAGTTAATGTGTCTTCCATGACGACGGACCTATTATTTTTCACTCTTTATGCCACACCAATACATTTATCTTTTGGGGAAATTGGGTACGATTTTCACGTATCCAATGTAAACTCCACATTGCCTGCCCAATATCGACAATTATGACTGCTGACTTTTCGGTTCAAAAAAAAAGTTGCTTCGTCAGAAAAAATAATTTGACAAAATTTAAATTGGTATTGCAACTTTCCATATGATTTCACCAAATTCCAAGCGTCTATTATGAACATCCTCAGGAAGTTGCACCAAAGTTATTTTGTTTGAATGAAACTTTGGTTTTTAGAAGTCTCTCTACAGACAAGTGTGAGACGTCATTTTCTCTTCCTAATGTCCTGGTAGAAAGGTGCGGATTTACTTCTAAAATGGATCGGTTAACAGAAACCTAAAGAATTGAAATTTTAATTATACTGCGTTATGGGCATAGTATGCGGAACCTCTAAGATGTTTGTAACGTTTTAATGACAAATATCCTAACAGAAATCCAATAACTAAATCTACCGTAAGTAAAATTAACAAAAAATTTCGTAAAACTGGAAAGGTAAAAGATGCTGTACATTCTGGCCGACCGGGAAGCACAATGATTCCTCATCTTACTACTAAAACACTAGCAAGAGAAAACAGCGTCTCAATTTTAAAAGAAGATTGTAAAAAAAACGGAAACAATACAGTACAAAAAGAAATACCTAATACAACAAACAATAAATGAAACTAAGTAAGGTGTTTAAAATGTTGTCCATTTACTTTCTGACAGTAGGACAAATACTGTGGGAAAACATTTAATACATTAAAAAGAATGCCAGCCTTCACGATTCGTCTGCATTCGATTTCTATTCGCTCCTTTAAATCCTCGAGGTCATTGAGCTTAGTTTTATACACCACATTTTTAAGGTGTCCCCACAAAAAGTAGTCGAAGGGTGTCAAGTCCGGAGACCTAGGTGGCTACTCTATTGTACCCCTACGTGCAATCACTTTTCAAAAAAAAAACATTGTCTGAATATTCACGAACATTCAGAACAACCATCCTGTGCACCATTACCTAAAAAGAATCAAGTTTAAATACTTAATACAGCAGGTAAACTAACGAACTTAGGGTTATTCGGAAATAGTTCTGCAATAATTGGGACAATTTCGGCCCTTAAAAGATTCAAATATCTTTCTCCATTTAATGTTCTTCTATTTTTGCACTTTATACTACACCAAACATTTATCTTTTGGGGAAATTGGGTATGACTTTCACGTATCCAATGTGGATTTTCCCTGGCCCAATATCGACAATTATCCCTGTTACCTTTTCCATTCAAAAAAAAGTTGTTGCTTCGTCAGAAAAAATAATTTGATTGACAAAATATAGATTGACATTGCAACATTTCACAAAATTCCAAGTGCGTCTTGATCATCCTCAGACAATTCTTGCACCAAAGTTATTTTGTATGGATGAAACTTTTTGGTTTTTAGAAGTTAGTCCACGGACATGTGTGAGATGTGATGAGTCGTCATTTTCTCTTCCTAATGTTCTGAGAAGGTGCGGATTTTCTTCTAAACTGACTAAAACATTCAGAGTCTTATCACCATTTGTTTAGGTTTGCCAGCATCTTTTCCCTTTCCAGTTTCACGAAATTTTTTGTTAATTTTACTTAGAGTAGATTTAATTATTGGATTTCTGTTAGGATATTTGTCATTATGAATATTACATTCATCTTGCAGGTTTCGCATTCTATCCCTGTAACCCAGTATAATTAAAAATTCAATTTTTTGGGTTTCAGTTAAACGATCTATTTTTGTAAAACAACAAAATTGACATTTTTAAACATAACAGGTAAGTTTTTGTGTGAAGATGTTTTAATAAAAAGTAATACATTAAAATATGGATATTAGACTCTTATTTTCGGGGGTACCTGAGATATTTCGCAGTTCTTTACTTTTGTTACACGCTGTATAAAGTCATAATACACATAATTTTTATACTTATGGTTACTTTCTAGTGTATTACTCATACAGGCCTTTTACTTTAAATCATTATCATTTATTTGTGATTTAATAAAAACAGTGTAGCATGGTTTGTGGTTTTATTCAAATTTATGAAACAATACCATAAGGGGAATAAATTAAATATTTAAAGATCGTTCTTTCTTGGAACAGCTGGTTTGCAAAGCAAATCACGTTAGTCATGTTTTGTGTTTGACCCATTAGGTATATTAAATATTTGGGGATGAAAATAACATGTTTAAAGTGTTTAATAAGGAAAGGAATATGTACAAATCCATCAAAACTTTAGATTTTGAAAATACTGAGTATTTTTGAGTAAAGGGTAAATTACTGACGAAAAACTGTACGTCACAATACGGATTATGCACAGGGCTGGAAATGGACCGGAACTCGCTTTTATTAAATATAAACACAAAACAAAATATAACGCAAACACGCCGCCCAACTGCGTCATTTCAACGTATAATCTGATTCAGCATACACTCGGCAAATCGCAGGCACATTTCCGTGGAGTATCAACATATTTTGTTGAGTTTTCAGTGTGGGCTTCCTGGCTCAGCAGTAGAGTCTCGGCTTTGGATGCGTCGCATATGTGTTCGAATTCTCGTTCAGGTGGATGACTTTTTTAAGTTTTTCTTAACAAAACTTATAAATAATAAAAATGTGCCGTAAAGAGAGCGCGTAGCAGAGCGTTCACAACCCTTTGAGTATTTAGTAAAATTGTCACCGAAACGGCGTTCCGGTTTGTAGCTCTAGACCAGCCATGTCAAACATGCGACCCAGTGAGCATTTTTCTGCGGCCCAAATCAGTTTTGAAAACAGCCAGATAATGCGGCCCGCGAACGAGTTGAAAACCGTTTTTGAAAGCGCGCGCCGCTGCAACAACGATTGGTATAATAAAATGTACAATCGTACATAGTGCCATCTCTGTTTAGGAGGATGAACTACACATACTCAACCTAAAGCCAAACGTTATCTGGCTTGTTCCATGAACTTCTATCTCGCAAAAACAGATGACGCTATCTGAACATTCTGGAAAGAACTCGAGATATCAGAATCCGTTTATAAGCCGTGTTCGATTGAGTTCAGGTTCAGTGTTTAGTCAGTCACCATAGAGTTTCGAGTTGAGTTACGCACTTATTTTAACAACACTTAACAGTACTTATTATCATTTTTTTCGGATACAGTTCTGAAAGAGACATGCAGACCAAGTGGAAGTAAGAGGAAACTTGTAGATAAGCATCGTATCTTTCAAGAAAAGTGGGAATTAGATTTTTTTGCTGTGAAGTGAAAGAAAAAATTATTTGTTTGATTTGTAATAGTACAGTCGGTGTCCCAAAATTATATAATATAAAACGTCACTATGATATTCATAAAACTATGTTTGACAAGTATACAGGCATGGTCAGAAACGAAAAGTTAAATAAGTTAAAATAACGGTTGAAAGATCAGCAGCCTATGTTTACACGTCCAAAGCAAGAAAATTAATCTGTTCTTCAAGCGAGCTACGTACTGTCGGAGTTGATCGCGAAACCCTCAAAACCATTTGTTGAAGTCGAATTTGTAAAAGAGTGCCTTGTAAAGGCCGAGTAAATTGTAAGTCCCGGGAGCGTGAAGCCATTTCAAAATATATCTTTGTCACGGAATACTGTCGCTGAAAGAGTTACCGAGTTGGCTGCCGATATAAGTGATCAGATAAAAACAAAATCAGACTCTTTCATTGCATTTTCTATTGCCTGTGACGATAGTACGGATGTGTGTGGTGTGGCGCAACTCGCTGTTTTTCTTCGTGCGGTTGATACAGCTATCAATGTGTATGAAGAATTACTGGAATTAGTACCTTTGCATGATACAACAACTGGTAAGGATATTTTCAATGCTGTTTATGGACTTCTGCAAAAGTACGATTTAGATTTGTCAAAACTGTGTTCCGTTGCAACAGACGGAGCTTCTTCAATGACTGGAGTAAAAAATGGCTACGTTAAAATATTACAGACAAAGATCAGAGAAACGGGCAGTGACAAACCAGATTTTGATCATATTCATTGTATAATCCACCAAGAAGTTTTATGCTCAAAAGTGATCAAGTTGGAGAGTGTTTTAAAGTCAGTGAAAAAAATTATAAACTTCATAAGGTCACGAGGCCTTAATCAGCGACAGTTTTCTGAATTTTTACGTGATTTAGAAAGTGAGTTCTCTGGTTTACCATATTATGCAGAGGTGCGATGGATTTCGTGTTCTATGGTACTCGACCGGTTTTGGAAACTCAAAGAAGAAATACTCGTTTTCATGGAAACAAAAGGAGAAGATGTCAGCTTATTATGCGATGTACCTTTTTTACAAGATCTTTCATTTATGGTAGATATCACAAAACACTTGTCGGACTTAAATACGAAATTGCAAGGACCACGTCAAGTTATTACAGATATGCATGATCATGTGAAAGCTGTCAGCTTATTTATGCGATGTACCTTTTTTAGAAGATCTTTCATTTATGGTAGATATCACAAAACACTTGTTGGACTTAAATACGAAATTGCAAGGACCACGTTAAGATATTACAGATATGCATGATCGTGAGAAAGCTTTCAAGTGTAAGATGATGTTGCGGGAAAACAGTTAGCAGAGGATAATCTGTCACATTTTCGGACTTGTAAGGCATATCAGGAAAGCGCAAGTGTCCCAATATCATACAAAATATATTCAGAGAGAATGAGAAGCCTTCTGGCAGAATTTGAGAAGCGTTTTCAGGATTTTAAGACCAAAGAAACGAATTTTTCTCTATTTACTGGTCTTTTCACTATCGATATTGATAAAGTTCCCCCTCACTTGCAAATGGAAGGAATTGAGATTCAGTGTCAGACCCATTTAAAACAAAAATTTGATAGTGTTGATACATTCGAATTTTATAAGTACTTGTCTGTTCAATACCAAGAAATGAGAAAATTTGCCTGTAAAATCCTGCCAATGTTTGGAAGTACCTATAAGTGTGAACAACTATTTTCTTTGATGAATGGAAACAGATCTCCCGCAAGATCGCGATTGACGGACGTACACTTGGACGCAGTTTTAAAAGTTATTTCCGCCGATAAATTCGCGCCACAAATAGACAACTTAATTAAAGACAAAAGATGTCAAATATCTGGCAAAAGAATTTAATATTTGTAGTTTTTTGTAATTTCCTTTTTATTAGAAATTTAATAAACAGACTTGTCCTATAATAGTACGTTTTCTTAAGATTTTCAGTAGTTTGTCTTATTTAAGATAAGGTTTTGCGGCCCACCTAGTCGATGGTCTTCATGCTTTTGGCCCACCAGTGTCTTTGAGTTTGACATGGCTGCTCTAGACCGAGCTCTCGACGCTACTTTTAGTATAATAGAACGTGTTGCTATTAAAAAAAAACTTCACCTATATTTTTTTAATATTAAATCAGTAGATTTTATGATGTATTGTTATTACAAGATAGTGAGATTTTAATAAAGCTCGTTGTTTTGTTCAGATTAATTCAATAATACTATAACCTGAATAGTTTTTAGTAAGAAATATTTAAAATTCAGATTGCTTAATCAGTCCAACATTATTATAATCCTTCTCAGAATAGTGGGTTTAAAAACGAGATCACGTTAGTCATCTTTGGTATCTGTGTCATTTTAAACATATTAAGAGATTGCTCAAAAAATATACCCGGCGTGTTCATGATACGGGGCAGTACTTGTGTCTCAAAAACAAATTAATGATATGTTAATGCATTATATGTTCAAACTCTTGAACATAATTTAAGAGTAGTAAAATTGTAGTGTTTTAGAAAAAAAAAAGAAGCAAGAAGTTTATGAAAAAATATTGCCTTATCTAATATGTTTAATATTTTTTAAACCGGTGATCCGATTTTTATGGTTTTTTTAATTTAGGTTGATTACTAGTTCCCATCATATTCGGGGTGCTTAAAGATATTCGGATTTTGCCCCAATGTTTGAAACACGCTGTGGAGTTCAGTAGTTATACTTTTGCCTTGCGACTACACCTGGCTTTTAGTCTCATTTCTTATTAGCATTTTGTTTTTTTAATCAATCGTTTTTTGATCTTTATTAATAATGGAGATATTTATTTCTATAAGTTGGAATGTTTTTTCACTGTTAGAAATGAGCATCACTGCTTTTGAAATCACGAGATATTAAAGATAGTTGGCTTAAAATTTCTGATGCTATAGAAAATGATTGTTATTATCTGAAAGTTGTAGTATTTGTCAAAAAAAATAGGCTTACTTATTTAATTTGTGTTGAAAGACGAGACTTTGAAAACATCTACTTGTGCGCTACTCTAATAGCAAAAATAGGCCCACCTTTTTTTTTGTTTTGGTGTTTAGCAAATTTAAGAAATCAGTCTAATGAGCCGAGCTATTTGGATAGGTAAAAATGGTTTTCCGCCTTCTTGTGTTGGTTATTTTATGGAATTTTTTAATTTCATGAATACTTCTTCCGAAATTAGGCCAGAGGATTCAAAAAATATCGTGGAGCTGAAAATTGGTACAGCTGTTCTAAAATGTGTTGAACAACATATCAAGTCCCCTAACCTCACTTGTGCGCGTCTAAAGTATTTAATGTTTTTAAATACAATGTTAACAGTTCCGTTTAATGTTTATTGGCGTAATTTTATAATAGTTTGTTTGGACGTCATTAACGGGAGTAAAAAATAATATTTTATGATGTATCAAACATTTTGATAACAGGCACAGTTTTTTGAGATATTGTGTAACAAAATTATTTTTCTGAATTTCGTTAAAAAAGGCACGAAGGCAGAGAAAATTCGAATTTTTTGAATCCTCGGAAACTAATTTCACCATAAATTCTGAAAAAATGAAGATATTTGAATAAGAGAAGTTCATTTTTATGGAAAAGGTGTAGGTATTGATAACTAGAGGGCAAAAAAATACCGAAAGTTCTGCAGTTGGCATTAATTTCTATATTTGCCTATAACTGACATAGTATTAGTACAGTATCCGATACTGTAGTATTAAGAAATTTCTGATTTTGATGCCACTTACAGAAGTTTTTCTTGAGTGCCTATTCTAGTATCTTTTATCTATCTAATTACAAGGAAATTAAACAATAAATAACTAAGATTGGATGACATTAAAGTTATTTTTCATAAAATGAAATTTTTGATTTGTAACTTTGAAGTGGCTCAAAAATTACATAAATGCACGAAATTATTTAACATATTACGTGTACTCTTAAGTATGTAAATCTATACACGCAAGGTTGCGATATATAGTGCAATTAGCAAAAATCGCCAGGTCAAATATGCCGTCTGACCAAATGCAGAATTTTGAAAAAAAAATTGCCCTTCTGATTTATTTATAGCTACACCCTTCACCTTCAAAACGCTTTTTCTAAATTCAGATTTCTTGATTTTTACGGAAGTTACATAAAAATTATATTCTAAAGATTCGAATTTTCAGCTTACGTTCCTGTTTTTGAAAGAAATTAAAGAAAATTTTATTAGCCAATATCTATAAAATGGTCTCTTACCATAATTTTTGAATGTTATTTATAAACAAATCCTTTATCAAGACAATTTTAGACTATTAAGTAAGTATACAAAATGGTTAGCAAAAAGGGGTTAAGAAAAGTTATTAATATTTGGTGGAGTATTATATGAGTTTTGAACTTCACCCATTCTAATTTAAGGAATAAGCCAAAAGTCAAACATATCCAAGCTTCAATATGTTAATTATTGCTCTTTGTGTTTTCTTGGGACGAAAGAAAAAAGCTTATGTATTTATATCTACAAGATGTGGGGTTTCTTATATTATAAGTCGAGACGAGACGAGAATCTCCAACTGTTCTCCGTTTAAAAGTAATAGGGTCTGGCCAACATCTACTTTACTCACAACCATATATTTAGTTTTATTTATGTTAATAGATAACCCCCAGTTCTTACAAGCTTCATTGACTCTTTTTACTAAGTCTTGCAGATCTACGAGATTTTCTGCTAAAATTACGGTATCGTCGACATATCTTATATTATTAAATGTTTCTCCTCCTATTACAATTCCTTTTTGGCCACTTAGGGATTCTTTAAATATATTTTCAGAAAAAACGTTGAAGAGGGTGGGGGAGAGTATGCAACTTTGCCTCTCACGCCCCGCTTAATAGTGACTGGTTTCGATTCACTGCTATTCACGGTAATGGTAGCTGCTTGATTCCAGTACAAATGCGAAATCAGCCTAATGTCTTTGTTGGATGTTCTGGAGAGTTGATATCAGTTTATTGTGCTGGACGCGGTCGAAGGCATTTTCAAAATCAATAAAGCACAAGTAAACAGGCCTTCTCACCTTCCAACACCTTTGTAGAAGCGTTTCCATGGTAAACGGCGCTTCCCTAGTTCCCATGCATGTTCTGAAACCAAATTGATCCGAACTCATAGCTTCCTCGCATTTGTTGCTAATTCTTTTAGAATGTGTAGAGGTAGCTTGAGCACATGATCCATTAAACTGATAAGTTTTAACATTTTTTTTGCGTTTGGTTTTTTTAGGCAGGGGAATGAATGCAGATTTTAGCCAGTCTGGTGGAATATGACCAGTATCGTATACTTGGTTGAATAGCACAGTGAGTTCACTTACGTTTTCATCGCTGAATAACTTCAGCCATTCACTATGTATTTGATCTGGTACACTTGCTTTATTGTTTTATAGCTTTTTCCACTTCAGATTTTAAAACTGATGGCCCTGTCTCTGCTTTCAAGTTTGGTATGGCTGGTCTGTCAGAGTAAAGTTACTTTAATAGTAAAGATAAAAAGACGAAAAGAAAAAAGATATTAATAAAAAATGAGGCTAAAAGCCCGTTGCAGTCGCAGTGCGAAAGTATAACTACTGAACTACTCAGGATGGTCCAAATATTGGGGTCAAAATCCGAAATTTTTAAAGCACCTGTAAAAGGTGGAAACTAGTATTTTTTAAAATTTCTTGAATATGGTAATATTAACATTAATTACAATTTGAGAAAGCCTTAAATCCAAGGGAGAAACGTCAAACTTTTATTAATAAAAAAGTCCCGAGAAATCACAAACAAGAATTATATAAATGAATGGTTCAAGAAAACGAAGATATATATCTATACCGGGTGGTCCTTTTAAAGTGTTACAAAGCGATATTGAGAAAACGGCTGATTGAAAATAAATGAAATTTCTAGGGATGCAATGGGTCGTTGGGGGACATTTTTTGACGGAGTAAGTAATGTTTTAACTCTTTCCACTGTTTAAGGGTGGGGGATAACTTTTAAATGTTAAATGGAAAGATGCAGTTTTTTCCAGATTCGTAATCTCCAGAAAAAACTACGTTATAATCAATGAGTAATTTAATGTCAATGTCACTACGCTAAATTCAACAAAACTAAAAAGAAAATCAACAGAAGAAAAAACTAATATTAGGTACATGATTTTATTTTATCAGATATTCAAATGTTGAGCCTCTATTCGGACGCGAGAAAGAAAGCTTCGAAAATGCCAAATGTGATTTTGGCGAAACGTCAGCAAAACTGTTCTTTTCAGAACGACAGTAGTGAACGGATGTACACACGGAATGAAAACACATTGTATTTTTCCATCCGTGAAGGAGTAAAAATCAACATATATATATATATATATATATATATATATATATATATATATATATATATATATATATATATATATATATATATATATATATATATATATAATATACCTTCAATTGTCAACTATAAGTATTGATAACAATAATTGGTAATAACCAGATACCAAAGCATCATGGAGTTGCGATTGCGTAACTGAATATTTAAAACCTTTAATAAAAAATGTGGGTCATTGGCCATTCAGTGTCGACGCTGTACGACGCGCATTTTCAATTTCATTTGTAGTATTCATATCTGCCTTGAAGGCATTTTTTTATGCCTGTTTATTAAAGAAAGCCACAAACTATGTGCTTATGGGATTAGCACCTCTTATAATAGGGGTCCCATAGCTTCGAGCATAGCTTACACAAAAGTTAAGTACATAAGAACACATACGGAATGCAACACTATAAATAAGCTTAACTTTTTGATTTCTTTTTCGTTATACGTTTTTAATAATTCAGAATGCAGCTTTTTATAGTTTTACATTTTTAGCTTTCAAATTCATTGTTAATTCGGGCCATTAGGACGTCTTAATGGTATGTTCTAGGGACCTGGAAAAAAAAAACTTTCGACGGGAAGTTGCGAAAATCTCTCAGAATAATTCGAGTCGAAAATTTCGGTAATTAATTTCGTTTTTCTCCAAGACGAAACGTCTTGCAACTTTTTTTGCGTTAATATGCATTGGAATATTTTAGAAAGCCGCTCTTCACACGAAAAGTTTCTTTTTATGTGGGGAGCAAAATGTTGACCTAAACCTTTTTATTTTCACAGTTTTAACCTGTTACCTGTAATTATTGATTCCTATAACCGCTAGGCTAGGCCCATCGAACTTGAATATAATATTAGTACATATTTTGACTAAAAATCTTAAACTTTCATATCGGAGGTTGAAACGGTTTCAGAGATACTATTTTTTTTGGCGGAAAACAAGCTACGACTTTTGTCGAAGATTGTTGTAAAAATTCTTCGATTTCCGTATTTAACGTTGTTTGCTAGGCCTTCAAAAAATACGTCAAACAAGAAACAATTACCTATTTTTGCCATTTAACTAGAAGTCTTGATTAATTTTCATCGAACTATTATATCAGTGTCACAACAAGGCAGGCAGTCTGTATACAAGGAAAAATTTTCTTGACGCACCTGAGCTGAAAGTTTCTGAACTTGTGTAAACCGTATACAAAGATAATTTTTCTTGACGTATCTTGAAAATTACTGCCGCAACTGCCACCATTTGCGAATAGATCAATTTCTTGCCGTCGACCAACCGCGTTTTATTATTTTCTTCGTTTGCTTTTGTGTTATTGTATATTCCGAACTTTTTTGTAATGCCTTTTGCAGTTTAACGCTTAAAAGTTCATTTGCCGCTTCCAGGGGAATATCATCTTCGACGCTGGTCTCTGTTTTGTATTGGTTAGTTGATTTATTTTTGTTGTCTAGTCTGATTAAATTTTTCTAACTCACATTGAATATTAATATTTGTTATGTTTTAAGATAGGAGAGAATTTCAGAATACATGGTTCTGCGTTGCTTGATTCTCGTGCTTAATGCTGTTTAGTAGTGTTTTAGTTGTAGATAATTGGAATATAGCTTTAAAGCGGCGAACGAGATAAAAAAAAAATACACGCGATGGCACGGCGCACTTTGGAAAATGAATAATAAACGCATATCGAAAATGCATTCTGACAATGTGGCAACCAAGATATTTTGTTCATTTGATTTACTACTATACACATTAAACCTTAATATAATGTAGGTGTTTTACAAAATATAATTAAGACATATAATTTTTTTAGTGTTAAATGAAGATTGTTGTCACATGTGCCCAATTCCAGTTTTTTTATGTTATTTTTTACATGTAAATATCTTATTGAATTTTGTCAACAGATACGCACTATTATACATTTTTGGAAAGCTAATCTCATGTAGATTTTACAGCAAACGAAATTTTTTGATTCTATAGAAAAATATCTGCATGACTTTTTAGAGGAGGAGGTAAGGATAAAAAGCTTAAACTTTAAGTTTGACGAAACTTTTAGCAGTTACCCACGTTTCCCCACGTCTCAAATATTATGATAATTTGTAGCTCAGTAATATATTAGTCACATTTAAAAAAAATCACCTGCAGCATTTTGCGGGTTCCGAAGTTATTCGGGAAAATATGACAAATCGTGACTCTAAAAAGACCTGAAATTCCTCGCGCATCCTACCCCCACTTTCTAGCTTCTGAACAGCTTAACGTTTGGCCTTCAAAAAAAAATTTCATAAAATTCTAAGAAGAACTCGAAACTTGGAAAATATAAAAAAATACAAAAATTTCACACCCTGTATATTGTGTCATATTTGGATTCTACGGGAAATGTTGTCATATTTGATATGCATAACCCTGGACTATCTACCTCCGTGTCTGACATATTGACATTTGAAAAATGACAGTTTTCCCTCCTTGACAGGCTACATAACTCAAATGATACAACAGAGCAAAACGGTCTTCATGTTTGCATGCTCCTGTCTAAGTTTTTTATAAGCTATCGAATGACACTAGGGACGTACAGATTGTTTGGCTGAAGATTGCGACGTTGGGATTCTATAGCATATGAAACAGGAGAAACTGTCATTTTTCAAATATCAATATTTCAGAAATGGAGTTAGGTAGACCTGGGGTATGTTACATCAAATATGTCTTGATTTACCTGTAGAATACAAATATCGCATAATGTATGGGGTATTCAATTTAAAACAATTTCTGACAGCTTTGCGACGTTCATTTGTTTCTGGTCTTAGCACATTCTTACGATTTAGTGCGGAAAATAAAATTTTCCAAACGATAAGACCTGTGGAAAATTTTAAGGGTTTTTCTCGGACACTAATTAACACTTTTGCACTGAATATATTAGATTAGGATGAATGTTTGAATTTCTTACGCATAACAAATACTTTGTTAAGTTAAAACTTCAAAGACTAGAACGCAGTCAGAAAAATAAGGATGTAAATATATTTTTATAGGTCAGTATTGCTACTTGTTGAACGCTTTAATGTTTCACTATAGCATCTGTTCTAAAAAGCAAAGTCCTTTAAATATTTGATTTATGCATTTATTATGATATTGTTTCATATGTTTCACTAAAACCACAATCAGTTTTTATGGTATTTTTATTATATAACAAATAGTTGGCAATAGTTTGATATAAAACAGGTGTTCGAGTCATACATTAGAAAGTAATTTATTAATATCAAAACAATTTTGTATTACCTAATAAGGTCCCATAAAACCTAAAACAAAACCGACTTTTCGGATTACTACGATGTAACCTTCATGGTAATTTGTTTACCAAACGCAATAAAACCTGTAAGAATGTGTTTCGATATCTTAAAACTAAATGCATAATAATTATACCATTTGAATAATTTCTATTTTAAAATGTTAAAGTAAGCTGTTCTTATCAATAAAAATTAACATTTTCAACGTTTGAAACAAAGTAACAGATGCTGTCATAAAAATATGTTGTGGGAATTATGCTACTTTAAACCAACATTTTTACTCCAACTACGGCTTACTTATTCAAACAACCTTCTCTCCTTCTCAAAAGATTTCAAACAAGTTGCTATATTTGTTTTTTTTTAAGTAGGAAGTAATTTCTGGAAACAACAGGAGCACTCAGGGAATAAATGGCGGATGGCCAGCTCGGGGTCAGCCCTCGCAGGAATATATATCGGTCGGACCATTGTGTCGGAGAGGCCTTTCCCCTGGGAAAACATACAAGTCTTAGCTCTGGTCCTTGAGCATAGTGAAGTCGAAGGAAATGAGAAAGCCGATGAATTTGGCAGAAGCGGACTAACGCTCTAATTCTCGAGTCCAGAACCCTGCCTGGGTATAAGTAAACAATACTGCTCGCAGGCCCTGAACAGATGGGCCTGGGAAAAGACAGATGAGAATTCTTTGAGGACGAACTAATTTAGAGAGGCAAAATAAATGCTGCCCAACTCATGCGGATCTAAGGCAACTTGTCACGAAGTCGACAAGTGATTGGGGACCTAGTTGGCACTTTGATAGGACATTGTAATCTTTACAGGCACATGTATTGGAACAGCCCTTGCTGTCCTAATTGTGGACAGAGGAGGAGGATCCATATTATCTTGTTGGCATGTGCGAAAGATGAGCAAGACACGCTGGAATACCTTCGGCGTCGAATCCCTCTCCAAGGAAGACTAGAGTAAGATGCTCACTTTCATTAGAAGGAGGGTGGAGTGATGTGGGTGGGACCGGAGTTTGCTACTTGGATGTCCCTAAGATGCATTAAAAATAACACATATTAGGTGTTATGTCATTAGAGCATACTGCAGAGTTTATGATAGTTGACATACAAAGTAACATATCACCCGGTGCAGCTATGCTCAAATGAAAGAAGTTTTTTGGGTCCAGTGGAAACCATGCGTGCATTTTATGAAAACCAGACCATCAGTCACTTTAGCACCGTTGAAACATTTTGACTAGACAAAACTAGCATTGCAAGTTTAGAGTTTTGCCGGAAATATTAGATTAGGAGTTGTCAAAGGAGTACCTCATGCCACCTTGATCGAATACTGGATATATCAACAGCAAAAATCTGGGTTTCGCCAAGGAATTCGGCAGATTTTTTCCTGCTTTGAGTATGGATAGAAGTTTAAATATATTTTTTATAAAACTTCACACGAGCATTATCCAGTTAAGAATGATGTTTTTGTCATAGGCCAACAGGACAACTTAAGATTGGTAGGAATTGAAATTAATATCTACATTGTTTGTAGAAATTATTAAATCATTTTTGTTTCTCTTTTGTCGTAATACGTGAATACACATTGCCAAAAATATGCAGACTATGTAGTGTACCAGATGTTTTATATACTTTTGATATTATATATCGTGAATGGGAATATTTTTTACAGAGAATCTTATTAAAAAAAATCGGGTTGCTTCGAGATGCTAATTTTATTAAGGTTGTGTGAAATGATATGCATTTTCCTGGGATTAATTCTGTTACCCCACTCGTCATCTTTCAATGGGAATATTTTTTACAGAGAATCTTATTTAAAAAAAATCGGGTTGCTTCGAGATGCTAATTTTATTAAGGTTGTGTGAAATGATATGCATTTTCCTGGGGTTAATTCTGTTACCCCACTCGTCATTTTTCAAATATAAAGCATATGTTACAAATTTCAAATAGAGAGTTACGCTTAAGAAGGCAATTCATGAACAATGACCAAAGCTCAAAGATCAATGGAATGGCAAGAGCTACACATAAAGCTAACAGAGAAATAAGTGAATGGATAAGAAGTAAAGTCAAAGCAAAAGATGCTAAGAAAGAGGTAGTTAAACTACAAAAAGATGACAGTTGGTATCAACGTATAATATAACATTGGAGGCGTTGAGAGGAATAGAGACTATTAGAAATGACCAGATGATCGGAAAAATGGGCTGGGTCCGATGGGAAGAAAGAAGCTTAGGATAGAGGGAAATAGAATAGATAAGGGTGGGGGGCTTGTCAAATGGTGAACGGAAGAGGCTGTACCTATAGATAGGTTATAAATTTGCACTCATTGCTAATTTACATAAAGAAAGTGTACTTTGGGGAAGTTGGAAAGGAAACTTGATTTTGTTTTTGTTATTTTCTGCTGAAAATGTAAGAGTTGGCAGAGACGGGTAACATGTTGCTTCCTAAACACTAATGCCACTTTCAACATTCAGATCCTGATCCTCCTATCTATTAACCCCTTTGGTGGGACAACGTGGGAACTAGTCAAATTTGGACGACTCGCACATGTCACCATTAGCCATTACGACTAACAGTCCACATGACATGACATCCCCCTGCGACCTTGACACATCTATAATAGACTTAATTGAAGCTTACCCTACACAAACTTACTTAATTATTTAAGAATATCTTCATGGAGGCTTTTGACGATAATGTTTAGTATTATATTTAATAAAACTAAAATATTGGTTTGGATTTGGTCTCACGGGCATATTAAGTACAAATTCATGAAAATTTCTAGTTCAATTGAAGGCAAGTAGTCGCGATATAAATATAGATCAATTTGATCTTTTTATTTTCGATTCTTTTGGTACAATTCTCTAAAAACGTTAGATATGTAATTCTGTTTTTGAGTTTATTATTTATCTGCATTGTTTATATTGAAAAAAAAAACACATTGATGAAAAACGGTAAAATTAATATATGGTGCAAATTAAGTCGCCATTCCTTTTAAACCTGTTTATGTTAAAGGAATAAAAATAAATAAAAGTCGATAATATATATACTCTAAACCACATAATTTGATGTCATTATTATACGTGTTGTATGTAATATCCAGGCATGTTAATCTTTTTATAATAGTTTCACCAGATGTTCATACGTGTGAACATCGCATTAACATGTGTCTCTAAATTAAAACAACTGTGTATAGATCCCAAGGTTTTGGCTTTTCTCGAGGTCTTTATTAACCTGGTGGGCTTAAAACTCTTGGCTTAAAATAGTTATTATGAAACATGCCACTGGTTACCTGAAATCCATGTCAATTTGCAAACAATACGAATTTTTGTTGCTCATAAATAAACATTTCAGAGCCCCAGCGTAGCAGTGACTAAAAAATAATGGTACATAACGTTGTAGTTGGATATATATCAAATGAAAACGAAGCGATCAGAATAAAATTTAACGCCAAAGTAATATTGCCCATTACTTTCACGTGCAAATTATTTTATTTTTTTTATGAAGCAAGTAAATATTCACAAAAATTCAAAAACCAAACTGCTTAGAACTAGTGTACGAGGGCTGTTCCCTTTCCGCCGAGCCTATAGTAAAGTAATACACAACTTATTGACAAAATACTTTTATTTATAATTTTTCAATTTATTCCGTTCACAATCCATGCATTTTTGTGTTAGTGAAAACCAATCTTCAAAACAGTTTTTCCAGTTTTCTCGCGTTAGGTTATTAATTTCATTTTTAAAGGACCCGACTGTTTCTTCAGAGGATGCAAAACGTATACCCTCTAATTTTTTCTTTACACGCCAAAATAAGAAGACATCATTAAGTGCTAGGTCTAGACTATACGGTACACGGCCCATTATTTCAATGTTTTGGGCATTCAAATATTCAGTTGTTCGAGCGTTATCTAAATTCAAAATGATCCTTCCTTTGGGACGTTTTTTGCGAACATTTTGAAGAACTTGAGGTAAATAAGCTGGAGTGTACCACTCCGCATTAAAGTACGACCATCTTCTAGTTCTACAGTTGCAGCAAGTCCGATAATTCCAAGGAATGTGGTGACCATCTTTTTGTTTTGACTTTTTCATGAAAAACTTTTGTTGGAGCTGATACATTCTCAAAGACCCAAACTACCGCTTTTTTTCGGGATCGTGTCAGTATACCCACGTTTCGTCTTTTATAATGATGTTTACCAAATGAGACCATCTATAGTTATAGCGATCCAAGGTAGATCTGCACCATCCCAGAACGATTTTCTTTTTGAACTGGAGACAGAGTGCGGGGAATTAATTGGAACACAGCTTACGTACCATCATATACTTATGCAAAATGGCGTTAGTTGCTTTTATACCAATCTTTAAAGTTGCCTGAATTGACAGTTACATGCCGGTCTTCCTCAGTCATGTTTCGTACAAGGCCAATATTTTTTTCGGTAACTACCGTTTTCTACTTAGGAACACGAAAGTTGTGAAGTTTAAATTCATTATACCACCGCTTTAAAGTAGCTAAGGAAGACATCTTGTCACTAAAAATACGATTAATTGCTTCACAACATTCTTTACGCTTAAATTATTCAACTCTATGTTTTCTTGGCGAATTATGAATTTTACAAACCTTATATTTGACAACTGTCACTATACTTGTAAACAACTAGGTCGAAATTTCTAACAAGATGTGTTTCACAAATATCACCGCCTACTAGCTCAGCGGACAGAGAACAGCCCTCGTATTAATATAGGAAGAAAGAAAAGGAACAAAAAAAAAACATATTAAAATAAGAGACACTTCACTTTACTGGTCTCCGTTCTGAAGCAAAAAATATAATTTAATTACCTATTTATTCCTTGAATACCGAAGATGCATCAAAACATCCACTTTAATATGAAAAAACTAACCTATTTATTATTTGTATTATAATTGCATTTAATTTAAGGTCTATTTGGTAAATAAAATATAACTTTACAAAATTTGGCAAGATCCGTGAAATGAATTCTATTTTGATTTATATCCATTTTTACCGTACCTAAAAACATTTGAGAAGATATTTGCTAATTTATGGACCCATGGTTACAAGAACGTCTTGATGAGATGTTTTTATTAAAGTTACAGTTTTCTTTAAAAACGAAAAATTTGCGCATTTTTTTTCCAAACTTTGTCAAAATTTCAGGACCTAGAACAAATTAGATGTCTTGTAAAAAACTATGGAGCTTTTGACCTGCCCAATCGCTTTTATCCTAGGAGGAATCGCTACGCTGATATGAAAGCTGAAAAAAACAAATTGGTATTTTCGCCTTTACCCACAATTTTCTTCAGACAGGATTTCATTACGTGCAGACATATAATTATTTGGTAATCGCTTTATACAAATCCTATAAACTGGTTAATTTTTTACCTCCCTCGTAAAAGACAAGTATTGTAAACATGAAAAAATCACCCTCCGAGATTTTTTTAAGAACTTTACGTTTCAAGGTCCCTGCTTAATGCAGTAAAAATGTTTTTTCGATTCCGTCGGTCTGTTTGTCTGTTTGCGGCATGGCTAAAAACTACCTATCCGATTGACTTCACATTTTAGTCAATAATTAAAGGTCACATGGAGATGACCTGGTAACATTTTGGTAAAAATGGCGTCCTAGTACAATGTTAAAAAAATACTTCTAAAAAACTGTCCATACAAATTATTTCAAATTTTGCACAAAAATCAAGTATTCCGCAGGAATCAACTGGTAAAATTTTGGTTCGATTCCAAAATGGCGGAATAAAGTATTTAAAAATTCAGCCTGAAAATACTACTTAATAGATTGGCAATATTTTTGCAAAAATTAATGCATTAAAATGGTAAAATTATGGTACGAATTCAAGATGACAGAACAAAATCCTGAAAAAATCACTGACTCAGAATTTACATATCAGCACGTTTTAGCGTCCCTAGATGCCAAAAATATGTTTTCTCAATTCTGTCGGTCTGTCTGTCAGTTAGCAGCATAGCTAAAAACTACTTATCCGATGGACTTTGGTTAAAACTTATGGATCATATGTTGATGACCTGGTAATATTTTGGTAAAAATCCAAAATGGCAGAACAAAAAAGACAGCTCAGTGAAATGTTAAAAAATGCATTATTAAAAATCTAATTATCCAATTTACCTCAAATTTTGCACAAAACTCAAGTGTTACATGGGAACTAATTGGTAACATTTTGTTAAGAATCCAAGACAGCAAAACAGAATAGCGGTTTTATAAAATGTTCGACAAAACAATTTGACAAGCTACAGCGAATTTCTGCATTTTTTTTTTAAATTTGTTTTTAATTTAGTTCTGCATTAATATTATTATTTATTTTATATTAATAAATTAATACTTGTCTATTTTGTATTACATAAATTATGTCATTCATTATTTTTCTCCATAAAAAGAACGTTTAGATTCTAGGAATTGGAATTTTAGCGAATATTTAAACATTTTTTTAGGCCGCCATCTTGTTGGCATTACACCAAAATTTTACCAATTTATCCCCATGCCGCTTTCTGATTTTTGCGGCAAATTTGAGGGCTATTCGAAAGAGCCATTTCAAGGGAACTGCCCCGTCCGTGACACCAAAATATTAGCGGTGATCCAATTCTTCACTTCCTTATTGATATATGATTTTGAGGGTACACAGAAAAATAAATTTGGAAAATAAGAACTAAATATCCATATTTGGGGTGAAAATATTGTGAAAAATTGGTGTTACGACAATTCACTTGGAATGACCGAAAAGTAACTTTTTAATAATGATTTTATGCTACCGTATTTTTTTTATTTTTTCCTCTTTTAGTTGTATGAAGAGGTATTTTGATAAATATAGCCTTCGTAACCATTGATTTTTTAAGATTAAATAGATCCTCTATCAGTTCAAATAGCGTAAAGCCAATACATTTTGTAAAGTCAGCTAAAACATATTTATTAGGAAAGGCTTATTACAGTGTACAAGAATATCTAACTATATAATCTAACTGTGAATGTGATGATAGTTAATGTAGAATATAGGCAATAATTTTATTAGACCTCCTACCTATTGTAAGCTGCTTATATTCATTTTTTTTTTGTATTTTCAGTTATTAAGCTACTCGTGACATGTGAAAAAAATGTATTTTTTAGCATGAATAATTCAGTATCGATATCAACTGGGGTCAATGAAGTCTGATGATCTTCAATAATAAAATAAATGTAAGATAATACAGAATATTGAAAAAGAGGTTTTATTAATAAACTATTGCACTGAAAAGTAAAAAATAATTAAACTTACATAAACGTTTAAAAATTTGAATATTTTCATAAAAGCTTGAGGTTGTATTTCAAGTGTGATGACGTGTCACGCCTCATTCAAGCTTTTAAAAAAATATTCAAATTTTTAAAAGTTCTTTATATATTTAAGCTTAATTATTTTTTACTTTTCAGTTCAATTTTTTTTACGTTTGGTTTTTTTTGTACTTTTTAGCATTTTCTTACGCACGCTGTGTAATTAAGGTGTCCAATCATTCATGATTGGACACCTTAATATTGCATTGTCATCGGGTTTATGTATGTATATCAAATTTCAGTCAATTCCGATAACGGGATCTGCTTTAAAACTTACTTGAAAGAACTGGCCCAAAAATACATCCTAACTAACTAACTAACATACAAGTGAAGTTAAAAAAAAGCTTTTGATGATCAAACAAGTCATGTGAAAGAATGCTAAATCTGTCAGCATTCTTTCAATATTTAACAGTATATTAAATATACAGTGTGTTCAAAAAGTCCTAGATCCCCTCAGTGTCAATGTGTCAAAAAAAATTTATAGATTTCTTTCATGTCTTTGTTAAAAAAATATTTCTAATATACAGGGTGCATCACAAAGATGGTAGAGACAAAAGTTACATTCTTTTAAATAAAAATACTTTTTAAAAAGCATCATTGTTATTAATGTAAGAAACCTGTAAATAACAACAATGCAACAATTAAACTTAACTAAACTTATTTAAATTAATTTTGAAACCCTTGAACTGTTTAAAAATGTCCCAAATTGTAATAAAAGCATTTGTTACATTTTGTTGCATATCCGGAGTTATAAGTTGACATTCTGTCCTAATTCCTAATGCTGTCCAATATTGTTAGAAAATCAAATATTTCCTGACATTACAAGCTTTTATGAAAACATTAAAATTTTTAAAAGTTGATGTTTATGTAAGTTTAATTATTTTTTACTTTTCAGTTCAATAGCTTATTTATAAAACCTCTTTTTTAATATTCTGTATTGTTTTATATTTATTTTGTTATTCAAGAGCATCAGACTTCATTGACCTCAGTTGATACCGATATTCAATTATTCATGTTACAAAAATACATTTTTTCACACGTCACAAGTAGCCCAATAACTAAAAAAAATATTGAATATAAGCAGCTTACAATAGGTAGAAATTCTAATAAAATTATTGCCTATATTCTACGTTAACTATCATCACATTCACAGATTATATAGTTACGTTGTCATTAAGACATTATTGTACACTGAAATAAGCCTTTCCTATTAAACATGTTTTAGTTGACTTTAGAAAATGTATTGGCTTTACGCGATTTGAGTTGTTTACAGGATCTATTTAATCTCGGTCAAGAAGGCTATACTTATCAAGATACCTGTTTTTACAACTAAGAGAGGAAAAAACAAAAAAATACGACAAGATTAATAGCATACCAGTAATAACAGCGTTTGTTACATCAGGTAGTCCTCATCGGCTCTATATTCCAGATTTTCAAAAATTCTTCTGTGAAAATCCAATATTGCGAACAAAATAGCGGCCTCAAAAAATGTTAAAAAAATCATTACTTAAAAGTTACTTTTCGGTCATACACCAAATGTGGATATTTCGAGGGGTGTAAAGCTGGGGTAATCTGGTGTACAGTATGGAGGTAATCAGGGGTAATTATAGGTAATCAGGGATAATCAAGAGGTATTCCGAGGTACTCGGGAGAAATCAGGGGTAATCAAGAGGTACTCGGAGGAAATCACGGGTAATCAAAGGAATTCTGGAGGTAATTATAGGTAATTTTTGGCAAAAAGGTAATCTGGTGTACAAAATTTTGCCAGCTGTACCCCCTCGAGATGTTTAGTTGATATTTTCCAAATTTATTTCTCTGTATACTCTCAAAAGCATATATCAACGAAGAAGTGAAGAATTAGATCACTGCTAATATTTTGGTGTCACAGACGCAACACTTCGCTTGGAATGGCTCTTTCGAATAGCCCTCAAATTTGCCGCAAAAATCAGAAAGACATTGGGATAAATTGGTAAAACATTTGTGTAAAGCCAACAAGATCGCAGCCTAATACATTTTATTAGGCCTGTTAAAATTTGGTAAAATTCCATTTGTTAGAGTCAAAACCTCCTTTTTATGGAGAAAATAATGACTAAGAACGAAATAATTTACGTAACAAAAAATAAATAATAATTAATTTATTAATATAAAATAAATAATAATATTTACCAGTTGATTCCTACGTAATACTTGATTTTTGTTCAAATTTTGAAATAATTTAGATCAACAGTTTTTTAGTAGTACTTTTTTTAACATTGTACTAGGCCGCCATTTTGTATCACAATATTGGATTTTTACCAAAATGTTCTCAGGTCATCCACATGTGACCTTTAATTATTGACTAAAATCTGAAGTCAATCGGTTAGGTAGTTTTATAGCCATGCCGCAAACAGACAAACATAAACATGAAAAAACTTTCAGACCTTGAAAGGTAAGATCCGAAAAAATCTCGGAGGATGATTTTTTTCACGGTTACAATACTTCCTTTTTACGAGAGCAGAAGGAGTGAAATTGAATGGCCACCCAGAAGTCCTGACCTAACCCTTTATTACTCTCTGTGGGGGCGTTTGAAAAATAAACTATAACGGGGTCATTTTTAAAATTTAATTAAATAAGTTTAGTTAAGTTTAATTGTTGATGTACCTTCAATTTTGTATTTGTGTTATTTACAGGTTTATTGTGTTAATAAATATATTATATTGTGTTATATCTTTTAAACTAGTGAATTTAGGCATATAACATGTTACAGGAAGTTAGGCTATAATTTGGTATACAATTAGAAAATACATCAAGAAATGCACTAATCCCATTTAAAAAAATGTAACTTTTATCTCTACTATCTTTGTGATGCACTCTTTTTTTTAACTATTGTTTTAACATAGACATAAAAGAGATCTATAAACTTTATTTGAAAAAATTTTTGCTTAAACGGTGCATTTTTGAGATATTGAGGGTGTCCGGAACTTTTTGGACACACTGTATATAAGACTATTCTAATATCATACGGATCCTAAATTATATAAGATCAGATATAATAACATGACGCAAACATTGCGTAATCTATTGTACCTTGCTTATTAGTATAATATGTACCCAGTTTATGAACATTTATCTTTCTATTGGAAGAAACAAAAAACACTTCTGCTAAGATTATATTTATCCAAGAATTAACTCAGGCTTTGTGTTGCGCGTACACTCTTATCATCCCGAAAAGAGATAAAATTAAATTAAAGCCTCCCATTGTTGTCTAAGAATAGGCATACCAAACCAAAACTGACACAAACATTTATTATCTCGAAGGGAAAGCCAAATACCGAGACAGGTAAAAGATGAGTTGTGAGGCGGTTGAATTAAAGAATTTTTTATTTTAGGATGCGGGAGTCCTTTCTTTAACAAAAACTTCGATCGATAGATAAGGTAAATTGGGCTATAAAAATGTTTATTGTTGGTTTGGAGCCGGTAAACCATAGGGGTTTTTCGCAGTGTTGGTCGGAAGTCTAGACAAGACATATAATTTTTGGAAGTTATCAAATTTCCTGAAAGGAACAGCTGGACCTTATAGTATTACTTAGCTGAACGTTTTACATGTTTAAAATTTGAAAACCGTGTTCCACATAAAAGCACCCACTATACTATCTGGAAATCCGTAATAGATGCGAAAAAAAGTTTCTTTAAATTTGAACGTCTTTTAAAATATAATGTTTGCATGTGTCCCAATTTTGCTGGGATATTAACTATAAAATTTTAAATGAGATATCCTGTATTTTTGTCCATTATTTGATTCCTGATCAAAAATAAACATAAATTACCGATATAAATTATAGTCGATTTATGCGTAGTTTCCGGGTTAATTAAGGTAATGTGTGATTTTTTGAAAAATTGAGCTATTTTTCCAATCACTATAAAAATTTTGGAAAATCTAAAATTGGGCGTTTGGGTGGTAATTTCCAGTTTATCAATGCATATTAGGAATAAAACATTTTTGTCCATGATAAAAATAAAATAAAAAAGATTTTTCTAAGTAATCATTGAATTTAGGTATAGAACATATATAATACAGAATATATATATATATATATGTATATATATATATATATATATATATATATATATATATATATATAATGTTCTGTATTATATATGTTCTATACCTAAATTCAATGATTACTTAGAAAAATCTTTTTTATTTTATTTTTATCAGAAAATCTCAATTATTTCTTGAATATTGTGATGCTGCATACTTAAAAAAAAACTATTGAAGGTCATGAAATGGATAATATTTCTCTTTGCATAACTATAATCCTAATTTAATTTTATATTTATTTATTGCTAAATTTTAAATTTAAAACCATATTGAAAGTTAATATTAGAAACAAATTTCTTGAGTAACATAGCTGCTCTCAACATAAACAACATGTAACAACAGATTACATGGAAGTAGAAAAACAGGAAAAATTTAAAACAAATGACTTTATAATTGATTTTCCACATACTGTCCGTTTTCTGGTATGCCACAGCGTTTCAGACGGCATCACTATTATTAAGACTAATAATTTCTTCACGAATATTTTGTTTTAATTCATCTACAGAATAATTGTTTCGATTTTTATACACTCTATATTTAAGTGTGCCCGATAAAAAATAATCTGAGGGTGTCAAATCGGGACTTCACGGAGACCATGGAAGGAGGCCATGGAATGGATAATATTTCTCTTTGCGTAACTATAATCCTAATTTAATTCTATATTTATTTATTGCTAAATTTTAAATTTAAAACCATTATTGAAAATTAATATTAGAAAAAAATTTCTTGAGTAACATAGCTGCTCTCAACATAATCAACATGTAACAACAGATTACATGGAAATAGAAAAACAGGAAAAATTTAAAACAAATGACTTTATAATTGATTTTCCAAATACTGTCCGTTTTCTGGTATGCTACAGCGTTTCAGACGGCATCACTTCATCATTATTAAGACTAATAATTTCTTCACGAATATTTTGTTTTAATTCATCTACAGAATAATTGTTTCGATTTTTATACACTCTGTATTTAAGTGTGCCCCATAAAAAATAATCTGAGGGTGTCAAATCGGGACTTCGCCGTTACTATATGTACTTTAATTAAATTGCTTGTTTAAAAATGCTCTTATATTATACCACAGAGTGGTATGGAGCATTATCTTGTTGATATTCCAAGTCCACACGAATATGTTCCAGAAGATCATTGAGTTTTTCCATAACTTGGTTTCTTAAAACGTTTAAAAACGTTTGTCTATTCAAATAGTGGTCCAAAAACACAGGTTCTATTATGTGGTTGTTTACAATACCACACCACACTTTAACACTTTGATTTACTTGCCTTTTAATTTGCTTTACCAAATGTTTATTTGTCTCAGAATAGTAGTGAATATTTTTTTTTGTTATGCATTCCCGAAGTAGAGAATATCGCTTCATCTGTCTAAAGGATTTTATTTAGAATCCCTCTCAAAATGCACGTCGATCATTTGTATACAAAAATCCAGTGTTGTATGATAATCAGCTTCACTTAAAAATTGAACTGGAAGAAACTTATATGAGGATATTTTGTTTTCTTTTTATATGTACGCTGGTCATGGAAAAATTCAAATCTCTCTGTGCATCACTTAAGAGTTGGTAGGATATATTCAATGAAATATCATAAAACCTCCATTTGAAAATCTTCGGAAAAAAAAGGCTTTTTCCCTTTTTCTATATTTCAAAACTCCATAAGTTGATAAATAACTGCAAATTTGGTCAAAAATTTTCTTGTTTGGTATCTTTGCCAGGAGAAATATGCGGCAATATTCTCTTAATGCAAGTGCTGAACTTTTATTAATTTCAATTTAGCAGTTATATAAATATATTTTAAAAAATCGGTCTGAAAAACTACATATTAGATTGTCTTTTATTAATATTTTTAATAAAAGGAAAGATTCACAACCAGGGAAGTTCCGAGTAAAGGGAAAGTTATAGATTTTTGTTGTTTTTCTAGATAAGAATTTTTAATTATTGCACATATCAAGAATTTGTTTTAATAGTGAATTTGGAATTCGTTTAAAGGGCTCATCAAAAAAGTTAAAAGTTCTATGATATGGTACAAACTGTATGTAAAATATTAAATTAATTTTCAAGTCAAATTTTTTAATATTTTTTAACTGTAGGATGAATGGCTACTGTGATACGGCGTTTCGTATGCCTTGTCAGGACATCATTTGCAATAGAAACAAATAAAGGCAAACTAAACCTAAACATGTGAAATATCAAATTAAACCAGAATTTAGTGAGGAAGAAAATAAATTATATACAGGCCGTTCCATTTAGAAAAACATAATTTTTGGATTGCTACAAGTTTTTGTTCCACCTTGTATACAAACAGTTTCTACACAATAAACATTCTACTTATTAGCTACAATTTTTATATTAAGAATTTCGTTTTAAAAATTAAGTGAAATTACAAATTATGTCGTACGTAAGTCTAATGTTGTACTACGTACTAATACTTAATTTAGCATGAAACTATTATTAAGATGTATCCTCTATTTAAAGCCATATACTAACATTTTAAAATATGTACGAACCGTATATATTTCATCAGAAAACATTTTCTTTTAAAAACTGTTTTTAATTACATTTACAAGGTCGTACTTTTTACGTCAAGAGGACAACATAAAATGTGTATAAAATAATTATTAATCATTCTTAAATTAGATGGGCTTCCCTGCATAATAATATTCTCATAATTGATTCTGATTTACAATTTTAATGTAAGTTTTTTTTTGTTAGGCAGCTGTAACAGTTTAGTAACCGTAAACGTTATCTGCGAAACTTTTCTATATGTTGCATTTTTAAATGCAACATATTGGATTATCTGCAGAAGCATTAAATTTAGTCTAGCCAGTGTCAAATCTAATGTGGTAAGACTTCAACGAGTTAAAATAGAAAATAATTTATTAGACTAGACTCTCTTGACGTTATTACTAATGTTCCCCAAGGAAGTATTCTGGGTCAGTATGTATACCTCCACTTTCTAGGTGCAGCTTAAATATACTAACTACCAACTTTTTAATGATAATGATCCTTAATCTTAGATTTTGTTATTTTTGATGGGTGGGGTGGGGCTGGCTGTGTTTTTTGTTGTAAACCTTTTAACTTAATAATTACCTAAACCGACATTGAAAGACGGAAACTTATATTATTTACTCTGTTTTTATACATATCTTGATGAAAATAACTTCTCTTGGTTTTGGTGCCCTGAGGAAGATTATATATTATCCGAAACATCGGCTTACTATAAAAGGTGTTTTATTAAACTTAGATTTTACCAACCCATCAAAATCAACAAAATATATCAACTACCATTTATATGCAGATGACACACTACTCTACCTCTCTTTTTTTTGCCATCCCAGAATATAACTGCACAAAATAGGGTTAATTCTGATTTAAATGTCCTCGTTAAAATTTTTTCCAATCACAAGTTAAAACTCAATTCTTCCAATACATATATTTTGACAGTTGGAAAAGTGGGCCATCTGGGGGACCATGGCTGGTGTTCCTTAGGACAGACAAAAACCGAATATACTTCAAAAAGATTATCAATCTGGTAGAAAGAAGCCTTATTCAGGTCTTCCTGTTTAGAAATCCAATATAATGAATCTGTAAATTTACCTTACCCGGAAATTCTATCGATCGTTATGTATCTTTTCTTTTAGGGATAGTGAAGTGTGAGCCAGTTAAGTTACTGTCTTTTCAAATATTTATATTGAGCACCGTTTTATTCCACCATATTGGATTTCTACCAATATTTTACCAGTTTCTACCCATGCCATACTTGATTTTTGGGTATAATTTAAAATAAATTAAATAAGTATTTTTTACTTAGATACAAACCTCAACATTATATTTGGCCGCCAATTTGTTTTGCCATTTTGAATTCGTACCACAACTTTACGAATTTATGTCTATAACACACTTTATGCTTGCATAATATTTGAAATCTATAAGTAGTTTCTTAAATATCTTATTCATACCAAAAAGTTCATTCCTATATAACACTTGATTTTTGTACCAATGCCTAATTAGTTTTTAGTGTCAATTTTTTTAACGTTTTACTAGGTCATACTAGATTTTTACTATATTATTACAAGGTCATACCCATATAACATTTAATGTTTGAACATTATTTTAAGTCAATCGGATAAGTAGCTTTTAAGCTATGGCGCGAACTGACCTACCGACAAACAGACCGGCAGAATTGATAAAATATATATTTGCTGGTACCTAGGGACACTAAAACGTGAAGATATGTAAAACCAGTTGATTTTTTCACAATTACAAATATTTTATTTGGCCGCCATCTTGAATTCATACCACAGTTTTACCAGTTCGGGATCATCTCTGGCAAATGTGTCAGCCGCTTGGCTATTACACCCTTTGAGCCTTCGTATTTGCGGTCATGTTGAAAGCGAACTTAGAGAGTAATTGGAGGGAGGGGGTCTAGGTCGGAGACAATCTTTGGGGAGCTTACCAGTTTATTTCTATACTACAATTAGTTATTGCACACAATTTGAAATCAATCCATTAAGTCGTTTTTCAGGCTGTGTTTTTTAAATATTTTATTAAGTCGTCATTTTTTACTTGTTTGAGAGAATCATCATAATTCTTAATTTTTTTGCAAAATTTGAGGTAAATTAGATAAATAGTTAACAATTTTTTTAACCACTTGACCGCCATTTTGTTTCGCCATACTAGATATTTACCATAATCTTAACAGGTTATCCTTATGACCCTTAAGTTTTGACCAAAATAAAAGTCAATCGGATTAGTATTTTTTTTAGCTATGACTCGAACAGACAAACAGACAGATAGAGGGGACTGATAAAGTATTATATTTTTGGCATCTAAAACGTGAAGGTATGTAAAACCTGGTGATTGTTTACTATTAGACATTTTATTTGGCTGCCATTTTATTTCGCCATCTTGAATTCGTACCACAACTTTACCAGCTCATCTATATTCCATAATTCATTATTGCACAACATTTGAAATCAATTCATTAAGTAGTATTTGCAGGCTGAATTTTAAAATGTTTTATGGAGGCATTTTGTTTCGCCATCTTGGATTCGCACCAAAAGTTTACCAATTAATTTTCTTATAATACTTGATTTTTGTGCAAAATATTAATTAAATTGGATACATAGTTTTTTAGTAATAATTTTCTTACATTTCACTAGGCCACCATTTTGTTTCGTCATACTGGATTTTTACCAAAATGTTACAAGGTTATCCCCATGTGACCCTCAATTTTTGACCAAAATCCGAAGTCAATTGGATTAGTAGTTTTTTAGCTATTTCGCAAACCGGTAGACCGACGAGATTGATCTAAGTAAGTAATTATGCTTTAAAGAGAGGAATATGGAATATGAATTCCGGGTAATAAATAGCATAAAACTGATCTATATTGGAATTTCTGTTACTAAGTAAACACATTCATGTGCCGAAATCTTAGAACAAATGCCAACAAACCCCTTATAATACCACTTTTTCCACGTCAGTTTGGAAGTCATGGAAGAGTTAGTGGTAAGGTTGTGAGTATGAGGGAAGTTGTGGGAAAGGAGAATTTACTCTTTTTTTATTGCTTTTTAATTTTTTTATGTTATAATTATTAGTACTATTTGTTTTTCGTACACTTTACGTAGTCTATACAGATTTATTAGTCAATTATTATTTTCTTCCATAAGAAGGTGTTATCCAGAAAATGGTATTTTACCGTATATTTTTACTTTCTATTAGACCGCCATTTTGTTTTGCCATATAAAATTCGCAATAAGATTTATTTATTTATTAGTTTTTTGGTGCTGTATTGTTAAACTGCTATTTTGTTCCTTCTTAAGGCATCTCCCCAAAATGTTACCAGTTTATCAGTATATTATACGTGATTACGGTCTGTTATATCCCGATATGACCTGACCCATGATTATCTAGCAAAATTTGAATTTAGTTTCGGGATCAATAGGGACCCCAAAACGCAAAGATCTCCAAAAATGTCGAAAGGTGTTTTTTTCACGATTACAATACTTAGTTTAGAAATAGGATACTGACAATATATGTAACCAAAGTGTCTTAGATTCACTCTTAATACATCCTTGGTAGCCCAAGAGCTCGCAACAAAAAACTGCAATATACATGTCAGCACCCACTCGCAAGGTCAGGTAGTGGGCCACGTGGCGGCGGCGGCGCGCTTTGTGACAAGGTGCTGACTCATGTACGAAATAAATAAATACCGGACTAATATAAACAATAACTTTGAAAATTAGTAAACGTCATTTGCGTTTTACGATATATAACAAGTTCATTTATTGGTATAGATATGTAGACGACATACTAGCGTGTTTCACAGGAACAGAGAGACAACTAAGGTTATCTTTAGATTTTATTAATAATTTACATACAAATATTAAATTTACGTTAGAAGTGGAACAAAGTAAGACAATACGTTTTTTGGATTTAACAATTATGAACAATAACAAAAAACACGATTTTCAAATTTATCATAAATCATCTTACACAGATATAACAATACATAAAACATCAAATCATCCTTTTGCACATAAAATGGCAGCTTTCAACAGCTTTGTACATCGTTTAATTAGTATACCTATGCCATCAGATAACTATAATAAAGAATTGAATATTATAAAGCAGATTATCATTAAATGGCTATAGTCCTAATATAGTGGACAATATAGTAAATAAAAAACAATATAAAAAAGCAATCAATTTAATCTATCCAAATAATAATTTAAAGGATATAGCCAAATTTAATACAGTAACATATACAGGCAAAATTAGCTCTAATATTAGTAAACATCTCACGAGAGCAGGTTATAAAGTTGCCTTCTGTACAAATAATACATTAGGGAAATATATTAAAAATAATAAATCCAAGTCTGATAAATCTAAAAAATCAGGGGTATACGAATGTGGTTCCTGTGATAAAGTTTACATTAGCCAAACGGGTAGATCTTTCAAAAACTTTCAAAGAACACAAATCCTCATATAATAAAGAAAAAACAGAATCCAATTACCCTATACATTTGATAGAAGCAAATCATACATTTAAAACCGAATATAAAATTTTGCATACGGCTAATAAAAGCTACAAATTGAACCATTTGGAAAGTTTAGAAATTAACAAGAGGAAAACCCGAAATATTTTATTGAATGAACAGTTGGACTTAAATAGTTCCCCTCTGTTAAATCTTTATACCTAAAGAATAGACGAGGTGGGTAAACACCGATATTGTTTTATTGATACCATTAAGATTCTTATATATTTTTTTATATTTGGTACGGATTTTAGTGTTAGTTTTAAATTAGTTTTTGACAAAGACACAGCGTGTCGAAACAGCTGTCAAGCAGAAATAAATAAGTGGAAATTAATAAATTAAACGTGTTTATTTTGTATACTAGTGTATAATGAATTTCCATGAAGTAACGGCTACATCGATAAGAAAAAAGTTTAACGATATTTTGTTTTACGATAACTCCCTTTATTGTTGCCTACACTGATGTTCTGTTTCAGTGAAAAAATGTTTAAACATTAAGGTTTTTTTAATGTGTTTATTTATATGCAGTGAGTTAATTTACAGCAAACCAAACCAAATTAAGCAATAAGAAATAGTCTAAAATTTTAATTGAAATTGGATTACTTGAGAAGGATATTGGAGTAAATCGTGGAATTTTCGACGTCTTATTAATCGACCAAAAAATATGTTAAGATGACGGAAAGTCAGAATTTTTTCATGTTTCAGAAAGTTATCTTATATTTTGCGGAACATCCGGCTCGTTTACTAGGACAAATCAGGTGTCTGTCGGTGACCCACATCTATGTACCTCTCACACTGTAAATATTATGTACATTCACCCCGATATCCTCATAATATATCCATGATTTTTGTTTAATGTACGAAAGTATGAAATAGTATGGTCGGTGATTTTCAAATTGATCGATTATATGAAAGTGGGTAAAAAGAAATCAATTACAAGACTTAAAGAAAGATCAGAGTGAAGTTAGTATACTTCATAGATATAGTACAAGGTTATACATAGAACGAAAGCTTTCACGGCTTTGGTCAATTAAGAAATCATGGTTCTTGGGATTAGACCGTGTCAAATTGGAATTACTATCCGACATTTCGTCTTCGATTGCACGAGGCATCTTCAGGGATCTTTGCTCCATTGGACCTGAGTACTAAAAAAGCTGGGAGAGCTTGAGGCGGGCTTCTATACCTGACATGTGCTCGCCGAACCGTGACTCTGTGTTAAGATCGGTTTCCGCGTGTGATGTAGACCGTAACCCGTATCTCTTTTGAAGTTTTTTGTATGTTTAAACTGTATGTTTGAACTTTTAATAGATTCTCTAATTTTGCGTTTATAAAATCCTGGAGCGACGCTAGAAGCTTGGTTTCTTTTACCGTTATAATATGGCCAGTGGTGGCGGTGTTCAGCTGCAAGAGATTGAACAATTTGTTTCTTTTTAATATAGTCCGACACACGATAAATGGTCATGACTAAGTAATACCTTTATACTTTATGTCTGCTTGTGCATCTGTTTTGGCTAATAAATCATTCCAGTCCAGGGTGGTAGTACAAAGATTGAAACAATGTTTATGTATCTACATACAAAAAATGTATTGCGTATTGCTGACTTTGACATAAATTATTGATATGCGGAAAAGTAATAATTTTTATTATTTTGTTTCAAACAAAAAAGATTATTCCGATATCTTAAGAACTAAAGAAAATAAAAAGGAGTGGAACGAATAGTAAAATGGATCATCTCAATCCTTGATTTAATAACTAATCTCAATAGTCTGAATCTGTACTATCACTATCATCCACTGATATAATTAAGTCTTACGTTTTGCCAATATAAATGAACCGTATGAATACATGTGGAGAAAACAGATAACAAAAATATTTTCAAAGCAATCAAAATGGCCGCCGGCTAACAGCTGACTTCCAAGTATTTAAAAAGAATGGGTTGGGTATATTTTGGAGTACTTTCCAAAACTAAATTATATCGAGCAGCGATCTGTTAATATTTTTAATTTTCCTATTTTTAGTGAATGTTTTAAGCATTTATTATACATAAATATTACTAATAAAATATAAGATGTGTATTATTTGGAATAATTTATTTTTTCAAATTAAATTTGTTTACGTTTAAAAAAAAATGTTGCCCCTTATTGATATTGTTATGGCGTAAAAATCATTTTTAAGTAGTTTATCGATAGAACCGTTTTACCGCTTCATAGTGCAGATAAAATGTAAACAAAATAATAATTTTTTTATATTTGGAGATTCAGGTATTTGTAAAACTAACTATTTGATGTGATTGACCGAATGAATTAGAATGATTCTTTTATTAGATACATCTAGGAGACAAATAAACAATAAAAACAATATATATATTTATATATATATATATATATATATATATATATATATATATATATATATATATATATATATATATAAATTTTACCTTGATATATTCGTAAAACAATTCTCTTGCAGCACAGAGGTAAATGGCATTTTGTTTTTTACTCGTTTATCTCTTCAATTCCATCGTCGGATTCACAGTTTTCAACCCACGGTCTAATCATTTTAAAAATGACTAATGACACCTGCCAGAAAGAATGTTACTCAAAAAATAAATAACACCACCGAGCTCCGCTAAAGCCACAGTTCAAATGAAATAATAACAATAAAATACCGACTTGTACTAAGAATCGCTTGCAAACCACACCTTAATTGTTACATTGGGGGTAAAATAACACCTGATCGTTATGAGCCCGGCAACTTCATGATAATTTGTCTTCTGTCGGACTATACATCGTTCATGTTTCTTAGGGCTAGTGGATATTGAACGTCCTGATTCTCCCAAATACACTTCGCCACAGGAGGAAGGAATTTTTATATTATTTTTCTGTTTGTTTGGAATTATTCCCTTTCTGTACATGTTTGTTCAAGGAAGGAAATTGGTAAATAAGACCTTTCTGTGTATAGAAAACCGACGCATACAAATAGATACTTAAATACAAATTCCCACCAGCATCCAGCAGAAAGAAAGAACTCGGTTATTAACTCACTAGTGTTTAGACCCATTTAGATTTCTGATCAAGATTCTCTAACATCGGAAATATGGAAATTGACCGAAGTTCTGAGGGAATGGTTATTGCACTGAATATATTACGCGTTCAATTAAAAGATATAATAATCCAATTCGGTGAAAGGAGGTTGATAAAGATCCATCGTTAGATAGTGTTGTTCTTCCCTATATACATGGCACCACAGATAAAATAGGACGATTACTTTGGCAGTCCAACATACGTATATTCTTCAATGCACATACGAAGATTGAACAATGCTTGCGATCCCCGAAAGATTTTGTACCTTTTCAAACAGAAGAAGTATATAAATTACTCCTGTGGGGAAGTGTATGTGGGAGAAACAGAATGCTCAATATCCACTAGACTGGAACATGAATGACGTATTAAAAAAAAAACAAATGTTTCCATCTGCTGTAACCGCATACTAGCACTGGCCAGTGGCCATATTATAAATGTAAAAGAAACCAAAGTTCTAGCGTCGGTTCCAAGATTTTATAAACGCAAAATTAGACAATCTAGTGAAATTTTTACACATACGAAAAACGACAATAGAGATACGGGTTACAGTCTACATCACACGTGGAAACGATCTTAACACAGGGTTACGGTTCGGCGAACACAAGTCGGGTATAAAAACCCGCCTGAATCTCTCCGAGCTCATTCAGTGTTCAGATCTCGTGGAGCAAAGATCCCTGAAGATGCTTCGTGCAATCGAAGACAAAACGTCTGATAGTAATTTCAGTTTGACACGGTGTACTCTCGAGAACCATGATTTCCTAATATTACGTAGTTGTATTGTAATTTGTATAGGTCGGTGGTATATTTAAAATGTTGCTAAAAACAAAATGCATTTAATGTTTTTTTTTTGTCTACGACAGCTGTCTACTTTACTATATTTGTGATGGCTTTAGGAACGCTGTAAAATTTCAACTAGAAATGTCACGGTAATTAACCTTGTTAATTTCCCGACAAATGTGTATGTTTATTTTAATTTTTATCGCTAAATTTAATGTTTAAACGCGCATGTGTGTGGCATAAAACTTGAAAGTTAGCCGGTTGTTTATACAGCCATATATAAGTCGATATAGTTATAGTTTGAAGTGATGTAATTGTGAATTCCGGTCTAGTTCTGATGTATACAGTAAATAATTTATTAAGATACTACTTTACGAGTAGCCGCGGACTTTGTTCGGGTATGGCGATAACGAAAGGGATATAAAGAGGTACCTAAATCGCCTTATTTAAATACCTTTCTATAAACCACGTTTTTTGTTGCATTTTCTTTCAATTTTTGTCAACAGGGGCTTGGGAGATTTTTGTTTATAAATTATTTTCGACTTTTGGAACACTCTGGATACATTTTTGAAAAATATGTAATAAAATAAAATATACCTGTTTAAGCGTTTTTTTTAAGTAAAAACATATTCAAGGGGCGGTTTCATCCCCTTAAAATTTGATTTTTAAAAAATCCCTTCTTTTCGAACCTCTGCATCCTACAATTAACCTGTATGCCAAAATTCAGCTTTTTACGTCAAGCGGTTTTATCAGAATCGTAATAAATCAGTGGCCCGAGTTTTTGAAACACCCTGTATAAATTTGTAAGACATTTTAAAATATGTCAAATAATCAAATAAAATACACGAGTTTAAGCATTTTTTCGAAAAACCAACAGTTTTTCAAATAAAAAATATTATAATATTTAAGGAGCGATTTCACCCCCTTGAAATTTGAAATATCTTCTTATCGAACCTCTACTCCCTAACTTAACAATCAACATGTATGCCAAAATTCAGTTTTTTTACGTCAAGCGGTTTAAGCAAAGTATGTATACATTTTTAAGTTAAAAAATATAGTAAGTTTTAAAATATGTAAAATAATCAAATGAAATACAGGAATTTAAGCGTTTTTCCAAAAAACCAAACGTATTATAAATAAAAAATGTTGTAAAATTTAAGGGGCGATTTCACCCCTTCAAATTTGAGTTTTGGAAAATCCCTTCTTATTAAACCTCTACATCCTACTATCAACCTATGTGCCAAAATGCAGCTTTTTTACGTCAAGGGGTTTGAGCACAATCGTGATATGATAATCAGTGACCCGATTTTTTAAAACACCCTGTATGAATTTACAATACGAAAAAATATTTTTGAAAGGTCTCGATCACCAGACGATCATTTCAAAAAAAAATGTATATAAATCGGTATAGTACACCTCTCCCACTTAGTGTTTTAAATATATAGATTTTATAAGAAACCGACAAGTGCTTGAAAGTCTTGTAAAACGACTGCTTTATACAGATTTATCTATCTAGCCCTTTTACATTAAAACAGTAACATATATAAAGAATTATCTGAAAAAAATGTTGAAACAACGCACTCTTTTTTTTACGAATATTTTGCTTCTTGTAACCTTGTTAGTTTTAATCCGAATTAAAAAAATACTTTGTTTTCATTGATCGCGGTGTCTTGCAAACTCCATGATTCTGCTTTGCTAATAAACTGAGAAAGTCTTCAACAGCAAAATGCGGGCACCCATACTTCGTGATGATTTTTTGTAACACCTCGTGTGTACACGATATGAAGTTAATGACTCACTTTTAATAAATTTCGCTTATAAAATATCTACTTATTCAAGGAAATTGTCTTTTTTAATTTCCTGGTATTAAAAAAATTGGTTTGCTTGGAACCCGGAAGCGAAAAAGGGCGTTTAAAGAGAGTTTTTGGGAAATTTGTACGTGGACAACTACTTCAACCCTACCATTAGCAACGTGCCCAAGAGTTGAAGCCACAGGATATATAAACCAGACTTTAGTATATACAGAGATGTTCTGTTTATACATTTTGATTAAAAAAAAATTGTTTTAAATATTTTTGAAGCACTACGATTTGTTTTGAACAGGTTTGTTTTAATCATTCGAATTGAAGCAAGCATTTTAAATGTTTTCAATGGCCGTACTATGGCGTCAAATTGATAACTTAACCAATTTTTTTTTTACAAAGAATTAAAAGATCTTCTAAGAAAAGGAAAAAAACGTTTTTTTTGTCTAGGGTTATAATATAAATCAGGAACAGCCTTACATTTGCCTATAAAGATCTACCAACAGACTTTTGAAGGTCAGCGATTGACTTTGGTCAGTATCAAAACAGAGCTACATGGGGCTCCAATAACCACGCGAGTTAAAAAATCATCAGGCTATGGGACCTCTAGTGAAATCAAAAGTAGAAACGGCCCTGAGTAAGAAAAGGTTAGACGGCAGTTAAGTATTCAAATTCAAACGTCCTTATTAAGGCGGACTCAGCCAAGGGCTGCTTATATCCAACCGGAATAGATATATTATTTATATATTTAAAACACTAAGCCAGATTTTTTAGCAAGTTCGTGAGAGAGTTGTACTACATCAATTTACATGATTTTTTTAAACGATCTAATTACAAGACCTATTTTTTGAATTATTTGATTTATTGCGTATTTTTTCTATAAAACCAATATGTCCTTCAATAAAATTTTTGGAAGATGCGGTGAATGCGCCCCATGATTCTTATAGTTCCACTGGAAACTCATTGCGCCATCTAACGGAAAAGGCAGAAGGTCTGCCGGGCCAGCTAGCAACATATCAGTAGGCAAAATTAAGATCTTACATTACAAAACTAATACACTAAATTAAATGTAAGTAATAAAAATAAAGAAATATACTAATTTTTAAACTAAGGTTATACATGAATTTTAAAATAAAATTTATATTAACTATTACTAAAAAAAAAATTCCCATCTTGGCAAATAACTCTAACACTACGTGATAGCACATATGCCAGTAAGTTTTCAAAAAAGAACTGTTTAACTTTATACTTAAACCTGTTTACATTGGTAAATACCTATTGGGCACCTATAAGTGAAAGCGTTCTTAAATGCGGAAGAGGAGTGCAGAGGAATAGGAAGTAAAAGTGGATATCTCCTTGAGCGATACTATACATCGGTACAAAAAATTATCATTTCTCTTAAATATAAATGTTGTACACGTTGCATGCATTGCATAGGGTGTTTTAAGCCTTACTTCCATTTTGAGCCATCCAAATTCAACAAACGATGAAGTAATATGCTTTCTTCTGGAAATACAAGCAGCACATCTCGCTCACATGCATTTCGCATCACTTGGGTTCTATGCCAGTCAAATTCGGCTAAACAAAATTGATAATCCAGATTACAGTAATCAAATATTGATATAACCAATGCTTCCATTATTTTTAGTTTTACATTAGTACTTAATATATGTTTATATTAATAAAGAAAAGTAAAGGACAAATTTGTATCTAATAGAAAGCCAAGATTTTTAACAGTTTCCTTAAACTTAACGTAAGTACTATTAAGTAAAAGTCTATCTAGGTACGTTAACTTATCCCGTTAATAGTCTGTGCTCATTATTAAAAATGAAACACGCTTGTTGAATTTCCAGAACAGACTAATTTTATTAATAACTATATAAGAGAAAATTATCAATAAGCATTTCTGCTGATGTGTTAAAATAATATCGCCTATATAAAGTACACTGGCGCAACAACAAACAGCATTTTGGGTTATACAATTTCAACACTCCCACTAACACAAAATGATGATCAAAAATTTACTTTAATGGGTGTGTTATACCCAACAAATCCAAAAACTTATAATGTTCAACTGATGCCAAACCCTTTGTAAGAATATCGGCTGGCATGTTCGCTGTATCTAAATACTTAACTTCTACTAAGTTATCAGAAATTGCATCCCGAATAAAATGATGACACGTGTCAATGTGTTTTGTCCTCTTATGGTACATTGAATTAGCAGACAATTTAATTGCGCTCTGATTGTCATTGAATATTCTAATACAATTAACTACTTCTGTTAACTCAGCTATTAAATTTCTTAAGTAAATAGCCTCTTTTGTAGCTTCTGAGACCGCCATGTATTCTGCCTCAGTGCTTGATAGCGCTACAGTCTTTTGTTTTCTACATTCCCATGATATTACGGAACCACAAAGTTTAAAACAATATCCTGTGTATGATTTGCGACCATTCGAGTCTGCAGCCCAATCTGCGTCAGCAAAACCTTCTAATTCCGTATTATCTTTACAAAACTTTAATCCATAATGCTTAGTGTGTTTTAAATATCTTAAAACACGCTTAGCTTCTCTCCAGTGAGTTTCGTCGAAACAATTATTAAATTGACTCAGATAACTTACCGAAAATGCTATATCAGGTCTAGTCAAAACAGCGAGATACATCAAAGAACCGATCAGTTGCTGATATGGCAATTCCGTGTTACATGGCTTTTCTGTTTTTGTAAGATTTACTTTGACTTCCATAGGCGTACAAACAGTCTTGCAATCCAACATATTAAATCGTTTTAAAAGTTGATTTATATATTGGTCTTGATCTAAACAAATCGTTTTCTTGTTTTTATCAATACTAACTCTCATACCGAGACATTGCTTAACTTGCCCTAAGTCCTTAATCTTAAAATGTTGCCCTAACTCAAGTTTTAAATTATTCTTTTCGATATTATCATTGGAAAAAATAAAAAAATCATCAACGTATACTGTTATAAAAGTCAACAAATTACCTCTGCTCTTAGTAAACAAACAAGGTTCATGATCAGATTTCTTATAACCTAAATTCTTAAGAACAACGTCAACTTTTATGTACCATGCCCTAGCAGACTGCTTAAGTCCATAGATAGCTTTATTCAATTTCAAAATTTTATTTTTCTCATGAGTTTTAAATCCCTCTGGTAACATCATAAAAACATTTTCTTCTAGAATGCCATTCAAAAAAGCTGTGGTAACATCTAAATGTATGATATCTAGTTCTAATTTCACAGATAAGGCTATTAACAATCTAAGGGTGGAATGTCTTACAACAGGTGAAAAATTCATTTCATCAAAATCGATACCTGGTTTTTGGGAAAAACCCTTCGCAACTAACCTAGCACGGTACCGCACTTTGTTTTCACAATCAATTTTCTTTTTAAACACCCACTTGCACTGCACAATTGTCTGTTCTTGAGGAAGGTCAACCAGCTCCCATGCTTGGTTTTCCTCGAAAGATTGCAGCTCTTCTTCCATTGCCCTTCTCCACTGGTCACTATCAGGTTGTGATAAAGCCTCTTTAACAGTTTCCGGATCAGTGTTCACATCAGAATTTTCTGAGTAAATGCAACTAAAACCATTTTCAAAATTTCTTGGTTTTCGCACTCTCTCAGATCTTCTTAATACAATAGGAGCCTCTTCATCAGGAGACGAATCATCACTATCATTACTGACAGCATTCTCCCAAAGTTCACCTGAGCTATTAGAGAGTAAGTCATCCTCAATTATTCCATTTGTAACATGATCTCCCTCTCGAACTGATATTAGGTCATTATTATCTGCTTCTGTGTTTGCTATACTGTTCACCATGATCTTTATCTTTAATATTTTCCATTATGGTCACATCTCGACTCGTAAATATTGTATTTTTCGTAGCATTATATACTCGATAACCTTTAATTTCATCATCGTACCCTACTAAAATACATTTAACAGCCTTCTTGTCCCATTTTAAGCGTTTTTCTTTGGGAACATGTATCATTACTGTGCTGCCAAAAATTCTGAGAATTTTCACATTAGGCACCCTGCCTGTCCACAGTTCGAATGGAGTTTTATCAATTCCAGAAGCTAGTGACCGGTTTCGTAAATAGACTGCAGTGTGAACTGCTTCTGCCCAAAATTTCTGTTCAAGGTTCGCATCAAACAGCATACACTTAGATTTTTCAACTACAGTCCTATTTATCCGTTCTGCCATTCCGTTTTGTTCAGGCGTATATGGGTTTGTTTTTTGATGGATAATTGCACAGGTTTTTAAAATTTTGTCTAACTCCCTATTACAAAACTCTCCCCCATTGTCTGATCTCAAGATCTTAATCTTTTTGCCTTGTTGATTTTCGACCATGGTTTTAAAATTTTTGAAACAATCAAACACTTGGTCTTTTGTCTTTACAAAATAAACAAAAACCATACGGCTAAAGTCATCCTCAAAAATTATGAAATATTTTGATCCTCCAAGAGACACAGTGTTCATTGGACCACATACATCTGTATGTACTATTTCCAAAATATCTTTAGCCCTGTGACCCTTATTCTTAAATTGTAATCTAGGTTGTTTACCCTCGCAGCATATTTCACAATTTTTCTGCCCTATATCTAGAACACCTGGATAATTAAGTCCCTCGACAATACCATCCTTCATTTTATTCAGGTAAGCACTATTAAGGTGCCCAAAACGACGATGCCAAACTTCTCCAGAAATAACCGATTTCGTCGATAATAAACACGTATCAACAGTCAATGTGTTTAGCTTATATACACCATCCTTTAAATCAGCTGTTCCAACTAAATTATTTTGGTTATTGAAAATCTGACAGCGATTATTCATAAACTTAACAGTGTTACCATTTCTTATCAGTTAACTTACCGATAATAAATTCACAACAAATTTTTAACAGTTATTTCGTAACTATCATGTCCAACAACAGTCGTTAAATTTACATCACCCGAACAAATAACAGGAACATTTGTCTTACTAGCCACCATAATTTGTGATATATTCGCTGAGCTTTCTATATTCTCCAGCCACTCTTTATTTGCAGTCAGATGTACACTAGCACCAAAGTCAATATACCAATCGAATTTATTGAATGATCCGTTCAGAAAAACTACACTAAAAGAGTTTGAAGTCTTCTGTTTACCAGTATCTTTATTATCCTTATTCGGGCATTTATTCTGAAAGTGTCCAATTTGTTTACATTTATAACATTTTATCTGTTTATTGACATTCGCGCCCGATTTCAGATTTTTATTAGGTTTCGGTTGTCACGCCAATCCTGTTTACTGGCAAACGCACTTCCACTGCTACTGACATCTATGTCCATATCCAATAGTTTAGTTCTAATCGAAACCGTTGTAATGGCAATCCCTGAGTGTTTAATTGCCATAATCATGGGTTGAAACTTATCTGGCAATCCGGCTAACAAAAGTGAACCAATCCATTCATCATTAATATCGAAACCTGTACCTCGTAGTTTCTGGCCTGTTTCGACAACTTGATTGACATAATTTGTCATAGAATCACAATTTTCCAAACGCAAGGAAATTAAACATCTTAACAAATTAATCTTTCTTGCAAAACCCTTATCGTCAAACAACTTCTTCAATTTATTCTATAATTCTGAAGTCGTTTTTGCATCTTTAATATGAGCATAAAGTGACGTGTCAATTGTTAAGATAAGTTTTGCTTTGGCCTTGGCGTCATCGTCAGCTACAACTTCTGATATGCATTTAGATAGACCCAATCCCCATAGTTCTCTCGTCCTTTCAATCTTGGAACATTAACTATATAATTACCAGCCATTCTTGTGCGATTACTCAGAAATTAAACTAACAAAACACGATATCAAATTTCGGAGGTTATCAATGGGCTTCGCGACGGCCTGGGCCCATAACCTATTAAAAATGAAACACGCTTGTTGAATTTCCAGCACAGACTAATTTTATTAATAACTATTTAAGAGAAAATTATCAATAAGCATTTCTGCTGATGTGTTAAAATAATATCGCCTATATAAAGTACAGTGGCGCAACAACAAACAGCATTTTGGGTTATACAATTTCAACACTCATCAACACAACTATTGTTTTGCTGGCATTTCAAAGCAGTTTTTTAGACCAGGTGTTTTTCGTAGAACGGAAGCTTTCACGGCTCTGGTCAATTAAGAAATCATGATTCTTGGGATTAGACCATGTCAAATTGGAATTACTATCCCACGTTTCGCCTTCGATTGCACGAGGCATCTTCAGAGATCTTTACTCCACGAGACCTGAACACTAAATGAGCTCCAAGATGTTCAGGCGGGCTTTTATACCCGACTTGTGCTCGCCGAACTGTGACCCTGTGTTAAGATCGGTTTCCAGATGTGATGTAGACGGTAACCCGTATCTCTATTGAAGTTTTTTGTATGTTTAAAAATTTCATTACATTCTCTGATTTTTGATTTATAAAATCTTGGTACTGATGCTAGAATCTTGGTTTCCTTTACTTTTATATTATGGCCAATGATATGCTGGTGTTCAGCTACAACAGATTGAACAATTTCTTTCTTTTTAATACATTGTTCATGTTAGTCTAGTTATTATTGAGCGTCCTGTTTTTCATACACTTCTCCACAGGTGCAAGGGATTTTATATACTCCTAAAAGTACAATATCTTTCGGGGATCGCAAGCATTGTCCAATCTTCTTATGTGTATTGAAGATTGTACGTATGTTGGACCGTCGAGGTAATCGTCCTATTTTGCCTGTAGTACTCCAGTTTTTTCAGTCACTAGAGTACAATTTGCTAGTAAACAAGTTTGTTAATGAAACTAGGTTGAAGAAAATAATTTCATAACAAAATATAATTATTACAGTGAATACATTAAGGTAATTTTAACTATTATATCTGAGTTTAAAACAAGTATTCCTCACTTTGGAGTTAAAAAAAATAGTTTTGTCAAAAACAAAGGTTTAAAATACAAAAAAAAATATGTTTTTTGTTCAACCCTGGTATCAGTGAATGCGCCAACAATACCGATAAGATGACCATTTCCTTGAAATATATTTATTTACCAGTAAGATGGTTTCATTCGTGAATGTATAACATATTTTCACAACAAATCATAGTTTTGAAGTTAGACTTTAAACTAAATTTGTTTATAATATTTGGCCGGGGATTCTAGGGAATCAGTTAATTGGACAATATGTTATTCCCAATAGTCTGAATGGTGAATGGCAGTGGCGTGCATACAGTATAGGCAATAATACCCTATGAAAATGGTTAGTTAATTGTTGTTCTTAATTATTTTAAATTATGGCATTTTTTTCATAAATTTAATATAAAATCCACCATCATCAAAAATTAAAAAAAGTGTTGAACCACCTAAAATTATTCCACCACAAAAGCATCCCATAAGAGCCAATAGGTAAGCATAATTCGATCACCATTAAAAACCTTACGGAACCAAAAGCAGTGCTTTTGTACGAGTGCGACAGAGATATTGAAATAATCGAATAGAAAGAAACGCACGAGCCCAAAATATCTCGCAATATTGATTATAATCGGCATACTACCGAGTCACAATATCGGTTATTATGGCAATAATTGCTCAGATTAGTCTTTCTAAAAAAAAATTAGTAGACACAAATTTTTCGTCATAATATTTTAAACTTAGTCCATACTAAATGTTTAAATTTTGAGAAGATAAGAAAATGTGTCGCGTATTTTCTTTATTATTAAAGTTAGCAAATTTAATAACAATAAAATTACAGTCAATAATGACTCTGCGGAACGACTTTTTTTGTTTAACATAAGTTGCACTTCTTTGCTAAACACATGTTTAAACAATTTAACTTCTAGTGTTTACATGACTTAAAAAAATAGCCGCCTTATTAAACTGATTTTTTACAAAGAACTAATGCATTTTTTTTTTGGAACAGAAATATGGTAGTCTTTTGAGAGTGGTTTTAAGTCACTATAAATTAAGTTTAAACTGTTTATAGGCATACTGCTGCAAGATAGAAGCACTTTTCATGGCTAAGTAACTTTAAGAACACAATAATTTATTATTATTGCCTACCCTGTTTCAAAGGCACTGCAAGCCACTGGTAAATAGTACTTCATACTTACTGTTTAGTAGTTAGCCGGATTTACTTGAGGATGTGACCTACTGACTCAGACTAAAATTTTAACGGGATCACTTAAACTAAGACATTGGAGAGAGATCGATTGGATAGGGTGAACCTATACCTTGTCCTCCCTGTTTTCCAGATCTCAATCTCCTAGATTATATGCTATGGAAATATTTGAGGGCATTAGTCTATTCTACTTCGTCTATTCGAATTTTCGAAAAAATTGCGAACATCAATAAGAACTCGTTTAACTGGTAGTGTTGACATGAACGGAGGCCAAGCACTTGCTAAGAAGTGTTTCCTAAAATTATTTTCTTTTCAACTTCATGGTATCTTAATATTGTTTTTGTTTAATTTAAATATACTGTTGTTGCTCATTTTATGATGTAAAATTTTAATCTGTTCATTTCACTGTGGATGGTTGTATTATTATGTAGTATAGTTACGGAAAATATCTGATACTTATTATTTACCTTCATTTATTTTTGTTTTCTCTTCTTTAGGTCGGCATTAGGCTAGTATGATATTTTTATTTTTTATTGCCGATGATTAATGCAATAACTGCTTTAGATCTATTGTTCTCATAAAAATATTAAACAAACATAATATCTATGCAAAATATGACAACGTTCGCTTGCTAAAAAAAATATGGATAAATGAGTGAAGCTAACCTGTTGAAACGCGTCTGAAGAAAAAAACTGGTAGCTGTTGGTGAAATTTGTCTTCAATTATTTTCGCTCCTTTTCTTGTATGCTTCACGCAAGAAAAATTAGCATAGTCATAACAATATAACTCTAGAAGGAACGTAAAAGTGAGCTTTGTTAGAGTTTAAAATGAGCAGGGTTAGCTGGTTATGGTGCAACTGTTGGGCGCTGTTCGCTGTGAATTTGAAACGGAATGACTTCTCATTATGCTTGCTGAATGCCGTTGACTAAAAGATGTATAGGGTTTCTGTTTATATTTTATACGGTACCTAGAGCTTTTGTTATATGATTTACGGAAAAATATTAAATACAAAAGTTTTAGGATTCGTTCCGAACCCCCAGAATCGATTAAGAAATGAAACAAATTTCTATCACAATGCTGAAAAATGAACTAGTCTAAAAAAACTTCGTTATATATAAAAAAAATTGCAAATTACGGGGCACCATATAAAGCAACAATATTATATATTGTTAAGAAGTTTGAAGAGAGAAAGACAACCCACAGGAAAAAACTGATTGTATCAAGTGACTACGAATTGGATTTACAAGTATTATTATATTTCGACGGTATTTGTTTTATAATTAATAAACTTATTTATTTTGTAAAGGATTTTTTTATTTATAGAAAACTCAGAAAGGTCTATTCCAGATGCGGCTCGAGTAGTTGATACATCTGGGTGGAATTTTTTTCGCATTTAAGCATTGAGCATATCTAGAAAAATCTTAATCGTAAACTAAGAATAATTCTACAAGATTACGTAATAATGTCGGCGGCTGGATAGAATAATTTTAAAACCTGTATACCTATAATTTATGTAATATGTTGGTTCCAACTGTTTTTAACAATTTTCTTGTAACTGAGGTAGTTTAAAGCAGATGCTATTTTTTAAACATTTCATAAGTTTTATATACGATGAATTTTGTCAATTTTAAACTTAAATATTATGAAACCGGATAGGGAAATATAGGCAAATTATATATTTTTGTAATCAGATGTATGGAAAATATACAGGATATTGTATTTAATCCTCTCTGCCTGTCCTTATATAGATTCCCATGTATACACAATATTATCCGAGTTAAGCGAATAATCTGCCCACAAATATAAGCTAATTCATTGTAAATGTTTTCTCAAAATATCCTGTAATAAAAAAATGTCCAAGTGAAAAATATGTCAACACAGTAATTGTTATGACCACAACAATAATAAGTCTTACGTAACCGCTGTTGCATTTTAATTGACTTTTTACAGTCGTTTCTTTAAACGAATTCACCTGTGCGTTCGCAATTAAATCAATGGATTTTTATTTAGATTTTTCGGCGTGCGTTTTTTTTACTGTTACCCAGGATATAACGGTATGGTACTATGGTAGATCTAGGTGTTTCCTCATTTGATAGTTTGCACTCGGTAGCTAATCACAATAGAACTAAATATAAGCCTAAAAAAAGATAGAATATCTTAAATTTTGGCGTCAAGTAAGTCTGTGTGGAAAAATGTGCATAGTAAAAAGGAAGATACTTGGGATTTGATTAGGGCAAAATTTTAAGAAGTTGTAAACTCGTCGTATAAAAACGCACGTTAACATGTTCCGAATTAAAATGCCACTTAGGTAAGTCATGCTTACAAAATAATTGTACGCAGAGAGTCTTATTATATTTTAGCCCTCCTTCAATCTTAATTAATGTTGAAAATGTAAGGCCCAACGGTTTAAATTTGTATTAACATTTTTTTAGAGTAGAAAGACTCCCTCTGGGGCACGAAAGTCACGGCTCAGATAGTTATTTGAAAATACTCTATATATTATTTTAAGTTTTAAGTGTAGATAATCAAATATACCTTATGAATAAAGTTGTTAGTTTTGTTGTTTTAATGCTATGAAAACAGAGTTAAAGAGGAAGGCCATTTAAATGCAATTTCCCCCTTACAACCCTCACTCTCCTCTCCAATATATATATATATATATATATATATATATATATATATATATATATATATATATATATATATATATATATATATATATATATATATATATCGTTAGAAAATCGTTTCTTTGTGATTTGGTCTATAATTTGAATTTTAATACTGAAACATAGCTTACGTTTTTTTATTTCAAATCGTTGGTTTTTTTTCGATGTTTCGGCAGAAGAATTCTTGTCTTTTCGAGAACTGTACCAACAATAAAACAAATAAATAGCATTTCACAACCAAATTTAAAAACACCTCGTTAGGTAAAAAAACTTGGATAACATTTAAACGGACATAAAATTGTAAAACAATAGGCACATGAACTATCAATTAAAATAAATGAAATTGCACTTTTAAAAATAACTCAAATCGAACATATTTTGTATATTTTCCTTGGTATTATAGTGGGTTCCGTTCTTGGAAGATGTAAACACAAACGTGCGTTTTTATTTTTTTGTATACAAAAATTACCTTATTTTCGTGTTTGGCTCTGTTTTTGAGTTTTTAGTATTTTCCCAATTAAATAATATAGTTTTATTGAATTATTTGTTCTGTAAGAGTTGTCTTGTTTTGTTTGTAGTATTTGTTGCTATTTAATCAGTTTTAATTTAAGGGTGTTCGACTGGTTTGACCTATACTTTATTGCTATTATGACTCTTTATTTCGTATACTACATGGCTTTTTTACCGTTTTGATTGGTTGCCTTGATATTACTAAAATGTTTATTAGGTAAATTGTATGCTTTATAGCATATTTAAAGAAATTTTGTAACTCTACCTGGAATATATAGCAATGGTAAAAACTTTAAATTTTGTTTTTGTGTTTCGAGAGAACTGTTAAAAGAATCATAAAATGTATGAAATATTTAGAGACAGACAAAATGATGGCTTCATAAGCCACACCAATTACGATGTTTTTTTTTTAAAGAAAAGGTATCGGGAGTGGAAATTTGAGGGACTACTTGATCAGGTTTCTTTGGTATACTACACAGTTACCATTTTATTGTTTTTATTATAAATAGTAATTAAAAATAAGTTAAAAGTTGATTTTTTTTTCATGTTCATTAGTAAAGCGGATTTTTTCGTAATAACTATTAATTGCTTGTAAATGCCAAAAAAAATATTACTAAAAAACTAAATTTACCTCAAATTTTACACAAAAATCAAGTGTTACATAGGAATGAACTTGTGACAATGGAATTCAAGAAAACAAAAAAAAATGACGGCCTAATAAAATGTTTAAAAAATCAGCCTGAAAAATTGCGTCTTAGAATCATTTCAAATTTTGTGCAAACTTTAAGTGTGACATAGAGTTAAAATTGTGTATGACTTCAACATGGTGAAACACAATGGCGACCAAATAAAATGTTTGAAAAATCAATACACAGGAATGAACTGGTAACATTTTGATAGGAATCCAAGATAACAAAACAAAATGATGACCTAATAAAATGTTTAAAGTAATTAGCCGGAAAAACTGCTTTTTAGATTAATTTCAAATTTTGTGCAAGCATACATTGATAAGATAAAATGGTAAAATTGTAGTTTGAAATCAAGATGGCGAAACAAAATGGCGGTACCAAATAAAATGTCTAAAAAATCATCGTAAAAAATCTTATTCAATTGAAAAATTAAATATGATATTTATTAAATTATTAAAACTGGTAGGAATTCATTATGACGGAACAAAATGGCGGTCTTAGAAAAATAATTTTAAAAACTACTTATTGAATTTATTTTAAATTAGGTCCAAAAATCAAGTGCCGCATAGGTAGAATCTGGTAAAATATTGGTATGGTGGAACAAATTTCGCCCAATATAAATATTTGAAAAGAAAGTTATCTGGTACTAAATGACTACGTACGGAATTAAATTGGGTCTCACTTCACTATTTCAAATAAGAGGAAATATTCATAACGAGGGAAGATCCGGGTAAAGAAAATTTACGGATCTTTATATTTTCGGATTCAATTTTAAGCCTCAACTGAACCATACTAAGTAACGAGAAGGTATGTAAATATCGTCTTCTATTAAAAAGAATTAAAAATTAAATCTTTGGTAATGTGTAGCTAGAAACGTTTAGTATGGGTTAATAAGTCGAGGTCTTATTCAGCTATGTGTATTTTACAGTACAAAAATTCCAGAAAGATATTTTGTTTATGTATTAAAATGCAATTAGATCTATGGAACATACAAAATGACACTTAATGAAATGTTCGTGACAATTGCACATTCCTTATAGCAAATAGTCAATGAAAACCGAAGTTCAAAGTACTCTTAACCCGTAAGTGATTACTTCGTGTAACTAAAATTCGAGGAAGACAATTCATTTACACCAAACTGTATTCGGTTAATTTTAATAACACAACCTTGTTAAAAATAAATAACATAAAATTTTTTCAACTTAGTTTTATGGCTATTTATTATAATTAAAATACCAGCTTGTTTTGTTACAAACCGCGAGATTTTTATCGATATTCAATATACTTTTTTGAGCTCTTCTGAGCTCAGAAGACACTATTTTACAAATAACTGTGACTTGTAATATATTTTAAAAAAAAATGGCTATTTTATATTAAACATTCTGTTTTTACAAATATAGGATGTTCCATTTAAAATAAACAATAATTGTTCTATATTTGAAGATCGGCCCTATTGTTTTTGATATTTCTGGTTGTCAACATGAAATAAAATATATTTCAAAACAAATTTTAGTAAAATAAAATTATTGAGTCAAAATCACAGCTCGATGTTTTTTTTAATTTTTCGAAATATTTACAATCAAAATGGGTGAAAATATTGATATAGCGCCAAAACATACCTGACAAAGAACAACTATACATACAATATTACAAGAAAGTATTAAGCTTCATTTAACTTTAATGGCATTGCTTATTTTTGATGAATGCTTTCATTTTGATGTGAGATTTTCAGTAGAAATAAGTGCATAAAAAATTTTCGAAAATGCGTGAAATGAACAAAATGTCAACTGAAAAAAATCACTAGCCCGTGGTGCGCGGAATTTTTTCTGGTGATATGCACAAATGCTTTAATTTTAAAAATTGGTTTCACAAATTTTATCAGAGAATATCACGAGTGGAAATTAAATTTTAAACTAATTTGGGTTATTTTATTTCCAAGCATAACATAATACAACTCAGGGCCGTTCCTAGGCTGTCGGCCGCCCGCGTACCATCACCCTATTTGCAAGAAAAACAAGTTTTATTAAATATTAGGCAACAGTGGCAACCTAATAATATAACATTTAACTTAAGACTACCCAAATTAACTAACTAAATTAAAAAAGGAAAAAATTATTTAATCTTAGGTTTAACACAGAATGTGATTTTTTACTTAACCAAAAGCTACAAATGAATTCTAGGTAGGCATTAATTCTAAAATATTGTCTATTTGTTGCAAAACTATACTTTCATATTACCAACAAAGAAAATAGGAACATGATTATGTTGGTAATAAGTACTTAAAATTAAAGAGTAGTAAAATAAAACAACTTAAGTTGAAGATACTATACTTACTGCACGTTTTGATTTATAAGGAAATTTTTCTGGCTTTTTTCAAGGCGAATTCATCTATTATAGTTGACATGTCTAAGTTTCCGGAAATTTCGCTTTCTGTTGAAATGATAGCCAAATTTGTCAGACGATCTTGAGACACATTTGATCTAGGAACATTTTTAATCATTTTTAATTTAGAACAACTTTTTTCTCCAGACGCAACTGAAACCGGCAACTTTAAAAAAATTCTTAATGTTAAAGTTAAATTTTGAAAACCTACTATTGTATAAGGAAGGCCAGAGATTGCTGTCAAGACGAGTAGGGTTGCCAGCCGTGCTCTAAAATAGAGTATTGTCCTCTTTTTCGTGAGACTGTACTTTATAAACTACGACACGAATAGAAAAAATAAAATACTCTATTTATATAATAATGACTATTTACAATTTAGAGCATCATCGAACCTGTTGTCTAGTGACGTCACGGACGGACAACGGATCCAAATGCAAAATTATTTTCCTACAATGATCCACTCCTATTTGCAATTACTTACAGCGTGACACTGATAGCTGGCTGAGGCCGTAAAAGCGTTAAACGAAAAAGAAGAGGACAAGAAGAATTTGAAATGAGGAATAATAAGAAGAAGAGATTGAGGTTAGGTTATGTTTTGTGCCAAATATTTGTTTGTGTCGGCTTTCTAGATTTTAGATCGGTTTTTGTGAGTTATAAATTTATAATTATTGACTCTGGTTTGTTGTTAAAATTTACATTATCACTATAATAATTCGAAATGGATGACGAACATGACACCTTTAGTGATAGTGAGTGTCTAAGTCCCATGATGCAGATGCAAATAGCACACCTAAAAAACGAAGAGTGGATAGGCCAAAAAAACGATTCCAGAAGTACACAAATATATGGGAAAAAGAGTATACCTGGCTGACAAAGGATCCAGAAAATAGTTCAAACGCAAAATGGAAAATCTGTGGAGTAACTTTAACTATTTCTTCGGCTGGAATTGAACACGTAAGTAAAATTATCGTTCATTATTCATTATGTAAGTGGATGGTTGATTAGAGGGTATTGTGAATTGTGTTGTGTTCATGTGGTTGATGGTCTGTCTATTTACTTACCCTTACTAGTGAATTAGTGATTAGTGGTAATGGTGGTGGTGGTTTTGGTAGAGCGTATTTTGTTTACAGGTGAACACCAACAAACAAAGATGCACAAATCTAAAACTGAAGCAAAGAAAGCATCTGGAGTTCTCGATAAATTTCTTACACGCGCAACGTCTGCTTCTTCGTCTGAAGATCTGATAGAGAAAACATTACTGCTGCTGAACTAGCGCTTACATACCACACTGTGAAACAGAACTTATCATATAACAGTATGGACTGTACTCTCAAAGTCAATAAAATTATTTATGTAGAATCAAGTGCTGTAACAAGTATCCGTTTGGCTAGAACTAAAATGGAGGCTTTGGTTACGAAGGTGTTGGGGTCTTGCATGCATTACAAAATGTGATATATGATTTGAATACTGAAAACCTTTATTTTTGTTTGCAGACTGATGCGTCAAATAAAAAAAATATTAAATTATTTACATTGGTGGTGCAATACTTCACAACAAAAAATGGCATTGAAAATAAATTATTAGATTTCTTTGAGAACAGCAACGAGTCAGCTGATGGCATGTTTCAAGCTATACAGGAGTTAATGCAATTGTATAAGTTATCTTTTGACAGAGTATCAGGACTAAGTGCAGACAACACAAACTCTAATTTTGGAGTTAACCATTCTTTATTTACTAACATGAAAGAGTTAGTTCCTCATTTAATAAAAGGTAACTGTCATGCACACATAGTGCATAACAGCATGAGACACTCCATGAACTTCTTGTCATATGACATTGAAAATGTAATCCTGAAAATTAGCCATTTTTCACATTCAGCTTCAGAGAAGAGATCTAAAAAAAATGTGGGGACCAGATGGTTGAGCCTTTTACCTTGTATAGATACTGTACTTTTAAACTGGAGACGAATCAAAAATTATTTTTTAAGTTTAGGACAAGATTGTCCTATTATTTTGCAAAATTTACTTTTATTGAACAACAGTGATGTGAATTATGATTTTATTGAGATTTATATGCATTTTTGCAGTCATATTTTAAAACTATTTAACAAAACTGTCAAATACCTTGAAGGCAACTGTATAACAATATTGGATGTTTACAACATAATGAGTACTCTCAAAAAATAATTAATTAAAAGAAAGGAAGATATGTTTTTTGGATATGAAACAATAAAAATGTTAAGACTTGTTGGAGAATCGTCACCTCAATTAAAAGACAAGATGTGTGAAAATTTTATATTATTTCTTGACAAAGCCATATGCTATTTGGAGAAGTGGTTCAATTTTTCAAATAATAACTTCCTGTTTTCACTGAGTAACTTCAATTTATAGTCACCTATTCCATATGAACGTTTTTAAAGTGCAATTGAAGCATTAAATCTGCAAAAACTTGGAATAAATATGGACAATTTATATTCAGAAACAATACTTCTGAATGAAACATATGAAAAAGTAATGCAGAATGACAAAGATTTTTCTGGCCTATTAACAGCTCAAAAGTGGCAGTAAATATTTAATAGAAGTGAAGATTTCCAAATATTTTTAAATTTATTGCATTTATTTTGTCTGTTCCTGCCACTTCAGCATTCACCGAGAGAGTTTTTTCACTAATGAATGTGAAATGGAGGGACGAGAGGAATAAAGCATCACTTAATTTGGATAAAAGTTAGTTAATCATATAGTTATTTCAATTTAAAATTAGATTGTAACGAGGCTGCAACAACCTTTAAGAGTAATAAAAATATTTGTTAAATGCTGCAAAAAGCAATAAAAAATATGTTTTTAAAAAAACAAGTGAAAAATAAATAAATACTCTTTTTTTATGCTGTGTACTTTATTTATTTTCTACCAACATGAAAAAATACTTTATCCATCTGAAAAAAAAGGTGGCAACCCTAAAGACGAGTAATTTTAGTGTGATTAATTTAATAGTTTTCTGGAATTTTTGCTGATTTTATTATAAACTTTTGAAAAATCTCAACTGGTGGCCGCCCTATGAGTTGGCCGCCCGCGTGCGAGGCACGCGCTGCGCGCCCAGTAGGAACGGCCCTGATAGAACTAACAAAATAAGTAATTTACTAAACAAATCAAGAATAAATTAATTTAAACATTTTTATCAAAAACGCATTTAATATAAAATGTACAGTTTTGATATTGATTGGGAATATTTTCATTATGTATTTCGTTAGATACATTTGACATCAAGTTAAGAGTAACATGATTTGTCGAGACGCTGTCCTTTGCGGCGACATTTCAGGCAACAAATAAGATTTGGCTTATTTGCGTTTTTTTCACTCCCGTCTTCTTCGATGCTTCTTTGCGATGATTTTCTATAATTTGTGAGTGGTGTTGGTTATCCATGGATAGATACGGTTTAATTGAATTCATTGTTCCTCATTGTCTTGATTACCGACTCTTCGTAATCGTCTACGTTCCTTTTCCTCATATTAAAGGCCCAATCTGCGAGGATTTCGTTTATTGGTTTAAAGAGGTGTTTTGCTCCAAAATATAATTTCTGTTCTGGCGAAATAGTGAAAACTGCATCTACAGTGACCGCTTCGACTTTGCTGTATTTATGGGAATATTATTTTTAGTCGCACTATTAATTTGTGGTAGTTTAAAGTTTCCAAATATAGCTTATTTTGTCGCACATTTCACGTTTGTTTTAAAACTTTATTTGTGGCATTATTTTGTTACCCGTAGTTACCAAAAAACAGAGATAGAATAGCACACTTTTATTTATTTATAAACAATACTTGTCAATCAAAATTTAATGGCTAAATTATTAGTTTATATTACTTATTAATTTGATCAGTTGCCATGGCAAATCATCGGTGTAATTTGCACTAGTGATATTCTTATACTAATCTTCCACGTGTTTAAATGAAATTAATAGTGGTAAATTGTTTCTCGGTGAAGAATTTTTTGCCGTAAATTATATTTTCTCCTCTCAGTCTTAATACAATTTTCAAGAAACTCGTCATTTTGAGTAATTTTAAGTTCTAGGGAGACTACTAGTGAAACATTTCGCCTAGCACCTCTGCAAATCGGTAAAAATTGCATTGTTTGTTCGTAGGCAGAATTTATGATGGAAATAGTTACTTAATTTTATTTTTTTTTCTACATCGGACGATATTAGGTACATTTATTATTTGTCTGCTCTCTAGAATTATATATAGTTATCCTGACACTGCATTTTTTTGTAACTTACTATCCTAATATATCACACAATTTTGTCTCCGGGTAACAGACATGGCGTCGCATATATTTTGCTTACTTAATGTTTGTATGGAATAGGTCAAAAATAATACATTGTTAATATTACAGACATTCAGGTGTATTCTATCGCCCGTTAAGCTTTTCTTCCTTATATGTAACCTATTAATTAATTATTGTATGATTAAGTGACAGCATCATGTTACGACTCCGGACAAGATGTACAAAGAGTCATAAAATCATTTAATCTAAGCACCAGAGGAGTGCCAGAAAAATTCCTCTACTATATAGATTAGTGCACAAATTGGAATTTATACATACTAGGAGTCGTTGTGGTGTTTGTTTTGCCTTTATGCGTATTTATTGATCATTGTGCGATTGTTCTTAGACCTTTGCAGAATATTTCATTTCTGGTGAAAGGGTAAAACTGCACTAGTTTTGCTATGACAATAAAATTAAACCAATAATTAGCTGATATACGAAAATGTGTTCCATTTTTTAAAGGATTCTTGTGTGTCGGTTTTGTGATCACATGCATTTTTATTTTTTTGTATACAAATTTTTCCTTTTTTTCGTGTTTGGCTCTAGTTTTTTTTTTAATTAAATATATGCTTTTATTGAATCAATTGGTTAAGAAACGTATTTTTTGCTGTTTAGTCTGTTTTAAAGGACTGGTTTGATCATACTTATTATGGCTTATGGCTATTATGGCGCTGTATTTCGTATACTACATGGATTTTTTATATTTTTGAATGGTTGCCTTGATATTACTAAAATTTTTGTTGAGTAAATTGTGTACTTTGTGGCGTTATATTCTGATATTTGAAGACATTTTGTAATTTTACCTGATAATATAAGGCAGTGAAAAAAAATTTTAAATTTTCTTTTGGGATTCGAGAGTACTGTTAGAAGCGTTATAAAATGTATGAATTCTTTTTTAGTAGTAGATGGGTAATTAGTCCTTTGGCTTTATTTTTTGGAATAGATCTATATTTAGGGTCAGACGACAGACAAAATAATAGCTCAATCAGCTAGACCAATTATATTTTTTTTTGGAAGAAAGGATATTGGAAGTGAAAATTTAAGCATCTACCTGACCAGGTTTCTACATAGTTGCCATTTTCTTGTTTTTATTCTGAATAGTTAAATAAAAGTATAATTAAAATAAAGTTTAAAATCGATTTTTTTTTCAATAATAAATTATATTTTCGTGATAACTGTTAAATGCTTGTAATATATTTGTCTTTTGGTGCACAAGCGAGGCAATCATCTACGCACAAGAACGGAAATTCAATATCAAGCTTTTTAATAACTGTCTTTTCTAGGTCTTCGAGTACTAGCTGCGCTATAACACTGGATATTTATGTACACTTTCTTCGATTACTTATCTTTTATTGATTGATTTCCAAATGCATGTAGACGATATTTAGCTTAATACCTTTTCTTACATATAACCTAAATATAAATTAATTATATAACAAAATTTTAGATGACTAAAATATAATATGTACTTTGTTGGCTCAGTTGAGTCGTTGGTTGAATAAAGCGAAATTGATTAACGTGTCAATAAATTTACTCTCGTTTTGAAGGTTTTCCTACTCGGATCACAGTTTTTATATTTTTACATTTTCGGATTTAGTTTTAAGTCTCGACCAACCATACTAAGTAACGAGGATGTGAAAACCTTCTGTAAGAAAAAATCGAAAATTAAACCTTTCCTAATATGTAATAACAAACATTTAGTTCAGCTGTGTCTATTTTATAGTACTAAAATCCCAGAAAGATATTTTGAATATGTATTAAGATGCACTAAGAATTATGGAACATCAAATGACACTTCATGAAATGTTTGTTCAAAGTGCATCTTCCATGTAGCAAATAATCAATGAAAATCGAAGTTCAAAGTACTCTTAACCTTTCAGTGATTACTAAAATTCGAGGAAAACATTTAATTTACATTATTAAAATGTCAGCGTCCGTTAACTTAAATAATAATAAATAATATTATTTTAACTTACTTTATGCCTATTTATTTTATTTAAAATGTTATTACAAACCTCGAGATTTTTATTGATATGCAATATCTTTTTGGGAGCTCACTAAATTCACTATTCACAGTATTATATTTGTGAAAAGAAGAAACAGACTTTTCGATTTTGCAAAAATATACAGGATGTTCTATTTAAAGAAACCAATTGTTATATACCTAAAAATCAACCATTTTATTTTTGGTATTTCTGGTGGCCAACATGAAATGTAATATATTTCAAAAAATATTTTAGTAAAATGAAATTATTCAGTCAAAATATCATTTCGATAACTTTTTCGTTTTTGAAATATTTAGGATGAAAATGGGACAAAATATTGATATAGCCACCTAGTATAAAACGTACCTGACAGAACAGCTCGTTTGAAAATAATAAATGTTTGTAAAACATGAAACCAGTTAATTTTGTGACATGTCTTGGTATTATTTTTGACTAATGCTTTCGTTTTGGTATGAGATCTTCATACAGAATCTTCTAGGTGCTTAAATTAATAACCGTAAATTGTTTCTCGGTCTAGAATTTTTTCCCAAAAATTATTTCTCCTCTCAGACTTGGGATAATTTTTAAGAAATTCGTGATTTTGAATAAGTTCTAGGGAGACTACTAGTGAAATTTATGAAGGAAATAGTTACTACTGAATAATTTCATATTTTTTCTACATATTACGATATTTATACATTTGATATTTGTCTGCTCTCTAGAATTATATATAGTTTATCCTGACACTGCAATTTTTTGCACCTTAGTAATCTAATATATCGCATAATTTTGTCTCCGGGCGACAGACATGGCGTCGTATATATTTTGCTTATTTGATGTTTCTATGGAGTAGGTCATAAATAATGCATTCCTAATATCACAGACTTTCAAGTGTATGTTAAGATCAACTATCGCCCGCAAATGCTTTTCTTCCTTATATGTAACCAGTTAATTAATGATTGTATGATTAAGTGACATCATCATGTTACGAGTCCGGAAAAAGATGTACAAAGAGTCATAAAAGTATTTAATGTAAGCACCACAGGTGTGCCCGAAAAATTCCTCCACTATATAGGTTAATGCAAAAATTGAAATAAGCAAAAATATTGTCTTTAATTCTGATTTTTCCAGTAATACGTACTTGAGCCACCACTTTCTTAATTCCAGTATTTTTAAAATAACATTTACAAAAAACAATATTAAAAAATAACTTTCACAGAAACAATTCTATATGGTTTTTCCAGAAATAATCTATTTCTAATTACTTGTGTTTTATAGCATATAATATGCTCTTGAACTGTGGGATAAACTTAAATTATTTTTAACAAAAATTTGTTCTGCCTCGATAAAATCTTTGATCCTTACTTATTGATCATTGTGTGACTGCTAAAGCTTTGCAGAATATTTCATCTTTTATGTTGTAAAAGGGTAAAACTGCACTAGTTTTGCTATGACAATGAAATCAAACCAATAAGTAGTTGATATACGAAAATTTGGTATATTTTTTAAAGAATATATGACTAGGTATAATATGAACCCTAAAACAATATAATCCATGCGAAAATACAAAACAATTACCATTTATAAAAATTCGGGTGCCAGATTAAAGTGTTCATCTTTAATGACGTCATCAAGGGTGTTCTTTCCTTCCTTTTAATCCTTTCTTTTCTTTAATCTATTCATTTATTTATCTATATTTTCTCTTCCTTGTTTTATCCAAGCTGAACAATGTTACATGAAAAATGATGTGTATTCCTCAAGTAAGATAATCCGAAATCAAAATACCTCTCCATATTCTCAGATAATACCCATGTATCATTCTTTTGCACCGACCCTGTTAGCAAATGCTTGTAATAATGTGAAGGAAGACCTGAAAATAATTGAAAAAGTTTCGAAAGGCCATGCGCTGCATTTAAATCCTCGTAAATCGGTTGTAATGTTGTTTGGCAGGCCCATAGACGTAAAACGTTTAGCTCCATATATATATATATATATATATATATATATATATATATATATATATATATATATATATATATATATATATGTGTGTTTCATTCCGGGTGTACATCCGTTCACTACTGTCGTTCTGAAAAGAACAGTTTTGCTGACGTTTCGCCAAAATCACATTTGGCATTTTCGAAGCTTTCTTTCTCGCGTCCGAATAGAGACTGAAGTGTTGGTGACTGCGACGCTTCCTTTTATACCCCTACTCGGGGCCGAAGGTTATATGTGCGCATGCGTTGGTCGTTATTTATGTTTTCCGGATGGTGCTGTTGTTGTTGCGCTAATTGCGCTTGAGTTTTTGCGATTTTAGATTTGTCTATTATTGTCTTCCATACTGTTGGTAGTTTTAATGATTCGTCCCTTTTATTTAAACCACCTTGCTTTTCAATTTCTATGGCTTCTCGGATTATTCTGGTCTTATAATGTTCTATATTGGCAATCTCCCTACACCCATCGAAATTTATTTTATGGCCGGTTTCCTGATGATGTAGGAATAAAGCTGAGGTTGCTTGTTTATTTCTGATGCTGAGTTTATGCTCTTCCACTCTTGCTGATATTCGCCTGTTAGTTTGCCCTACGTACAACTTTTCACAGTCCTGGCACGGAATACTGTACACTCCGTGGTTTTCCAGTTTGATTTTATCTTTTGGGTTTCCGAGTAGTTATGTAGTTACATATGGTAAGACTACTCGTTGCTTTCCCGGTTCATATTTTTTGTTGTTTGTTGTTCGGGAAACTTGTGCATTAATAGCTTTCTCTATGGTGCGATTTGTGTAGCCATTTTTCTTTAAAGCACTAGATATTACCTTAAGTTCGTTTTGTCTCGTCTGTGTTTCAGTTAGTCGCACGGATCTAGATATTAGAGTATTTGCCACAGCTTGAATTTGTGCTGGGTGATGATGTGATTTTGCATTTAAATATCTGTCTGTATGTGTTGGTTTTCTATACACGGTGTATTCGAAATGTCCGTTATGTAGTTTTGTGACCAAAATATCGAAAAATGGTAGTTTGTTGTTTTCCTCTAACTCTAGAGTAAATTGTATTCTGGGGTGGATTGAATTTACGTGAGTCAGAAATTTTTCGAGCTCTGCATGATCATGTTGCCATATAATAAATATGTCATCCACATAACGAATCCATAATTTGGGTTTTAAACTTGCTTTCTCAAGAGCTTCTTTCTCGAAGTATATCATAAATAAATTCGCGACTACTGGTGATAGCGAGGACCCCATTGGAGCACCATCCATTTGTTTATACATTTGCCCGTTGATAGAAAAATAAGTATTTTTGAGGCAATGCTCCGAGAGTTCTATTATATGTGCCTGGAAAACTGCAATTGTTCTGGTGCAAAACTGTTCTTTTCAGAATGACAGTAGTACGGATGTACACCCGGAATGAAAACACATCCGTGAAGGAGTAAAAATCAACACATATATATATATATATATATATATATATATATATATATATATTAAAAACGAAATCTTACCTATAAAATCTGAGGCTAAAAACTTAGGTCTAATCTTAGACCACCAACTCAAATTTGATAAACATATATCCATGTGTATAAAAAAGTTATTTGGAAAGCTAAAGGGGTTATATTATAATTCTAGGCATATTCTTAGTCAAAAGTGGTATATGGTCCTTGTTTGCCAGCTGACACCGCGCAACGTATAGAAAAGATACAAAAATACTGCTTAAGATTTATTTACGGCATACTCCGTAATCGTCCAGTTAGTTAGAAACTCAAAAAGATCAAATAGGTAAATATGTCAATATTTTAAATGTCAATAATTTAAATTTACGTTTTTCTCTGTTTCATCGTTCCAAAAACTATAATACAAACCCTCATCTCGTAGGACGCATCTATATAGCAAGTATTATCTACATGAGAATATTTAAAACCATTGTAACATTATCAGATTATATGTGCAGTAATGGAAACTAATAAGGTTTCTAGTTTGTAAGTTTTTTGTTTTGTAACAAGGACATTTACTTACTATTTTCCTAAGGATAAGTGTTAAAAACAGATTAAGAGATTGTTTCGTTCTGTTGATCTGCACTCTTGCCTTTACAATGTATACATTTGTATACTTGAATTATTATTATTATTATTATTCGGATATCCGGGTGAGAGGTACTCGAAGAACCAATATCTGTGGCTTGAACAAGAATCTTAACTCTGTTCTATCTCCAGTCCTCCAAGTCTCATTTTTTTTTGTAACTGAAACAAAAATAAACCATAAAAGACAACCAGTCATATTTACTACTAATGGCTGTGGAGTTAAAAACATAATTATTTCACAACGATGGCGTCCGAATCTTGAATCGAAGGGTTCCGATATTCTGTGTGCCAAACTCGTCTTTCTAACTTCTTCTTTGGTATTGTTGTGGAAGTATCTACTAAGCGAAAAAAGAGTGAATCAGCTAACGAACAATATATTAGCGTCACGGCTGTTAAATCTTTATTGTCACCAAGAAAAAAAAATAGCAACAGAGAAATATGAAAAAGTTGAAACTAGGACTAAGGACTAACTATAAAAGAATTTCAACGCTTAGTTCTGATGCAGCCGAATCGCACAAGTATAGTACAAAGAAAATTCTACGAAAAGAAATTGGAGATGATAGAGCGAAATGAATCTATATTATCAAATATTGTTGATGATGGAAATGCAACATTTTGCAATTTTGCTTGCGTTCCTCATTTTTCCCACGTCTCTCTAGATGGAGCAGTATATAGCGTGTCCATAAAGTCAGGAATAAGTTCAATAATTATTAATCTAAGCACATTCGTCAAAAATGCTCTGACACGTCAATTTTTATTTCTATTTCTACATTTTTTTAGCTAATACTAGAATATACAAGGTGATATATAAATAAAAACATATCATGACAACGTCACGTTTTATAAATGGATCACCCTGTATATTATTATATTTTTGGATTCTACAAAGAATTCAATGATTGTTTTCGAAATATTGACATTTGAAATTTGACATTTTGAACAACTTAACTAGCTATAAAATCTAAAGTTAGTTTTTAATTATATATTGCATGATTTTACTTCCGGTTTAACGGAAGTTCGAAATTTTTTAACTTCCAGTTAAACCGGAAGTTGATGTCATGCGATGGATAATTCAAAACTAAGGTAGGAAAGTGGAAGCCGCTTTGTTTTTGGATTTAAGATCTTTAGATATTATAGCTAGTTACAGTGTCCAAAATGTCAAATTTCAAGTATCAATATTTCGAAAACAATTGAATTGAGACATAGGACATGCTACATAAAATATCATTGGAATTATTTGTAGAATCAAAAATATAATAACATACAAGGTGTTCCGTTAAAAAAAAAGTGACGTTGACGTAATATCACATGTATGTATCGCCCTGTATATTCTAGTATTAACTAAAAAATATAGAAATAAAAATAAAATTGATGTATCAGAGCATTTTTAACAAATGTGCTTAGATAAATAATTATTGATATTATTCATGACTTTACGGCCACAAAGTATTAACTAGAAGCAACTTATATTTTGTCTAATGGATTTTGGAATATAGACAAGCCAGTTTTGAAGTTTATTTCACATTTTTGTAAAAAATAAAGGTGAAGGTTTAAAGAAGAGGGCAATAAAACGAAAAATTCCTTAAAAATTATACAGCGTACGCTTTAAAATTGTTTATTACAATACTCAAGTTTTTTTCTTTTTTGTTCTCCTTGATGGCGAAGAGAAAGATCAACTGCATCATCATAGTCATCTTCACCTTCTTCTGGTACCTCGTCTTCAGCTTGTTCAAAATCAAGCCTAAAGTTTTTTCAACGTTATATGGAGTACAACACAGGCGACAATTATTTTTGCCACATTTTCCAACTTAACGTGACAAACGTACTGTAAGTTAGGAAACCGGCGCACAGAAGGACCAATCAATATAGAAGATGGACAAAATTGTAAAAAATAAATATGTAATTATCCATTATTTTCATTAAAATAATAAAGTCGAAAACTAGGCACTGGACGCCCGATTAATTGTTATCACTTGTTTATATTTTGACTCGTTTTGACAGGTCTAAAACTTCATTGCTCGTTGTATCAAAATCATCAGTTTATTATCAAATTAAGATTTAACACTTTAGCAGTTGTGTAGTTGTGCTTATAGTTTGAAGTTGTAGTTATTATTATAATGGCTAAAAGTGGTACAGATAAGGAAGCAAAAATCATTAGTTCTTACTATTTTTTAACCTTGAGACTAAAGACGTGACGATTTTTTCTAGTTAACAAGATCCTTTCCTTAATTTTTTTAAAAATAATTTAAAAAATCTAGAAATATGGTCTGTGCCAAAATTTGTCAAAACTTAAAAATAGTGATTTTATTATTAATTTAAGGTTTCTTTTTATAATACAGAAAAAAATAGGTGCCCGTTTTTGCTCCTCTTTGGTATTTTTAAGTTTTTATACTAGTCATAATTGAGTAAAGTTAGTAGGAATTAGGTTAGGTTGTGTTAAAACTAATCACTACTTTTTTGTTTTTAAACCGACTTTAATGAAAACAAAAAGGCTTAAAAATTGTAAAAACTGGCTGGCAATATTTCTTGTAACTATTGCTATCAGTTCAGTTTATTATAAGATGGCGAACTCTGAAAGTTCTGCGTGGTCTACAGCCTAAAACGCAGCCATCTGATATCATCGACATTTTCCAGTAATACACAGGGTATGTCAAAAATGTGAATTTTGTTCAAGAGTAAAATACTTCTTTTTGACAATGTTTGAGCATAATTATTAATTTTATTTAATTTTTTTCCATAACAATTTTCGACATTGTTAAAAAATTAAGGCTCATGAAAAAAATTCATATTTTTTGACAAACCCTGTACATCATTAGGAAATATCTATATCTGATGGTTGCCTTTTCGATTTTTGACTATGCAGAATTTTGTATAAATAATATCTGTTTTTGTAAAATTAATAATCAAAAAAGTTCCCCATATGCTGCGAACTTGAATAGATACACAGTATAGAAATATTATAAGTTCTTAGTTATGACCATTTGTAACAATAATCGTTATTCCGTAAATTAGTTGTTAACCTTCTTGATTACAATCTAATCTTTTTTCGCTTTTTGAATAGTTGGTTAAATAAGCAAAAAATGTTTTATTTTCAGGTTTTTGTAATTTGTTTATTTTATTTAATTAACAACAACAAACTTGTAACAAAAGTTACAAGCCATATTTTGCTCACTTTAAAGAAAATTGAGCTTACCTGCTGAAATGCTTTGTACAACCCCTTTATATTGTAGCGCTATTCCATTTAAATATGAACCTACATAGTCGTTAAAAAATAAGTATACACTGTTTAAGTTCAATGATTTCTTTAAAATCAATAATTTTAGCCACTTTAAAGGAAATTGTTTAATCTGATTTTGATACATCCTGTAAAAATGCTTCTGGAGCTTACCATAACCGTCCATTTTATGTATTGTAACTTGTCTTCTAATATTAGATACATTTTGTCTGGTTTCCATTGTTGCGGACCCACTGTATGGCGTTTCAGTTGGCCACAAGATCGCTCAATTCTTACTCTCTCTTTTTTCAAAAGTTTGTTATAGTCAAGCTCAACACCAGGAGCAGGATTTCTAAATAAAATCATGAGCCAAGGCTCTATTCTATACCCATCATCACCAACTAGTACAACATTGCTTTTATTTCGTAATTGTAATTTTACTTGTGCATTTTTCCATATCCTCGAGTCGGGCACGGATCCATGCCAACTAACGTCGACACTAGTGAACATTTCTCTGGTATCACAAGTGGCTTGCACATTCAGAGTAGGATTATCTTTTCGATTAATGTACTCATCTCCGTGGCGATTTGGTTTCAGTATTCATACGTGGGTACAATTAGTCACACCAATTACTGTGGGAAACCTATACTTTCTTTGCCATAACCGTTTGGCCTCCATTAGTTCATTATTGCTAGTTGGAAACTTTATCCATTCGTTTGATTGTGCAATTATGCTGTAAATTACTGCAGTCACAGTACGAGATACCGTAGGTTAACTAACATTAAGTTCTTAGTCGATTTCTTTCTGATAGCCAAGTTCGTGGGGATAGCGTAAACATATTTTCATTTTAAGAACTGATGACAACGCACCTCCCCGAGTATCTTCATTTGTACCCAATCTGCAAGCCTGTAGATTTTCTTCTTCGAAACGGTATTACTCTTTAACATCGCGAGCAAGTGTTGGTAAGTTGTAAGGTTTGAAGTATTTCACCTCCCTCACTTCCACAACATCTGCCATCGTCCTAAACATTACAACCGTTTACTATGATGTCGAGTCTTTTTTTAAGTAAAAGGTAAGATTTATAAATTCTCATCTACTTTTCTATGAAGGATTTGCTCATACTCCAAAGCATAAGGTTTTGCGTGAAATATTATGAATATAAGCTGAAAGATTTCCTTCATATTTGACAGGTTTAAGCATATCTTTTCTTTTTTATGAATACGGCTCATTATCTTTGGAGATTGAAACCTAGCCACAAGGAGCCTTAATTTTTCCGCTACTTTGGGTCCCTCCACTTCCTTAAGACCACGCTCTAATTACAGTCTAATTATTGTTTGTTGTCCCTGGAAATGGACAAATGGAACCTGGAAAATTCATGAGACTTCGTACTATTTGGCACTCTAATTCCGCAGATTGGGATCTCTACTCCCAGTTATGAATAAGACAATGGAAAGTATGAATACTGAAATTTTAAACTAAACTTAAAGAATTAAACTTATCCATGATAGTCAATACGGCTTCTGCCACCAACCACATTGATAAAATAAAAGGTAGGGTCCCTAAATATCATGGCAAATGTTATATTTCCGGTAATGTGTACACCGCGTGCAAATTTTAATACAGGTAACCGGTACTCAAATATTTTGAGTACTATAGTAAGCTACTTTAAACAAAAATATATTCGGTTTAGTTCATTCTTTCAAAACCTTGTTGTGTAGGGTATTGTAACATTTATCAAATATGTGATGCGCAAAAAGCTTTAATAAAAAATATATTTTTCATTCCAGAATGTCTGGAATAACACTGGCCGGTGGTTCACCCGTGGGCACCACTGAAGTAGGTGATGGAGGTGGAAGAGCTCTCAAATTACAAACAGACGCTCCGCATTTGGTCAGTATGGGAGGCGACAGGCTCAGCACTTCAGTGACTTTGCATCCTCTCCCTCCTGGTAAGTACTTACAACGACTCGTATTACTTTTTGTTTCCAGTAGAAATATGTCTGCCTTATATAACTCTAGCTTCAGAACTTAAGTGGGTTTTAGGCTAAGAATAATGACATTATCTTTGCCCCAGGTCGGTCAAGTTACCCCCCTCCCCCATAACGAATTTTTATATGAAAATATTAAGGTTTTTTGCACTCTTTTTGCACCGTTTTGCCGCCTAAAATTTAAATTTTGCACCCCCTCTCCTGACTAAATACTGACTTGTCTTACTGGATGGCTCCATGTTGACCGTGCCCCCCCCCCCCAGTTGACTAGGTTTCAAATTTCAGGTATTCGTAGAGTGCCTATTATAGAAGGGATGCAAAGCTTAAACTTTGTGATGGTGCAAAACGGTGCAAAACTTACCGAATAATATGCTGGCTCACAAACGTAAATTTTTCAAGTGGGGGGGAGCTAGGTTTCAAGTTTCAGGTATTGGCACAGTGCCTATGGAAGGGATGCACAACTTAAGATTTGTAGTGCGTAATATGACGATTCGCAATTGAAAACTATTCAACGGGGGGTGGGGGGGGTTCCAAGGTCAACATGGCCCCACCCAGTAAAACAAGTCAGTATTTAGTCAGGAGAGGGGGTGCAAAACGATGCAAGAAGAGTGCAAAAGAACCTTAACATTTTCATATAAAAATTCGTTATGGGGGGGCTAACTTGACTGATCTCAGGTCAATCCTAAAATAGGGAGCAAAATTTCATCTCTAATCTAATGACATCAAGACACTCCTGTTCACTTTTCAATAAACTATCTTCCATTTTTTTTTAACAGTACTTTTCTCATGCTATTAGGTTTGCGTATGCTCTCTACGTATCAGAAGTTTAACATACTATATCCAAAAAAGAGCGGTTTGTATGATAAAAAACTTAAATATCATAACGTAGTTTACTTCAGTGGGCCATCGTCCGACTATATAGAACCCTTTCTACATACAGTGTGATCCACTTTTCATAAGTACAACCCTGTATCTCAAGATGCCCATTTTTTAAATGCAAAATATTGCTATTAAAAATATTTTGCGAAAGTGTTAATGGCTAGAAAGAAAAATTCTGTTGTTTGTTGACCTGTTTCATGCCTGTTCCTAACCTACGCGTTTTTTTTTATCTTATCAATGTTAGCATAGTCTCCTTATTTAATTTAGCATCAGGTTAATTGCGTGATTCCGCACGTACTTGCAGCCAGATTTTCTAGAAACTAATTAACATATTCAACCGCTCTGTTAAAATCCGTTTTTGTGATGCACATCTGGTGATTTCAAAAATAAAAAATTGGCGCTGATTTTTGGCTCATGTGATGAATAAAATTTAGTTGTTGATTTGCAAGTTCGTGATTTAAATGGAAAACAATTTTGGTTTCATAATGGTAAGATAAATAGTAAATACATACCTAATTTATTTTAATTAATATTTGAACGGAAATGACTTTGTTGCTGTAAGAAAGTTAAAATTTCGAAAAAGCTGTTTCTCTGAAGGTAGTAATTTTTGCAACAATTTTTTTATACAGTCCCTGGAGAAATAATAAATCATAATATGAGATAACTTTCTGGTATGGGCCATGAAAAACTTATCTATTATATATTTCCTATAGTCCTTCCGGCGAAGTTTAAAAAGATGAAAACAATACAAAGAAATCTGGTTTAGAAAAGTGATACTTCCAAATAAAAGATGGCTCCTTAGAATGATAATGAATAAGGAAATAAATGGCATTATATAGCAGATTTAAAAATGTATGTTCAATTGTTCCTATTTACGTCAGTGTGGGGCTTTGTTAGATTTTTGTGTTATAGTTTTGTCATTTTAATTTGATTTTTTTCGCTGTCTTCTACATTGAGTCAAATTGTGTTTTTAAATCAGTTTCTATTAAAAGTTCCTTTAAATACATTACATTACAGCTAAAATTTTATATTTGGGCATATCACTTATTTTGTTTAGTTAACATAAAGGGTGCTTCAGGCGTCATAAAATTTTAGATTTTTTTTAGGATAATTTAAAGGATTTTTCTTGTATTCTGTTTAATATTTGGTATACAATTGTAAAAAGCAAGTAAATAATTACTACGTTAAATAAAAATATAATTTGTTTACCGGACTTTAGTTGCCGTGTACATAAAACCAGGTTGGCATGTTAACATTGAAGCATCCTAATAATTAATTGAACCTACAGCATTTAAAATTATTAATAGTCGTCCTTCAAAATGTAGTACGTACTGAACTGGTAAATGACTCTACCTACATACAACTTATATAGGCATTCTTATAGGATTTTGAAAAATTGTGGTTAAATAACTATTACTGTCACACAGTATTATATTGACCAATGATCTCAATATACAGGGTATGTGAAAATGTCTCTGTATATCACAGAATTAATTATCTTGTGTTTTTGTGAAAATTGGAAAACAATAAAATTTTCTTTTGTTGTTTGGTAGAACTAGATCCCAATTTTACTTAGCTAATAGGAAAACAGCCTTTAACAGAAATTAAACATTTTATTGTTGTCTTTGAAAATTTTGATTTTATTACTGAGATCTAAGTATTTAATCTTATGTTTAACATATTGAGTGGTACCTTGTCACTCCATTTTACGGAGTGTCTGTAGAAATAAATGCAAACATTCTTTAAGTTTTGGCTTAACTGGGGACTAGAATGGAATTATGTGATATTCACTAATGAGAGCGGGTTTAGGCTATTAATTGACGTAAGATCGGTACGAGTCTGTGGAAGCTTCGGAGTACTACAGGAAACCGTAGATATCTGTAAGAAGTTCATGCATACAGGAGTGGCTCTGTAATGGTATAGAGCGGAATATTTTTTTTAATTTATAGATTTTTGTATTTTATTATATATATCTTGTATAATAAATTACCAAAAGTAACTTAACATGTTAAATATCAAATCTAAAATTGAACTTGATTTCAAAAATGTTTTTAAATAGATCTCACATAATAAAAACAAAATTTGCAAAAAAAGTTAAAGAGCAAAACAGAGAAATTTTCCTCTTAACTAGGTATGCAAAGGTCATACCTGGGTCTACCAAATAATTAGTACAAAAATATGTATTCTAATTTTTGCAAAAATATAAGTCAATTTTGTTATAAGATGTGTAAAGACATTTTCAGATATATTGTCATTTGCTTAATCTAAACAAGGGCTTTAAAGAATTACTATAAAAGACAAAGAAACACTATTTTCATTTTCGTATTACAGATTAAAAGAAGTTTTGTTTTGAGAGAGACATTAAAGTCTTTGCTACGTTAAAAATATACTTAATTTTTTGGGATCAGTTTACAGATGCAATCCGTTTTTTTTATTTTTCAATAGTTTGTCTTATTTAACATTAAAAATATAGAAAATACAGATATGCTCGAGAGAAACGAAAAATTCTTGGTGAGAGAAGACCACTCTCTCGTCTCATGCTGCGGGACAAAATTGGCTCATCGAGACGAGAGGCGAAAATCTGTCGCCTCGGCGGCATCACTATCTACAATACTATTTTATTGTTCCTTAAAATCGCTCTTACTTGAAGGCAGGTAGTCACTTTCTTATACCTTTGCATATACTTTATAGTACGAGACACAAAAGAAAACTGGGCGGAGTCAATCGGTTTAGGAAGGTCGGCCAAGAAATCCCTTTAAACCAGTGGTGTCCCGTCGTTCTTTAAATAAAATGGCACTCCTTTTTGACAATACGCACTTCAGATAATTAAAAAATGTAACTATGCTTAATGAATCCTTATCTATACTTGTCTGTTTTCTTTCGTGTGCCGCACTTCTATATCTCTTTTGTGTTGCAAAAACGGCGAACTTTCGAATTTTAAAATGATTTAATTTTGATCGATTTACCTATAAATATATTTTTTCTTGAGTTCTGTCGTTAACGGTCCCCGGGCTACTGCTCGACGTCTACTATTATTGGACCACCCAGTATAGTGATACACGATTTACAAGTCCAGATTTTACAAGGGCAGCCAGCATCAGATCCAGTGAACGAGAATTATCAAAATTTTAATTTATGCAGTTTGACTTTGGGCTACTCGGGTATGCCAAAAGTGGCCGTCTGCCTCCGTTTGTCATATTACGTTATACAGGGGCCGTCATTATGAAGTACTATACAGGGCGTTTCCTAATTGCCTGCTGATGTTAAAGGGGGTGTTTTTATGTCCTAAAAGTCTTAACTTTTGGGATACAGAATGATAAAGTTTAAAAAGAAAACATTTTTTTTCATCCCAATTCTGATGCTATTGTAGATAACTGCATGGAATTTGATACACGTCATCTATGCATTAAGGAGCATACGGATTAATTACATATGCACGCCACTGGTAGAAATTTCAAAAATTGATTGTTAATATAAAATGCCCTTTTATGCATAAAAGACGTGTATCAAATTTTACACGTTATTTATCTATAATAGCATCAGAATTAGGATTTCAAAAAAATGTTTTTTTAAAACCCTGTATCTCCAAAGTTAAGACTTTTAGGTTCATATTAAACTTTTTTCTTGAAAAGGCCCGAGAATCACCCCCCTTTAACATAAGCACGCAATTTGGAAACGCCCTGTATAGTACTTCACAATGACGTCCTGGGTACAAAGTAATATGACGGAGACAAATGGTCACTTTTGGCATACCCGAATAGCCCAAAGTCGAACTGCATAAGTTAAAATTTTGATAAATCTTGTTCACTGGAATCAGTACTGGCTCCCCTACTATAATTACATTGATGTGTTAATTTTGGAAAAATATGAGTTCTGTAGTTTTTCAAATATTAATTAAGATATTTTTTGACACCCGGTATTGAACAGAAAATTAATTATTTTGAAGCAGTTTATTGACAGCTACTTTATGGACATTTTTAAAAAATATATGAAAAAAAACTAAGCTATTTTTGAGGTTGGCGGCTGTGATTCTTTCCTTGTTTCCTTCCGTTCCTTCGAAATCGTTGTCTTCCTCTGAAAATGATGAGGTTTCGTCGTCACTACTTGAAGAGTGATAACTAAATCATCAATAACCGTTTAACTTTGCCATCTACTTCTCAGTATTTATCTTCAATAGAACGAACATGTTTAACATACGATTTCCAATTTTCAGCCGATATTGAGTTAGTCGCGTCTAATGTTATTTTATTTAAATCTTTAATTGAAAATTCACCGGTGTTACGCTATATTTTTTTACTCCTGCCCATGCAAGTTCAACAGGGTTGAGGTCGCACATGTATGGAGGCAGCCTTAAAGGTGTATTACCGAGGTTACGTAAAAGAACGTCAATTTTATACTTTTTTCTCTAAGCTTGTTGGCTGATATTACTTCATATAATTGATATTTTCTCCATGTTGGATCATATACAAGATTGTTCGATTTAAGCCACAATATCATATGAGCTTTTGTAGAGTATTTAGTTGGCACTTTATCTTCTACGTGAGAATGATAAGACGCATTATCCATTACCACGACTGATTTGGGTGGAATGTTAGGTAGAAGCTTCTCCAGCAACCACTTTTCAAAATTATCTCTATTCATCTGACCATGATAGTCGCCAGTTGTTAGTCCCGAGCGAAAAACTAAAGCAGCACCTGGAACAAATCTGGCTTCTGAACCAGCATGAACTATAATAAAGCGACTGCTAGAGCGGATTCCTTGAACAACACCTATAACACTTTCACTTTGCCAGCATTTGTTCACTGTCATATCATTATTTACGCAGGTTTCGTCTAGAAACACAATATTGCGTCCTTGCCTGCATTACCTTACATTTAGTAGATATTTCACCCGCCAGTGAAAAATATTTGGTCTCTCAGTGAGCAATTCTCGTTTATTTTGGCACTTGAGCCAAACAAAACTATTTGATCGTAGAAGCCGATTTAAGGTTTTATACCCGTCCGGAAAATCTATTTTGTTCTTTACAGCACGAAGTAGGGGTTTGCAGGTCGGAACCTTCTTTAAGTTTAGTTAAAAATGCTCTATTGTTCGTCGAATTACTTGAAAATCACCATCGTCAATTTTATCTTTGTATGATAATCGGGATCTTTTTTTACCAGGAGATTTTAAAGGTGAAATAGAATATAAGCGATCATTATGTTCTCTTTGAATTTTTCTTACACTACTCTCCGAAAGACCTGTGTAAAATGCAGCGCGTTCTGTTCGATTTTAAATTGGAATAGTCAAACTATTATTTTCATCTTCTCTAGTACAGGCCTCTATAACGCTCGCAATAACTTCACGTGCACCGCTTCGCATTGTTTTTCCTCTTTTGCTCGCCATCGTTACTTCGAAATAATAATTCAAATTCAACGCAACGCATTTATATAGAAATGAAAACAAATGCTCGAAATGTATAGGCGCCACTGGAAATAGCTAGAACCGCTATAGAATAGCTAGCGGCAAGTGCATGGAGACTCTAGGCACATCCCAATTACAAGTGGACCAGTGCGAAATTTACTAAATCCTCGATTTATTTTTCGTCCCGCTTAGCTGGCGCACTTTATAGGTGAAGCGGCAAACTATTACGACAAATAAAATAACAAAATTTATTTGCGTACACAAATTTTACTTTTGCGCTTGCTTAAGACTATGAACCTTTGTTTTAAGGACCGCCCGGTTTTCTTTCGTGTCCCGCACTTTACCTAGTACTTAGGCAAATAAATGCAAACACAAGTTTTACTTTGTTAACTGTCACTTATTTTATTTTTGATATTTACAGTCAACTTAAGTATATATACAAACAAAAATTCTTAACAGTATTATTATCTAACATCGAAATTTCTCCCTGTTTGCCCTATATAGCAGCTATTGCATTCGTCGCATTTTAACCTATAAACTCCAGATTTTTTATACCTTTTATTTTTGGTTTTGAATCAAATTAGAGAGTTTTTTTATCGATAACTTTAGTATTTTTATTTCTTTTTAAAATATTTGCAATTTTGTTGGTCCAAAATATTTAATTGTTGTACATTTTATATGGAAATCTTTAACCTTAGAATATATTTGTTGGATAGTTAAAAGTTTTTAAAAATTAGTTTGTTAATTTAAGATAATTTATAGACATTATTTGTTGCAATAGATCTAGTGACGTCCAGTTCCCTTTCTAGGTAATGTTTGTCTAATGCCACAGAAAAAGCTCTATGAATCATGGGCCTATATGCTGAAAGTTTATGCTCTATGGGATGAAGACTTCTCTTTGGTATAGTTACATCTTTATAAGTGGGGTTTCTGTAGATATTAGATTTTAATTTATTAAGTTATCTTTTTAATGTGATGTCTAAAAAAATTACTTTGTTTTTGTTAATTGTTTTCTTTCATTTCGAGTGTAAATTTAATTTTGTTATAGATTGATTGGAGTGAATTAAAACTGTGTAGTTGTTCTTTGTTTCTTGTGAAAAAATATGCTTTGCAAAGGGTGTATTTAAAAAAATTTCTTCAAAATGTGACATACACATTTCTGCTAGTAATAGGCTTATGGGGGAGCCCATTGCTAAACAGTCTTGTTCATAGTATTCCCCGTCAAATTGTGTTTTACAGGCTTTATATGGTTCTTTGTAATTATATTAAGGCATTCTTCATTTGGTATATTGGAAAACATATTGGTGTCATTAAAGCATGCTAAAACACTATTGTTTGGCAAGGTTATATCTTTTAGTTTTTTAGTAAGATCAATGGTGTTTTTAACAGAAAATTTTGATTTCAATTGTGTGATATTTCTAAAAATTGTATTAAGTTTTACAGGGGCATTCCTTAAAGGGGTGTTTTTGTAAGATACAACCGGCCTTATTGGTGCCCCTTCTTTGTGTATTTTTGTGAGACCGTATAATTTTGGTGGAGATGAGTTTTTTGTTAATAAGCATGTATTTTTCTTTTTCACTAAATATAACACTGGTCTCTTTTAAGGCATTTTTTAATTTGGTTTAAATCTTATCAGTTGGATTACTTTTTAATTTAACCGGGTTCTCATTTTGAAGGAAATTTTTGACTTTGTTGCTTTTAATCTTTTGTTGTAATGATTTTAAATTTGTTTCGTCTTTTTTACCAATTAAGTTTTTTTTTGAGATCTTTGTAAACTTATTTTTATTTGTTCCTTAGGAAGATGGGCGTTTGATTATTGTATAATGCAACTTGTACTTCTGAGACAATGGTTTCTAAATTTATATTGATCTAATGGATTATATTTAGGACCTTTTTAACAGATTAATTTCTGAACTTGAGAATTGTAAATCGGAAACATTGCCAAGAAAAACTTGACGTCATTAAGTCTACTGCAACAAAAAATGGCTATAAATTATCTGAAATTAACAAACTAATTTTTAAAAAACGTAAACTTTTATCCAACAAATATATTCTAAGGTTAAAGATTCCCATATAAAATATAAAAAAATTACATATTTTGGATAAATATCTAACAAAATTGCAATTATTTTAAAAAGAAATAAAAATTCTAAAGTTAGTTTTCGATCGTCACAAAAACTCTCTAATTTGATTTTAAATGTCAAAAAAATAAATAAATATAAAAAGTCTGCAGTTTATAGATTAAAATGCGACGAAGGCAATAGCTGCTATGTAGGGCAAACAGGGAGAAATTTCGATGTTAGATTTAAAGAGCATAAAGCCTCATTTAGATTAAAAAAACAGAACTCTCATTTCACCAACCATTTCTTAAAAACTTCACATAAATTCACTGACATAAATAAGTTAGATGTGTTACATTATGAGCAAAAAAGTCGCAAATTGGATTGTTTAGAGGCAAAAGACATTTATAAACACCATGAAGACCCAAATGTTATTATTTTAAATTCACAAACAGTTGTTGGAAATACCATCCTATTAAAACTTTTTGACCATAAAAAATGTACAGTTGGTTTTCACTAATCATACTCTTAAGAATGTTTGCCTGAATATATACATAACTTGATTGTAGATAATATCTTCAGTGCGTTTGAAAATGTACTAGTAGTACGAAACTACATTCACGCCTAGTGCAAACATAAAATAAGTGACAGTTAACAAAGTAAAACTTGGGTTTTCATTTATTTGTTAAAATGTACTGTCACAAAGTAAGGGACAACTCCATTAAATCTTTAGTACTTGCTTTCGCCCGTCGTGGTCTGCTCACAGATAAAAAAGGCTTTGTGATTTTTTTCCTATGTTAATGTACAGGGTTTTCCCGTATATTTTTCCACCCACCTAGAGAATTTATGGGATTTTTTATGGGATTGTTTCTTTCCACTATTCTAACTTTTCGCTTAAGTGTTTTTCTTTCATTCAATTGTTTAACGATGTTTAATATTATGCTACGCGTCGGTGTTGGTCTATCTGGAAACCGTCTATGATATTCGTTACGTGCTATCGATGCATTTTTACCATGTAAATAAAATAATTCTATCATGTCGAGTTTCTCTTCTTCCGAATAACCCATCGTCCAACGTATTAGATATTAAAAATGCTCTTAAATAGATACTTCTGACCAGTAAACGTCAAAAAGGCTTCGTTCATTCCAATTGTCTTGACCATGGCTCACTATGTTTTAGCGCAAATTACCAAATATTTCTTTAATGTTTAAACGCTTATATATTTGAAACTAATTGACAGAATATATTAAAAGTATATATATTTGAAATTAGAAAAAAAAAGATCTTCAAGAATATGATTTAATATACAGGGTGTTTCATTTAAAAAAAACTGACAACCTGTCAAAATCTGACATTTCCAATAATATTTTCGCACTAATGATAATATGCTAAATCTTCATAAAAAACCAAACAACTTTTGTATTTACATTTCCGTATCTATTCAAATAAACTCTCTAGGTGGGTGGAAAAATATACGGGAAAACCCTGTACTAGCACTAATCAGTCAGGTTTTTCTTTTTTTTACTAATTTATACTTGTTATAAGTTTTCGTAGGCTTTATTATCATTATACTAGGTAGAAAAACAAAGTAAAAATTGCTTGCTCTTACTAAAAGTCCAAATAAAAAAGTTTATTGAACTCCACTTTGTTTACCCAGAATTACCGAAAGAGTAGAGCCGCTCTTTATTCTTTATATACCTCCGGTAGTATATTTACCCTGTTCATTATGGCGGCAATAAAAGAAGAAGAACTGACGCAACAGTCGCCGTGTCGGGAAAAATAAACGGTGGCACGTCCGCCCCAGAAGGCGCGCGTATTTTCGGTGCTCGAAAACAAACAAAAACACCAGACACGCCGGCCGGGATGAGACACACGTGGTGACCGATGAGTCACGTGGCAACGGGACGTGTCACTACGACAGCCCCGACCGTGATTAATGGGTCTTTCCAATTATTTACCTTTCTAAAGGTGTATACGGAGACCACCTTTCTCTTTTTGTGAAGACTTATTGCCTGAAGATTTGAAAGCGCCGTGTCGACTGTTTACAGGATGTTCTGAAATCCGACAGGTTATATTTGTTTTATTTGGAAAATGCAAAATAGTCCAACTGGTTCAATCAATAAAGATAGATGAGGCGTTACTCATCCCGCAAAAGGTCAGAAAAAGTTTATAATTGTTTGTTTACTGTGGAATTCAAATCTTTTTTTTCGCGAATAAATACATTTCTGTGCGAGTTATGTAAACATATAGTTATTATCGTAGGAACAGAGTAATAATAAAATTCCCTGTATTTTTTGTATAAAACTTTTTTCTCTCTGACAAATAGACACTTGCTTAGAGTAAGAATTAAAGTAGAGATCACAACTCATTCATACATCACGTTAGGGGTATGCGCCAACATGGTTTTCCTATTTTTCAAATTCTATCGACCAATGTTTACGATAAAACAAGAAGTGGGGATGGCCCAGGCCCAAGCCGTGACCATTTGTTGACGAATGCCAGTGACGGCGTGTGTTTTCACTTCCTGCATAAGGAAATATCATTAATCGTGAAAAAATTATCGTTCCAGGTTTTTACAGATCCTCATGTTTTTCATTACTGTCGGTCGGTCGCGGTCGGTCGGTTCCGGTATAGCTAAAAATTCACTTACTCGATTAACTTTAATTTTATTTAATTTTCCACAAAAATTACGTCTGATATAAAAAAACTGGCAAAATATTGGTATGAATTCAATATAGCAAAACAAAATGACGACCTGTTAAAATATTTGATGTACGAAAATGAAGAAATGGGCCATGCTTCATTATCATTGACAAAAAGAAGGATTCAAAGCTATTCCTTAATAAGGCAAAGAGGTATTTTTACAAATTTCAAGGAAATAATCGTTCTCTACTTCACTATCTGAAATGAAACCATTAATTTAGGTAAGTTTAAAAGGAAATTAGTTATTTATAAATTATTAAACTTTAGTTTTTAGTTATGTTTGCCTTGTGTCACTATCATTTTGTAATTGTGATATTTAGAAAAATTATTTATTTTAGTCAACGTTTAGAAATCGAAAATGGCCGCGCCAATACGGCCGACGAATTGTGTTGCTTGTGTAGCCAAAACTGAAAATCAGTACTAGGAAAATTTAAAAGTGTCAGCATTTAAAAATTCAAAATAGCGATGTCAAAATGACAATGTCAACAGGTCGGACGGATGATTTTAACATTTGTGGGGATTATTTAAGAACGCACAACAAAAATCAAAATGGTGGCGCCAATATATCGAACGAATTTTGTCATTTGTACAGATTCGGCTGAAATATCAGTATCTAGAAGTATGTAGGAATACAAGTTTTGAAATTTTAGTCAATATTTGAGAATTAAAAATGGCAGCACCACCATAGCAGACTAATTTTAAAATTTTTGCAGATTCGATTAAAATTCGGCATTAAGGGGTATTTAAGATTGCACATCATGAATTTTTGTCAACATTTTAAAAATTCAAGATTGTGATTCCAACATGACGGCGGAATTTTAACATTTGTGTAGATTTGGCTGAAAGAATGTAGGAATCTGGGGGTATTTGAAAATACATATCATATATTTTTAGTAAATATTTAAAAAATGAGAGTAGGAATGCTAGAATGCGAGCGAATTTTAATATTTATACAGATTTGATTAAAAATCGATATAAAGTGAGCAATTCATACAATTTTAGTAATAAATATTTAAGATGAGGATGTCATCAATCAAACAATCAATCCGATAAGTACTTTTTTCATATATTTTTAAACATTTAATTAGGCTACTGTTTTGTTCCCTATTTTGAATTTGCCTCAACATTTTTACCAGTTCATCCGGGCCTATATAATATTTGATTTTTGAGCAAAATTTGAACATAATCGATGTAGTAGTTTTCTGCATTGACACACAATATTTTATTAGACCGCCATTTTGGATTTGTGGTAAAACTTATCAGTTGATGGTCCTGTCGAACCTAATTTTTCTGCAAAATTTGGATAAAATGGATAAGCAGTTTCATAGTAATATTTTTTTAACATTTTATTAAACCGCCATTTTGTTCAGCCATATTGGATTTTTACCAAAATGTTACCACGTCATCATCATATGACCTTTAATTTTCAACCAAAACTTGTCCTACAAGCAGTTCTTGAGCTTTGCCGCGGACAGACATACGGACTAACCGACGGAACTGAGAAAACATGCTTTTTGTAACTAGAATACTTTAAAAAAATTAAAAATTTAAAATTTAAAAAATGTGAGCGCTATTGGATACGAATAGAATTGTCATATTGTTTTTCCATGTTAATAGCTAAAATTTAAAAAATGAAAGATTTTTTTTAAATTTCAATATCCTAAATCTTAAATTCTAATCAGTTTAGAACATGTTTACGAACACATTTTTACTTTTAATACCCAAAGAATCGCCATTTAAATTCCTTTACCCGACAACACTTATATAAAAAATTGGCCCAACTCAAGTAAAAATTAAAAAAAGGTGCGAAATCATCCGAAACTTTATTATTTCCCCAGATTTCATCCAAAATCTAATGATTTTCGAAATCGCAGTACGTTTTTTTGAGCGTGAGACGCCCTTCGACTATTTTAATATAGTATAGGTATATTCTATAATTATTTTAATTCTCTGATAGGAAAAACTATTATAATCGACAAAAAAAACACCTCAGAATCTTTTTTGTATCATTTTGCTTCTGAAGATTCTCACATGACCTCCGACGAAATAAACGGTGAATTATACTGAACCGGATTGGTCAATACGTCATGTGACCCAAAATAAGTGAAAAAGGTATCTTCCATCAGACATGTCTCCTGGAAAAGAAAATCTTGCTGTGATTAAAAGAAAATTCCAAACTTAAACGGCCATGTTTTTACAAACTTCACATTGCCGCACCATAGTTAGGTCAACTAAAGCTCCGCAATGTCCAAGATAAAGTAAATTAAACTTTTTTATTAAATATTTAAAAAATTAACGTTCTTCTAATGTCACCGCACCTTTAGAACCCTGCTTCTTGAAGTAAGGCAACATATAATTAGAATATTGAGAATTTGAGCCATATCAACATATACACAATAATAGATTAAAACACATGCGGTAGTGACGCTGAGAAAAGCTTGGTATCTAATGAAATATTGTTTAGCAAATTAATTTCTTTAATGTTAAAATTTATTGTAGTTCCACGACTCGCTACTGGTTTTTAAGCCACGCCGGTCACGTGACGCTGTAACACTGTTTACTGTAGACTATTATACTTTTTTACTATAAGGATCCCTTGTCAATGAATGTGAGATGCTCTAATACCACAGTGGGATGGTCTTATACGTGGAGTTGTCGATCGGGTTTGCCATAGCTAACTAAAACTCTTGTTACTGGTGAAATCTGATCTGAGACTTTGGGTGTTTTAGTTTGTATTTTACTATTTGTCAATAAAAGTAATTTCTTTATACTGCTTAGAAACTAATACTGCAAATACATTACTATTCTTTGTATGAAAATTTTATTGCATCATGTTTAAACATATTCACCGTAATATAAATTTTTATAAACATTGGTGTTCTTGGCTAGACTTTCACGTCGTACAATCCACCTTATACTGTGAGATAATCTTGGCAGTGGCTAAATATGTAAATAATGAACTCTATTTTTATTCTTCCTCTAAGGACACTTGCACCCGTATTCACTAAAGATGTTTAAATTTAGACCGGGTTTAACTTGACAGTTATGGGTTCAAGACGACCTTATCAAGAACTGAACTGACTGACTTGACTTGTTTGTTTTATGGCTTTGCTGCAGGTGATTTACACCTTATTCCAGTTTGGAGACGTTATCGGTAGGATGTCCGGATGGCGAACTCTAAGCTCCCGGACACCCCGATTCTTTCAAATACTTCTTAATTTTTTCCTCTTTTAATTTTTGAAGTGCATCCTGGCTTCCCCTAGGTGCCCCTTGAGAGTACTACTGGTATCACGAGATGACCCTTTCTTTCAAGTTATCCCCTTACCCCTCCCACTCCCGCCACATAGCGGTCATTACGCTAATATTCTATGTAGAACTGCGGCAGACGAACGGGATAGAACTGAGCGGTTGAGTCTCCCGCTTCCCCTTCGAAATAAAGCAGCAAAACCGAACACGTGGAACCACTTATGTTAATACACAGAGGTCTGCCTTCGACGAAACGAACCAGAAGACTCCAAGAACTGAATAAATAATTTTTCTGAATGTCACAATTACAAATTGACAGTGACATAAGCGAAACATAGCAGAGGTGCCACTCTATAAGCAAAATAGCGATAGAGATTCATAGAGATATCGGTCGCCTCGCTATTTCGCAATCTATAAGAGACATCCGGAAACAGGTGGGTGGGATAATTTAAACGAAAGCGCATATATGTAAGGAGGTCTCAAATGGTCTTTCTATCAAAGGGATAATAACTAACTATCTCTGTCCATCTTATTATAATTACATATTATCGGTCTTTGTATATTATGTAGGAATAAAAAATAGGTTAAGTCCAATAACATGCAATATTTGCGTATTATTTATATTATCAAGACAAAATTTTATCTTACAAAAACAATTAGGTTTAATGGCTATATATAATTACAGTAGAAACAGGAGAGTATATGCTAAAGATACATAAATTATAAGATTACATGTTACCAGTGCCCAAACTACCAAATAGTAAATTTCATAAAGTAATTGTGTACCTATTGTAAAATAATGACTGCTTGCGTGGGGGGGACAAAGGAATATCGTCTATACGAAAATATCTACTTCTACCAGCAGCGTTGGGAATGTGGCATTTTTATGTTTAGTTTAATCCATATAAATATTTATATGGTTTAGTCTATCCATGGGAAATGGGAAACATAAACAATCTCTAAATTCAAGTGGTTACGAAAAGGACATTACACAGTTAAGATCGCCGTGGGACCTAAGAAAGACTCACTTTTAAAATAATACTTTACATACAGATATTTGTAAGGAATAACGATTGTATTTAGAGCAGTAAACAACAAAATAGTGAAAACAAAAGTATAAGGTTATGTTTGCGAAGCGTCATTCTTCTTTTTTGTATTTACTTCATACTTGACCTTAACCTAAATAACGATGTTTTTAGAATTACGTATATCAATCTCAGTCTTCCGGTTCGTCTTAGAATTACGTATATCAATCTCAGTCTTCCGGTTCGTCTCGTCAAAGGCAGACCTCTGTGTTATTAACATAAGTGGTTCCACGTGTTCGGTTCTGCTGCTTTATTTCGGGGGGAAACGGGAGACTCAACCGCTCAGTGTGGAAATTAACGACCCCGCTAGAAAGGGAGCAAATGCTGTGAACGTAATGGCCTCTATGTGGCGGGAGTGGGAGGGGTAAGGGGATAGCTTGAAAGAAAGGGTCATCTCGTGATATCAGTAGTACTCTCAAGGGACACCTAGTGGAAGCCAAGATCCATTTCAGAAATTAAAAGAAGAAAAATCCAGAAGTATTTTAAGATTCAGGGTGTCCGGGAGTTTAGAACTCGCCATCCGGACATCCAGCAGCAATATTATTATATATAATTATATAACAATTAAATTATTCTAGGTTATATTCTTCGTTATCTGAGGAACTGTCATCACCTCTTGACTTTATAATTAAAGTGTCGACCGTCTATTCGATCAGGTTATCAAGATCCCACATTTTCTCCTCCTGTTTAATCACATGCTGGAGTGCTTTTCGCCAGTTCTTTGGTGTGTGTCTTGTCTTCCTACAAATCCTTTCACTTGCGCCTATATAAGTTCTATAGGATTTAATTCGCAATGATATGCCGCCATAAGCGCAGCACAGTTACATTATATTTTTCTGCTATATCTTCCGCGGCATATTTCATAAAACGATTTTTGTGTAAATTTGCTATGGCTAGTAGTTCTTTCTTGGTCAAATTGGGTTCGAACTTAATACCTTTGGTAGTTAGCCAGTCGATAATTTCTTGTTTTCTCCAAGATGAAGTTGGTGTCTTCTCCATCAAAATAGTCTTCGAAAACCCTCTTCGCTTCCAATGTGTGCAATTATTAGTCATTTCCCTTTTCCTGAAGGCACTTTAATACCAGTTGCCAGGCCTTCGATAAAAGCTTGGGGGGCAGCAGTTATATTTTCGTCTTGCCACATTTTTTTGTACTATATACCACTGCACCACTACTGTTTTCCTCGGCAGCAAACAATTTTATCGCTTTCCAATAAAAGTGCTTTTCGGTTACGATTTTCCCAGGCAAAATCCTTAATTTTTAAAGTTGTCCGTAAGACTTTTCTGGTTATCAAAGGAATATTGTCATCTTGGCCAAGCCCCATCAAAATTTTATCTAGAGTGCGCATTTCTTTTTTAAAACAAAAAGAGTGAACTTTTCTTCGAATTGTACATTTGGTGTCTTCTTCACGGACTTTTGCTGGTCTTCCGGGAATTATCTTGGGAGGTTCCACTTGACCTGGTACCTTTCTCTTCCGCAATAATTTGAAAACGATGGACTTTCCAATTCCAGTTATTCGGGAACATCGTTCAACAATTTCTTGTACAGTAAAACTAGGGTTAGCATGTTTAATGCAATTGCGTATATTTAAAATAATAACTTTTTCAGTCCCTGGGAGAAGAACGTCTTCGTTGGAGATTAGTTGGAATTAGAACGTCTTCGTTGGAGTGAATGTCGCCATTTTATTAATATTCTTATTTAAAACACAATTAAAAGGTATTTGTAATCTGTGTTTCATTACCTGTCTCCATTAATTACTAGCCTATTATGTATGCATTGAGTAGTAAATGTAATCTATAGAGTAATAGGGCAAAAGAACAGGGATTTAAAAGGATCTTTATTATTATTTCTATAAGCAAAGTTTACCTACGCCTATGGACGACCCCGAAATTCAGCAAAACTGGACGGAATTCCCCATTTTATTACTCTGTACATTTCTGAAACAGAGTATAACTCTTAAACCTTTTAAGTGAATACGAGGGTTAAAGTACAAAGGGAAGGGAATAAAGCGGAATATTTACTCCAGTTTGTCAAATTAGTGTATCATAAATATGAGTGTGTCAGCCATCATACCTTTGTTAGAAAAAGGGTTTAAATACAATATATGTGAACAAACTTCAACAAAAAACTTATAATTATTAGGTGCTGAAACTGAGCTAGCCCTTAAAAACACCTCTGCAAATATATTTCTAATATTTAGAGGTTCAACACTTATTAAAAACGAATTTCTTAAAGATTCTAAGTCAAATTCAGAAATTCAATATATAAAACAAATTAAAAATAGGCCAAATAAATTTTATCTTTACGAAAGCTAGACCATATTAACAAAACATTACATTTTCTTAACCTAGAAAAATATCAAATTTTCAAACATAATCTTACCAGATCTTTTACAAGACAAATTTAAAACTTGTATTAAAAATTTTAAGAGTTTTGTTTGATCATAGAGACGTTAGTAGGTACACAATTATGAAACCACAACCACCAAAATTATATTCTTTAATTAAACTCATACTCTAATTTAATAATCTAGTCTGTAGATGTTTCAAAAATATTTAGATAAAATTCTCTTCAGAGGGGCTTATTCTCGGGGCTATAGCCTCCTAGCTAAGCAATTTGTCTACATAATATTTTTAGACTCCTTTTATGACATAGATTACTCTGTAAAAATATTGTCCCTTAATTTCGGGACAACCTGTATATTTTACTAATTGATTGTGCGGAATTCAATTGGGTCACATGTCACTATTCTTAATAAAACGAAAGATTTATAATGAGAGAAATTTCGGGTAAAGTAAATTTATCGATTTTTTTTTATGTACGCAAGAAATAATAAATTTTGCTTCTTTTTGGCTCCCCTGTTATGATTGCCTCCTCCGCCCCTTAAAGCTGGCGGCTACACCACTGATATATCTCAGGTCCGTCCTTATGAGAGACAAATTATATCATCCAGTTAATTGGACTACTAAGGTTTTATTTATATATGTGTTACTGTTTTCCAGAGGCTCCGTCTTATTTTTTTTTCGTGTAGGTAGGTATCTAATTTCAGTTTCTCACATTAATGAGTGGAATAGATCTAAAAATAGTTTTATTGAACTGCGAAGCCCATAAATTTAATTCGGCCGATAGAAGCTGTCAATGTTAGATTGCCGTTAAATTGTAAAATATTTTATCACCCATAGCTTGCGAAACGTTATGTCCTCGATTTTGTGTCATGAAAATTTGTCATAAACAAAAATAGCTTCTCCTATATTGTTTTGGAGGACTGATTTATGATATTTACTTCATAGTGAGATTGTAAAAGACCCAGTGTATTTTTCCATTTCATCAAATGAATTTCAATTCTTCATTTCATAAAATTTAACACTATGTAGAATTAAAAAAATACCTGAATTAAAAATATATATCAAATTTTTATATTAATAAATCACTAAATTTCCATTACCCGGAACTTCGCTCGTTATAAATATTTCTTTTTATAAGGAATAGTGAAGTGTGGTCCAATTTAGTTCCGCATACACATTAAGTAATACATTCTTATTCGACGCCATTTTGTTCCACCATTTTGGATTCGTACTTCGTACCAATATTTTAACAGTTTCTGCCTAAGCCACACTTTAATTTTTGGCCAAAATTTGAAGTCAGTCGGGTATGTTGTTTTTTTTGTTATACCGCGAACTGACAGATAAACAGACCGATGGAATTGGAAAACATTTTTTTTTTGGTATCTAGGGGCGCTAAAACCACAGATATGTAAAACCAAAGATTCATTATAGCTTACCCTTAGATAACTCATTTAAATGGGACGCCTTGAATAGGTCCGGAGACATCAATGCTCGTCGAAACTATATTATTGCGTGCGGTAACCCTCGACTCGCGAACGGAAACGAGACGCGGCGTTTCCAGTCACTACATATTAGAAGAGATCTTTTAGTTAAAAGAAGAATATTGAATTTGGCTGTTAATCTTTGGGGTGGAAATTTGATACAGGTTAGCTTGAGATAAAGTTTAATACAGCCGCATAGAAAAATATATACATCGGGGGATAGCCGCAAATTACCTTTGGCAGAAGTCTTTGTCGCTATTCTCGTCTGCCAGCTTCCTTAACCCAAATTGCAACATTGCGCGTTAATTTCTGGGATTTATCATTTAGAACGTTGCCGTGTCTTGTTCGATTTATTGCGTACCCTAGATTGATCTATTGTAAAACTTGGGACAGTGATTTTTTTACGATTACAAACATTTTATTTGGGCACTATCTTCAATTCGTACCCAAATTTTACTAACCTTATCTCTATACTCGTCTCTATATCACATTTAATTCTTGCGCAATCTAATGTGAAGTTTTTCAAGCTGATTTTTAAATATTTTGTTTAGCTGTCATCTTATATTCGTACTAAAAGTTTATCAGCTGATTCAGAGTGTAATACTCGATTTTTGTGCAAAATTTCACGTAAATTGGTAAGTAGTTTTTAAATAATAATTTTCACTAGGACGCCATTTTGTTTCGCCATATTGAATGTTTACCAAAATGTTAACAGGTCATCCCCATATGACCGTTAATTTTTACCAAAAATTTGAAGTCAATCGGATAAGTAGTTTTTTAAATATTGACTTCAAATTTTGATAAAAAAATCGAGTTCATAAGGAGATGAAATGGTTACATTGTGGTAAAAATCTCATATAATGAAACACAATGGCGGCCCAGTGAAATGTTAAAAAAATTATTACTAAAAAACTACTTATCCGATTTATTTTAAATTTAACACAAAAACCGTGTGTGGCGGCCAAAATAAAATGTTTGTAATCTTAAAAAAATCACCCTCCCAGGTTTTACATATCTTCACGTTTGATTGTCCCTAGATGCCAAAAATATGTTTTCTCAATTCCGTTGATTTGTTTGTCTGCCAGTTCGCGGCACTACTTACACGAAGGACTTCAAAATTTGGTCAAAAAATAAAGTTCTTATAGTGATAACCTGGTAACAGTTCGATGAAAATATAATGTGGCGAAACAAAATGGCGACATAGTGAATTGTTAAAAAAAGTATTACTAAAAAACTATTTATCCAATTTACCTCAAATTTTGCACAAAAATCAAGTATTACCTAGAAATCAACGGCCAATTTTAATATGAATCCAAGAGAGCGCAACAAAATCGGGAGCTTAATAAAATATTTAAAAAATCGGCCTGAAAACGCTACTTATTAGGTTGGTACCTGTTAAATGTTGTGCAAGAATTAAGTGTGATTATAGAGAGGAACTGGTAAAACTGTTGCCAAATAAAATGTTTGTAATCGTGAAAAAATCTCCCTCCAAGATTTTACTAGTTTTAAGTTTTAGCATTTCTAGATGCCAAATAAGATGTTTTCTCAATTTCGTCGGTTTCTCTGTCGATCTGTCTCTCTGTCCGTCTGTCAGTTTTCGGCCTAATTAAGAAACTACATACTAAATTGACTTCTCCTCGGACTTCACTAAAAAACTTTATCCAAATTATATCAAATTCTGCATAAAAAACAAGTGTATGAATCCGGCCTAATAATATACTTAAAAAGTCAGCCTGAAAAAACTAGTGATAAGATTAATTTCAGATTTTGTGCAAGCATTAAGAGTTATATAGATATAAACTAGTAAAATTTTGGTACGAATTCGAAATTGCGGAATAAAATGGCGGCTAAATAAATTATTTAAAAAGTCCACGAAAAAAATATCTTGTTCATACTTCAAATTTTGCAAAAAAATTAGATGCTGTAGCAATAGGGTGATAACAACGAGACTTTAAAAAAATCAGTGTAGAAAATTATACCCCAGTCAAGTGTAGGTAGAAACTGGTAAAATATTGGTACGAATTCAGTATGGTGGTGTAATATAGTCCCCAATAAAATGTTTGAAAAGACAGTGTATATATTTTACTGAATGACTAAATTTGGGTCACACTTCACCATTCCTAGTAAAAGGAAAGATTCAATTCGAAGGAAGTTCCGGTTTAAGAAAATATACCAATTTTTTTTCATGGAATTATAGCATTGTAAATCAAACCCCTTTTTGGATAATTATAATCGTCTATAATTTAAACGGCATTCATAACTCTCCTACATAGTTCTCTGATTTAGGAATAAATAACTGAGTTGTAAATGTAGTAATGTAATTTTTCATGCAACGCGTTAAAGTTGTTTTAAAGGAACTTGTTGGCTTAGGGATAAAAAAGTAACTTTTCTAGTAAGTAACTATTCTAATATTTTTGTTGATATTGTGTCTAAAGACATTGACAGATTAGCTAACACGTTGAGGTTGACTTAAACAATTTTTTAAAACTATAAAAATACAATTTGAATGTTTTTTCTTGATATAGATTGCTTGAAAAATTTTTTGTAGAGACACGCGCCTTACATGTCCAAGTTTTATTGATGTAAGCAGTAGGACAATAACATCTTTTTACAGAACTCGTTATGAATCTTTCCTTTTATTAGGAATAGTGAAGTGTGACCCAAAATTTTACGCTTACAATAATTCCTACCGATATTTTACCAGTTTCTACATATGCCACACTTGATTTTTGGACATAATTTAAAACAAATTCAATAAGTAGTTTTTTCATTAACACCCACCACCATTTTGAATTCGTTCTATTTTATCCTATATCATATTTAATTTTTGTGCAAAATCAAATCAATTGAATCGGATTTTTGTACATTGAGTTTAAAAACAAATTTTGGCCGCCATTTTGTTTCGCTATCTTGAATTCGTGCCACAACTTTAACAGTTTATCTCTATATTACAAAATTTGAAATTAATCTAATGAGTATTGTTTTCAGGCTGTTTTTTAAATACTTTATTAGGCCACCATTTTGTTTTGCTATCTTATATTCATACCAACATCTTACCAGACTTGATTTTTATGCAAAATTTGTTTTTTCAGTAATAATTTTTTAACGTTTCACTAGGTCATCTTCTTGTTCCGGCAAATTGGATTTTGACCAAAATATTACCAGGTCATTCCCATATAACCCTTACTTTTTGACCAAAATTTGAGGTCACTCTCATAAGTAGGTTTTAAGCTATGCCGTGAACTGACAGATAGACAGGCAAACTGATACACGGACCGACGGAATTGATAAAACATATTTTTTGGCATATAGGGACGCTAAAAACACATAGAGAGAGAGAGAGAGAGAGAAGTTGATTTTTTCGTGATTACAAATATTATATTTAGTCGTCATTTGGACCGACCTTGAATTAGTACCACAGTTTTACTAGTTTATCTATATGCCACAATTATTTATAGCACACAATTTGAAATCACTCCATTAAATAGTTTTTCAGGCTAAACTCTTAAATATTTTCCGTCGCCATTTGTTCCGCCATCTTGGATTAGTACCAAAATTTTACCATTTGATTCCTATCTAATACTAGATTTTTGGGCGAAATTTAAAATCAATTGGATAAGTCGTTTTTTAGTAATAATTTATTTAACATTTCACTAGGTCGCCATTTTGTTTTGCCATATTGGATATTTATCAAAATATTACCAGGTTATCCCCATATAATCCTTAATTTTTGACCAAAATTTGAAGTCAATCGGGTAAGTAGTTTTTAAGCTATGCCGTGAACTGACAGACAAACCGACAGACGGTCCGACGGAATTGATAAAACATATTTTTTGGCATCTGGGGACGATTTTTTCTCTCGTTTACAAATATTTTATTTAGCCGCCATTTTGTTCCGCCATCTTGAATTAGTACCACAGTTTAACTAGTTCATCTGTATACCACAATTATTTATAGTACACAATTTTAAATCAGTCTATTAAGTAGTCGTTCAGGTTGAATTGTTAAATATTTGACTATACCGCCATTTTGTTCCGTCATCTTGGATTCGTACCAAATTTTTACCAGTTGTTTCTTACATAATACTTGATTTTTTAGTAATCATTTTTTTAACATTTCGCTAGGCCGCCATTTTGTTTTACCATATTGGATTTTTAGCAAAATGTTACCAGGTTATCACCATATGACTCTTAGTTTTTGACCAAAATTTGAAAGTCAGTCGGGTAAAGCCGGCATCCCATGCATCCGAAATCCTATAGTACCGGAGAGCTGCTATTGGTCAACATAGTTTGGCGCTATTTTCCTTCCCAATATTTGAAGGATTAATACGATGTCGTATGCACTTAAAATATTAACATTTTCCGATATCGGATGTGTGTTAACCTCACTTTCTAAAAAAGTTTTGGTTGGGTTACTGTTTCTTGTGTTTGGGATTTTAATTACATATTTAAAAACTAACTTTTCACGATCATGACTAGGAAGGTGTCAATATAGAAAAAAAGGGTTTATTATAATTTATTAGAAGAAATGAGATTAACGGACTAAGAAAAATACTTCAATTATCTCAGAATGTCGAGTGATACTTTCCAAGAATTACTTCATATTGTATGAGCAAGGCTATTCAACCTGTTGGGAAGCGTCTTCGTCTTCAAAACTCATTTTATACTTAACGAAGATTAGAAATAACTTTTAACCTTTTCTTATATCAACATCAGATATCATTTGAGTATTTGGGATGCGAAAATTCGGATTTACGGGACTTGACCAATTTTTGTATGCATGGGACGCCAGCTTAAGTAGTTCTTTAGCTATGCCGCGAACAGAGAGACCTACGAACAGACAGACCGACGGAATTGAGAAAATATTTTTTTCGGCCTCTAGGGATCCAGAAATGTAAAGATCTGAAAAAATCTCGGAGAGTGGTTTTTCACGATTACAATCGAGATTACAAACTTTTCCTTTTACGAGGGAAGTAAAATATAATCTTGTGTCTATAAAGACTGTTATTCTAATTTGTCCCAGAAAAATAACAGCTTCATGACCTGGAGTACCCTGCACATGTAAAAAACGATATTTTTTTAAGCTGATGTTTGTTTATATATTTGCTTTCGTTGTGAAATAGGGAACCAGTCGGACATATCTCCGGCGTCAGACCTCGGCCGCCCTTGTGGCTTATCTACCTGTCGCTCATAATTATAAAGTTCTTTCCGGTCTAGATTTCATGTTAGGCGGTGTGCCAAATTGGAACGTAGTATGTTACGGTAAATTGATTTTGATTTCAAAGGTTGACAGAATGTATTTATACATATAGTTTTTTTTAACTTATTGTTCTGCGGAATAAAGGACCTCGCACATTTCTCAAGGAAAATGGCTTTTAGTCAATTTCACTGAAAATTTAATATGTTATAGTTCTCGACCTCCTGATCAAAAGCTCTCTCTTGACCCCAATTTAATCCTGCCTCTAATCTTTTATGTACAAGGAGTCAAGATTGGAATTTTGCATTTTGAATTAATAAGCTTTTAAATAGGATAGTCGCTTAGAATATTTTTGACTAGAAGCTAAGGTATGTATTAGTAATAATAAACTTATTCAGGGCGTAGCTGTGTTGTAAGAATTTGGACATTTTGGTTTCATATTCGGCTGCAACAACAACACTTGCGGCCGGTTGCAAAAAGCTCAATTAAAGTTTAGAATGTTTAACGGAATGTCAAATTTGACAGCGGCAGGGGCGTGTAGTCCATGGAAGCAAGCGAAACAGTGCTTCCCCATAAAAATTACAAAGCATCTTCTAAAATGTAATTTTTGAAATAGTAAACCATTAATTTAGTTTATATTAAAAATGCTAAAATATTATCTTAATTATCAAGCCCATAATAAATGCGGCCTTGACTCCGAACGAGCCACAATAGAAAATCGAATAGAACCTATGCGGGCTGCTAGCTTCTCTGCAGCCAAGTCCTGTATGCTTGATTTCCTGTGAAGCGAGCCAGAGGTTATTGAACTTTCCACCGGCTGTTTGCAATTTTTGGATTTCAGTCGCGTGTTTTAAGTGGGGGCGGAAGCTATCGTTGGAGTAGGTTCTTTGTTTGAACGGATATGCGTGTGTTGTGTGATACGTACGTCGCGTCGTGCATGGTACGATATGGAAGACAATAATACGGACGTGGACATGCAAATACCGTCAACTTCGGCTGTCGGTAATAACGTTGAAAATGTTGGAGAATTTAGTAAGAAGAGTGTGTGTGAATGTATGGTGTGTCTTAATAATAAAGGGATTTTCGACATTAAACTTTACTGATAACCTTCAAATAATTTCCAAAGCAAGGGCAAAACCGCCTATGAAAAATTTAACCACAAAAATGAAAAACTGTATTAGAATTTTTATCCGGAAAAACAATACGAACAATTGAAATGGCTAGCAGGGTGTGAAAATATAAGTAAATTATTTTGTTGGCCATGTTTATTTTTTGAAAATGAAAAAGGTCTGTGGAATAAAACAATTTTTTCCGATTTAAACAATTTCCATGAAGCTGTAAAAAGACACATTATGTCCAAAGCGCATTTGCAGGCCGTCACAAAAGAAAAAGTCTTCGTCAAAACCAGAATTGAACACGCCTTTAATAAACAGTTGGAAATTAGTCACCGCCAACACAATGAACTAGTCGATAAAAATAGGCAAATATATAACGTTACTAAAGAAATTAATGGAAAGAAAAAATTAGTTGCTCAAAGCTATGATGGGGCTGCAGTGATGGCAGGACAATTAGGGGATCTGCAAGCTAAAGTTCGAGAAACTTTCCCAAGTGCTGTGTTTGTCCATTGTCCATCAATCACATTAAAGAGTGTAAAGTATTTTTCGTTACTTTAAGTGGAATGGCTGCTTTTTTTCCAAGTCAACAAAACGTACACAAGCTTTGGACTCCATTGTCCACAAACGATTGCCCAAAGTAGCTCCTACTAGGTGGGACTATAATGAAAGACTTGTGTTAACAGTATCTGAAAATCGTGAATCACTGATTGAACTATTTGAGAATAAAATAAAAAATAATGAGACGTGGGACTCAGAAGCAATAAATAGTTCGAGGGGGTTTTTGGACTGTCTGAAACGAGATTTTCATTTTAATTATTTGTTGAACATATTTTGAGAAATATTTCCATTCTCGGACAATGTTTTTAATATATTACAAACTAAGACAAATGATATTGCTTTTTGCCTAAAAAAAGTGGATGATTTTAAGTCCATGTTAAGCCAAAAAAGAGATAACTTTGACCTATTTTGGGAGAAAACGATGACGTTAAATGTAGAGCCACAAGCCAAGCGTCTTCGAACAGACAAGGTGGAAGATGTTCAAACATCATACAGACGCCTTTTTTATGAAATAATCTATCAAATTCAGCAACAAATAAACTATAGATTTAACGGTTTAAATGATTTTAAATTACTCGAGCTCTGCAATTTTGATGCATTTAAAGGACAAACCTTTCCAGAAGATGCGTTTAAATCTCTTCTTCTTCATTATGGCCAGTTTTCGAACGAGTGTTACTACGATCTGAACTAAAAGTGATTTACGAAACTGATGACATTAGCGCAAAAAATAACGCTAAGTAACTAATGCAATTTTTAAAAGAGAAGGAGCTGGAAGATGCCTACACCGAAGTGTCGAAATTGTGTGAATTAGTATTGACAATACCTGCTACAAGTTCGTCAGTAGAACGCAATTTTTCAACACTTAAACGTATAAAACATTTCATGAGAAATTCAACGGGGCAGGAGAGATTTTCGCATACATCGCAGTTGTCCATTGAAAATAAACTTCTTCAAAATATGTCGGAGCATCGACGAAGGGAACTATTTATCATACACCTTGTATATCACTATTATATTAATAAAATTGTATCAGTCTTTGAGGAACTATGAAAAGTCCGATGAATCTGACACATATAAATAATCTCATAGTTTTTCTAGAATTATATGAAACACCCTGTATAATTTTATTGTTAAAGCTGTATGTATTGACAATATGCATTCTATAATAATTGAAATGTCTTAATTTCACTGGCTATTTAAATATCTTTGTATATTAAAATTCATGACCACTGTAATGTCAGCAATTTACAAAAATGTCCCATAAAATTCTTTAATTTACATTTAGTTTTAATGAACATATCACAAATCCAGCAAAAGCTGATTGTTTGTTTTAGTGTAATAAAGCTTTCAGTAAAAACTGGAATTTTAGTATTTTAGGTGCAGTCGAATATCAAAAAGAAAATGATTGGATACGGCTTCACCCTGTATACGTTTATTTTTGCTTTTACTTCTATTAGATTTTAATCAAAATTATTCTAAGCGGCTGACCTATTTGAATACATATTAAGTATTTAAAATTCTTAGAAACATTAAAATTTTGCGTAAAATATGAAAAGTTGCAACTTCGTCACCCTGTATATCGGAAACTAGTCGCAAGATTTAATTCTGGCCATGAGAGCTTTTGATTGAGGGATCGAGAACCACAACATATCACATTTTCAGAAAAATTGACTAAAAGCCATTTTTCATAAAAAATGTGCAGGGTAATTTATCTTCTATAATAAACGCAAAGTTGTCCGCACACTGGCCCTTTCCTGTTAGACTTCGTTAATAATTAATTCATTGTCAAGTCAGGTATGATTGCACCAATTTCACTAAAATTATTATTTTTTGTTGCAAAAATAAGCACAAGCTGCGTGTTAATTTGGCACTTCTCTTCACAATATTAATAATGTATTGTAAAGTCCGACGCACGGAACTTGGGCTGCTACGTGTTTAGGAACCGAGCGGTAAAAAGCTTAAAAACACATTGCTTTGTGTGTTGTTGAGAAACAGTCAATATTTCGTCGGTTTATTCGACTCATCAGAACCTTTAATATTTGCAGAATATAGTTTCTGTAGCGCACGACTCGTATAAAATTAAATTATTTACGTATCTTTTTTATTAACTCTGTTTTTGCAATTCTACCACATTTTTTCCAATTAAATAATTGCGCACATGGAGATATTGAGAGACTTTTAAATAGTTATTAAATAAAAAAACGTGGAATACAGTTATTACCAAATAACTGTAGAGGGTTTTCTGTTTATATTTTCAACGGGGTTTATAAGCCTTATTTTAAAAGATAGGAGAAATAATTTTATATTCATAGTTAGCTAATAAGAATTAGCCATAAACGAAAGTCATCATTGATATAACGTGAAGTTCCACATTCTTCTAGAAACAATTAATGTTAATATGTAATATTTAGAATTAAATTTTTAAAAAAAACAAGAATAACTAACCCAGTATTTTTGAAATCAGAAAAAAAAGCCTGAGCGAACTGTTCAGAAATACATAGGGTTCAAAAATACATAGGGTTAGATATAAAAATGTTGCTTCCGATAAGTAATGTTATTATTATTCATATTTCAGGAAGGGTGACGTTAGGCAGTGGGGCAGGAGTCGATATCCCAGTTCAGGGTACAGGAGTTCTACCTCTGCATTGTCACATAGAAAATAGTGAAGGCGTAGTGACGATATATCCTTTGTCTGAGAATCTGTCCATAGATGGAGTTAGAGTAAATGGACCGACCAGGCTGTCTCAAGGTAAGATAATAAGCATTTTTTTTACACGCGTATTAACTAAATAGGTTTAAATTTTGATCGCGTCTCACTTGACAGTTATGTATTGAATTGATATGAGTTCCTTATTTCTCAGGATGCGATGTCACACTGTGCGCAATAATATTTCTTACAGTCTATCGTCGCTTCACACTGTATAGCCAACAGCTGAACTAGTTACACATCAACTTCCACCCTCGTATTAAATGTGCGTGTTTCGGCACTTGTTGCAAAACATACTATTTTTGAATATCACAATTGAACCACCAGTTAGAAGAAGGAAATAAACGCCAAAATATGGCAAACTGAGATTTTACCAAAATTATTTATTTTAGAGAAGAACTCATGTATCAGCGCTAAGAAGGCAACAAAAACCTTATTCCTTACGTAGATAGACGGCCGACAGAATTCCATAAGTTGCAAGAAGGAAATAAATCCTGGACTTATTTCTTTTTTCGAACTGGCGATGTCGCGTAGTATTTCGTTCGGAATTTTTTTGTCTCGCCGATTATTATTATTGGCTGACGGCGCACCATGTTTCTTTTGATGTTATTTTACTGCATGTAGCCATTATCCAGTGATATTTACCTTAATGTAGGCAGTTTATTTTGTGTTTAATTGAATCGAGTGGTTTTTTAAAAAATGTCAAGCGATAGAAGTAGTGACGAAAGTGATAGGAATGTTGGTAGTGATGGTGAGCAGACAAAGAAGAGAAAAAGAGCAGTAAGAAACAAACATTTATATAAGCATGAAATTCAGAAGTCACATCGCTTACATGGAGAAGCTTATACAAGCATAACTACGGGTCGTATCGTGCCGGGTAAATTAAATACGGAAGTCGAGTGCACGTGCAAAAAAAAATGCACGCAAAAGTTTTCGCTGGAAGAAAAGAATTTAGCTTTACGAAATTTGTATAATGGGCGGTCCAAAAATGAACAAGACACATTTCTTATGGGTCTTATTATACGGTCGAGGGTTGCTCGAAAGCGTTCAAAAAGTGAAAAACCAAAGAGGCGGGACAATAGTTACACCTACTTTTTTCTAAATAATTGTGAGAGAACTGAAGTATGCAGACAAGCTTTTTCCATTCTCTATGCTATAAAAAGCAAAGCTCTTTTTCGGATAACAAGCCTTATTTCAGAGGGAAAATCACCCGTAGATGGCCGCGGTATGCATTTAAATCGTGGCAACGTTCTACCTAATGAAACTATTCTGGCAGTCGATCAGCATATTCGATCATTTCCATTAAAGCAGTCACACTATAGCACTAAACGAATTCAATATTTAGATGCCAGTCTTAACATAAAAATAATGCATGAGCTATTTGTCCGTAAGTATCCCGAACATGCTAATACGATAAAATATTATTTTTACAGGAAATATTTTAACGACAACCACGGATACAGATTTGGCAGGCCGCAAATTGATGTTTGTTCAACTTGTGAGGAACTTGAGGCTAAAATAAAAAGTGCCACTCTTAATGAGAATGCAAAACGTGTGGCGGTTGCCGAAAAAATTGTGCATTTGAGAAGAGCCAAGAAATTTTATCAGAAGCAAAAGGACGTATTAGCATTATGTCAAGAAAGGGAAGATGTCGGCGCTATTGTGTTCGACTACATGCAAAACCTGCCGCTCCCAAAAATACCGGTACAAGAAATGTTTTACCTTAGAAAACTATGGCTTTATGTTTTTTGTGTGCACGATTTAAAATCTAATACTGCCAACTTCTACACATATCATGAAGGAGAAGCTAACCGAGGGCCTGACGAAGTTTGCAGCTTACTGTGGAAAACCATTCAAAATATGGATCCCGCTATAAAGGAGCTTCATGTTTTTAGCGACGCTTGCGGGGGACAAAATAGGAACCATACCCTTATAAGGTTCATGCTTATGCTGGTTTCCTTAGGATGGTTTGAAAAGATTTATCAGAACTTTCCTGTGCGTGGTCATTCGTTCTTACAGTGCGACCGAAATTTCGGAACCGCGAAACGGCTTATTAGGAAGAAAGATAGAATCTACGATCCTCGAGACTATAATCTAATGATATCTACTGCCAAGAAAAAGGGGTTTCTAGTAACAAATATAACATCAGATGACATTCTCGATTTCAAGAATTCATGGCCAAACTACTATAAGAGATCCTGTAAGTCGATAGATAAAACGTCATTATTTATGGTATCAAAATATAGACAACTAGAATATTTATCTTCTCACAAGGGCTATGTAACAGCCTCGGAATATATTGATGGATTGGTAAAAGAGAGATTGCTCCAAAAAGGTTTAGTACGTCCTGCACTACCAACCACCAAAGCTTACACAAGGAAGATTCCAATAAATCAAAAGAAAATGGATGATGTCCGGAAAATTGTGCAATACGTACCAGATGATAAAAAAGAGTTTTATGAGACTATATTAACATGGCCAACCACTTCATCTGAAACACCGGTGGAAGATGAAGATTAGAAAATAATATTCGACCTCAGAACTTGATTGTTCAAACGTTTAAATATGTTATATTACCTCTTACTCTTTAAATATTTTTTTCTTTGCAAACATATTAAAATGTTAATAAATTACAAATGTTCCTGTAGTTGTTGCATTTTATTTTCTATTTAAGTTCTTAAATAAAACTCGTAAGTTTGAAGAAGGAAATAAATCCAACTCTTTTTTTTTGTAATAATTTATTATAAAAAAAACATAAAAAAGGATCTTATTATCCGAAAAGACTCATAATATACTGTAGTTTGTTGCATCCATGTGTTAAGCACAACAAAAATTGAAATGAAAAAATTAAAAGGTTTTTTTTAATTTGCCCAAAATTTACTTTTTGGATTTATTTCCTTCTTTTAACTGGTGTTTCAATTACAAAGGGTCAGTGAGTGACAAGCAAAAAATAACTGGTGAAATTTAAAATTGTCATGGCAGTTAGATCTGGTCTAGCACTAGTGAATCCGGAGGGTATTGGTTATTAAATTATTTTTTTTAGTAATAATTACAAAACTTCTTCACTACAATAATGATAGTAGCATCTAGACCAGGTATTGGAGACAAAAATCAACCTGAACTTATACAATTATAGAGAGATTTATACATTTACTGTAACAGATAAATCAAGTGGGTGTAGAAAATATTTAAAACAAAGTTTTGACATTAAGGACTACAATAATGTTGGCATGGACAACTGGAAAAACAAAAATATGCGGTTACATTAAAAAAACTAAGTTTACACAATTTTTGCTATTAATACTGATCCGCGTGGAATATGAGTATTAATTTTGTGGCCTTCAACCAATGTAAGAATACTTTAGTTAGTTACAAAAAATAAAGTCGATGCACAGAGATTTTTATTGTAGTCACAGAGAATTATAAAAAGTAAATTTTATTTATATACCTAACTACTTTTTTCATTTTGAAGCAGGAAGAAATAGTATATTTATTTTTCTTCTTTTTTTTTTTCCTCTTTATAGGCAATATTTAATGTTTTTTTCTTTGGCTGGCCAAGAGTAAAATATGCATCCCGAAAACATATCTCGTAAAATCATTATATGAAATGTTAATGGTTGAAAGCATAACCATAAATCACAAAGTTCAACCTGTAATGTTTGCGTGAGACCATGCAGAACCGATTTTTATTTGCAAACCACGAAATGTTGCAGTGCTTTTAGAATCAGTCTAGGTTTTTGTAATTGCCGGTATCAGTTTTAGTAAATTTCCCATTTTTATATAATTTATTATTCCATGGATTATGAAAGTGATGTTTATATAAAGATTGGGCAAATAGTTACCAGAGAATGATATGTCTTTTAAAAATGTTTGTCGCAAAATCTGGTATTCGAGAACAGATCATTTATAGCTTATACACCTTAATTTCAAAGAGTAATTTAAAAGTCAAAAAAGCATAAATTATTTTCCAAGTATTCTGCTGTGTCACACAATTTATAACCGTGTCGATATTATTTTCTACTTCAAAATGCAGATTATATTGCATAGCTTAAAGTGTACGCCTACACTCTTTGGCCTAAGATTTTTCGAACACTGCAAACATATCATCCATATATTTTATTAATATCTTGGAAATTCTTAAATTACTCTTTGGAATCTATGACTAAATTGGCACAGAAGCATTCAAGTAATTTTCCGCTTGTTACCTTTGCATAAAAAGTACGATAATAAGTGAATAATTTTATGACAAAATTACATAATTGTTTAATTTTAGTTATTGCATTTAGCTATTGCATATGAAACTAACAACAAGAAGTAACGCATTTGCAAGTTAGAATTTTACATTTATAGAAAATAAACTATTAATATTTTTAGATACATGCTTAACTATGGCCCAACGAATATCATTATTGTTATTAACACACGATAACAAACTTAAATTTTTTACACTGCTTACTTTGATTGTCTCTTAATAAAGAATGGTAATAAATGTAACTAGAGTAAAGTGAATATCCAAGTTTAATAGAACATATGTTAATTAAGTTTATTTGAAAACTTAAACCTAAAATAATTCTTTAATAATTCGCAACTGTCAATACAATTCGAATTCGCATCGATCCACTAAGAACCCAGATTTACCTGCAGCCTTGGTAAAAAAGAGTATTTAAGGACTTAATTTAACATTGCTTTCCAAGTCTGGTAATAAATTACATCAATTCTTGGGGAATGCTAAAGATAAGATTGCTCAAAGCAAAAGATTTATGAGATTGGGTGCAGCAATTGTGATCAAAAGTATGTAGGGCGGACAAGGAGATCAATATTATCTAGATTTCAAGAACACACGGCCGACCTGAAATATAGTAGGCCTGAAAAGTCTTACGATATCGCCAAAGAATTCACATTACCAATTTAAGATTAATTAGGAATATAGTTTATAGCAAACAACTTGATGCTTTCATAACTATCAAAATAGCTCAATATAAGAGAAGACAATATAAACAACGGATCCATGATGTATAGTCCGCTTTATTTTTATTTACTTATATAAGATCGCGCAAAATCAGTTAATCAGTTTCTTCTCTTTCTTCTGTTGAACAGAGCTAAATAATAAAACAGCGTTCGCAAGCACGAGCTCTTTTTACGGTGTTTTCCATAACCTCTTCCAAGATTCAAAAGATAGTATAGTTTTAGGCTTAGTGACATATACCATATACCTTAAGGTATACCAAGAGTAAAAATTTAAAGCAGTTAAATCAATAATTTAGAATTATTTCGCCTACTAGGGTTAGTACACTTTGCATTAATTGATGACAATGATACTTTGGACTTAACTTTTCTTGGTGACAATGCACCTCTTTTAGACAAAACTTTTTTCATGGCACCTATATGTACCAATGACATCATAATTATAATTAATGATCTAAAGAAGTCTAATTCCTGTGGTCATGACGGTATATCATAACATTCTCAAAAAATGTAAATTCAAAATAGCCGAGCTAATATCTTATCTGCTAAACTTATCTATTGAAAAGGATTTCTTCTCCAACAGTTTTAAACTAGCAACTGTCTTGCCTCTGTAAAAAAAATCATAATGATTTTGAAAATTATCGCGGGATATGCCTTTTATGTAGTATTTCCAAAATATTTGAGCTGGTAATAAAGGATCAGCTGGTTTCGTTTTTTTTACAAAAATAATCTGTTATCATTATCCCAGCATGATTTTACACTGAACAGAAGCACTGAAATAGCACCCTGTCAGTTTCAACGAACAGGTTGAGTCCCTCGATAAAAAATGTTAGTACTGGGTATGTTTATAGATTTTTCTCGCGCATTTGATATGGTGCATCATAAACTGCTGCTTTTAAAGCTTTTTAGATATTGAGTGAGGGGGAAGCCGTTAGATCTTCTACAGTCCTACCCAACGAATCGAAGACAGTCAGTGAGAGTCAATTCGACTCAAAGCAGTCTTAGAACAGTGGAGACAGGGGTGCCTCAGGACTCTACACTAGGACCGTTTCTTTTTTTGGTTTTAAAAATGACTTGATCAACTACATTGAGAGTTCCGGAGATGGCATCTCGCTGGCTTCCTATGCTGATGACGCCAATGTCCTGGTTGTCAAGGACAGTTACATTTCACTGCGGGCGTCTGAGGAGGTATATACTAGAATCAAGTTATGGTTGGAAAAAAATAAATTAAAATTAAATAAAAATAAAACCACGATAATAAACTTTTCGATGAGAAAAAACAATGCGGTAAATTTGAAACTGTTCGAAGACTCAGAAAACTGCTTGAATCTCAGCAATCAAACTAAGTTGTTAGGAGTCATGTTCGACGAAAACCTTCAATGGTCTGCTCAAATTGAGGAACTGTGTAGTAAGCTACGCAGCAGTTGCTGTGCACTCAACTTTATGTCTTCACGTTGCAGCCGGGATGTTCTTTTAACATTATACTATACTATCCATTCCAGAATAAAATATAGGATATTAAATTGGGGTACGAGACCCTCTATTCAAAGAGTCTTTATTTTGCAGAGAACATGCTATCCATTTGATTGCTGGATTGGGTTTCAGATAATCCTGTAGGGATGACTTCCAAGGTTTGGGGGTTCTGACAGTTGCTATTTATGAAGTGTGTTTCGTTTATCGTAACAGATCCGTGTTTCAAGAATTGAGATCTGCACATGATTATTAACCCAGGCGGAAAATTTTTGTTACCCGAAACACATCGCTCAGCAATGATCAAAAGTAGGGGATCGCGAGACCGAGACCGAGACCTACTTAGTCTCGGTATCGGTCTCGAAAGTCTCTGTGTTCTCGAAAACAAAATTTTAAAAATAATAATTGTTCGCCGAGATGTTATTTAGATAAAAGTACTTGGAAGCCTACGTTCGAAACCCAGAGTTTTTCCAATCTTAACAATTTAATGTTAAAAAACCCAATGTTTGAACATTTCAGTAAAGTAGAAATAAAGGGGGTATATTTATATAAAAAATTATTCCAAAAATCTATAATTCGAAATGATGTTGCCAACAGATGGAATCAGTAAATGAAGATATACGGACAATAGTGGGTGTATCAAAATAAATATTACATATTCCTTGTTTTTTGGACATCAACAGAAAGGCCATACATCACTAGAGGTACTTAAACAACCATCCACAGAACAATAATTATTTGACATTTCGAAAGATATACAAATGGAATAAGATATATTAAACACAAAATAAGGACACACTGTATAATGCTGCCGAACACATGCAAGCAACATGCTGGGCATTCTAGGGACAGACGTTATAATTCAATAGGTAGAAAACTATCGATGGCCAAGTAAAGCACCCTTAGGTATTCTGTAAAGTTTGCTATTTTGAACCAAACTTTTATTACTTTGATGCGTATTTACTTTCTTAACCAGGATCGTTCTTAGGGGTCTGCACGTTGTGCTTGAACAAAGGCGGCTATGGTTCATAATACTACTTGTGAATCAACTATTTTTGTTCTTTGGTAAATTAACTATAAATTTTAAAAGTGGAGTAGATTTTAAAAGTAAATTTATTTATTAAACAAATATCTACTTGTTCAATTTTTCGCCTGAAAGATCAATCTATCTCTTTTTTGAGAAAATGTACAGGGATAAATATTATATTGCGCCTGCTGAATCACCAATAATATCAAGTTCCTCAAGCGATGATAACTATGACATCGATTATACATCACTATTTGAAAAAAAAAGTGATTCCAAAATGGCAAAAGATCTTTTGTCTATACAGGCGACCTCTGAAGCAGTAGAGCGTTTATTTTCACAAGCAGGGTTAATTACTACAAAACTAAGAGAAGCATGTCAAATAAAACTTCAAACAAATGCTTATTATGTATTCATTTAGAGTTTAAAAGTAACTTGAAAAATGAAATTATAAAATATTAATTATTATATAGGTTAAAATAAAATCTAAAAATATGCTTATAATGTATGTTTAGAAATTTAAATTTTTACTTTGTTATTAGAACAGTTCGTTATTTTTTAAGCGTAATAGTTGAATTAGCTTTTGATAATCTATTTAAAATCCTAAGCCAAATTCTTCTTTGTGTTTTGTTTGTTGAAAATCTTGTCCGTATGTATATGTAGTATTTTTATTATACAGGTATAGTTAAAAATTTTATATCGTCCATTTTTTTCAAATACAAACAAAATCAATACAAAAATATTGTTCTATAAAACACGTAACTTCTTTAATTAGCAAGCCATCGAAGCGATTAAAGAAGAAAATTTTCACTGATTTTTTTTAACAATTTTTTGTTTAAGTCGGAAAATTTTTAAACAAAAATCACCACAATTACTTCGTCTGTTGGAGACTTTACCGTATCTATCCTATATAAGAATATGATATTGCGATGTTTTTAGTTGTTACAGTCTATTAGTTATTAATTACTGAACCAAAAAACTAAAAATTTTTGGATTTTAGTTACTTTCAATAATTAAACATAAAAACCGATTATAAATTTATAAAGATCACAATATCAAAATCCTATATAGTATAGTTGTGATAAAGTGTCTCTCTTTGAGAACAGGGTAGCAATTTACGGTTTTCGACATGTGAAGTGGAATTTCGCTCCTAGAATTTCTAATTTTGGGAAATTCTCTTTTTGTGGTTATTTATATCATTTTTTAAATGACTATCTCACTAGTATCATTGTTATAAGAACATATACAGTGCTAGTATAATTTAATTGATTATAGAAAAATTATTTTTTGCATCAATTAATTTGCCCCCAAACATAAATTTTTTGAATTATTGACAAATTAATAACAAATAATTTACGAACATTAGTTTTTTTCTACTTCACTTTGAGATCGAGACCGAGAGTTTCGATAGGTAAGTCTCGGTATCGGTCTCGGTCTCGGTCTCGAAATATTTTTTCAAGTCTCGGTCTAAGTCTCGTTTCGAGACCGAGACCGAGATCTCGTGGTCTCGCGAACCCCTAATCAAAAGTATATTTATTTTACAGCATGTGTACTGTCTATCAAATTAAGCAATGATGTTAGAGATGCCGCCAATATAAATATTTTTAAGAAACGGCTAAAAAACATTTGCTACACCAAACATTGTATAGTGTGAGTTTACTTAGATGTGCCTTTTGTTTTTGTGCTGTCATTTATTTGTCTACATTTTATTACCTTTTAATTTTAGTTTTTATTAGTTGACGTTTTCTTCAATTATTGTATTTTCTAAATACTTTACAAACGAAGAAGTAAAGGATTTGATTTGATTTGATTTTATCAAGTGATAGCGGTGGCCATCGCAATCACCGCTTTTAGATATGTAGCGGTTAAGAAAATGTTGCATAAAAATATTTATTGTGGCTCCAGCGGCGATCATCGATCTATCTTGTTTAAAATATAAGCTGTGATCATTCGGTAACCGCGGTACATAGAACCTCCGAATTATTGCTCTGAAACGTTTTACATTTACCATCTGAGCAACACCATATTCTTCAGAAAATGAAGGCTAAATAATGCAGTTAGGTCCCACAGCCAACGAAACCATTACTCGAACTGAATGCAGTGGCTTTTCATGAGCCATTCTTATGTTGTCATTGCCTCAAAATCTTTAAACCTGTTTACTAACAAAGCTATAATAAAAAAATGGTCAGTGTCCCTTATTAGCAAGGTATTTGGAATTTACTTCAATATTAATAAATGCTTGGGAGTAAGCTGAACGAGGCTACTTGTCTTCAGCATGACGGTCTTAAACTAATTTGATCTTTTAGTGACAGAGATTTAAATATCTTGTCAAAATACGCATTACGAGTTCTACCAATATGGTAAGTATCAGCGACAGTCTCCCTTTCTTCAAAATTGTAAAACACTGTTGAAGTAGTATTCCTACTTGGGTCTATATGAACTTTATAGAATGACCCCAATGCAGGTTGTGTTAAGACAATTGATCGCCTGTTTTCGATAAACATTGATAACACCTTGGTTGTAAATGAATTATGTTATGCATTAAAAATGTTTAATTAACATAATTCTCCGCGAAACTCAGCTCTCGATAGAGCAAAGAAACTCTTGTTTTTTTACGCCTTTTATCTTTCTACTTTTAACTATGTTATTTATGGGGTGTTCATTGAAACTTTTCTTTGTTTTTTAGGTGTTATGCTGACTATAGGTCGATCCAATTACTTAAGGTTTAATCATCCCGCCGAAGCAAAGCTTATGAAATCCGTTCTGCCTAACCCACGAATCTCAATGGCGCCAATCACTTTCGAGCCTGCTGACGTCAACTACCAGTCGAAGTTTAACAAGAAGCCTCCCGTCGCTCCAAGGAAGAGCCCCAGGGAGTCTTTATCAGACAGTGGAAGTAAGTAAGGATTGTAATGTTTATTTCGTAAAAAAATCTAATATGTTAGACTTGGGTTAAGTAATAAATAGGCTAAAGATAAATTGAGAAGTACAGAACTGAAGTCGAAATATTTCGGTATGTCATTTTGAAAGTAAATTTTGTCACAGGAAGTATTTTTCTTGATAAATAATTTAAGATAATACCAACATCAAACTTTGTTTCTTATTATAGTGTTCAAACAACTATTTGATGACTAAAACATTGAAGGGCGCCAACTGGAACTCCTGAGGTGCTAAGGGATAAAATAAAATATAACAATACTTAAACTAAATAACTTAGATTAATATAAAAAAGAAAAAAAGTGTTGCAAATACAGCACGGCTATTTTTTTACGTTTATAAACAGACCTCGAAAGTTTAGATGGAGGCTAAGTAGTGTGCACATTGCTTGCTTGAGGTAATTAAAGGAAACTTTGTGGATACAGGATTGTATAATCTGTGAATCATTATATGATGTAGAGACCTCTGCTTGTAATGATTTTCATAAATACCACTCTTTAAAAATGAAGAAGCAAACTAAGTGTCAAGTCTCTGTGGCCAGTGAAAGGTTCCTGTTAGTAGAGGCTTATGCTTTTTTAAGGTACGGCTAATTTCCTATTGATATAACTGAAAAGAAAAGGGTTTTAATCAATGTGTGATGTCGGTTTATAGATACGGCGGAGAAACATTAAGATTTACACAAAAAGATAATACAAATTATTTGGGTGACCAGAAAACGGTTCAATGTGTCTTGTTGGGTGTCTCACTTAAAAATGGATTCCAGTCCAGAAATACAATGTTGAACAGGAGTACGGAAAGTAATGAATGGAACTCCATCTGGAGAGGAGTCCCAGGTAAGAAATCATCGAAGTAAATACAAGGAAGGAGCTATATCACACCTATCTTCGGCAATAAATTCAAACGGCTTCCTTGATGATGATCGTGATGGCTTAGGCGCAATAGATATTATATATGGTATTTTATCAGAGCAAAGCTTATGTGCCTCTCTGTAAAAAAAGAAACATATTACATTCAATCCGACAATGCTTAAGCGACATAAACTTCCTTGTGATTTTTCATCATCCATCAGATAAGTAGCTTCCCAGATAGGAAAAATGTGTTACTCCTGAATTTAAAACTGGTAAAATTAGGAATTGTGGAAATATCTTTTCAGTTAATAGGTTCCATGAGACTCTGCAAATAAAGGAACGAATAAAATAGGTCATTGTTCAATGTAACTGGACAGTTCATTCTACTTCTTTGCTTTGCTTATATAAATGAAGTTTCCTTGTCATATGTGGAACATGATTTAGACAATAGCTTTTTGAATAGAGTCAATATATTGAGGATTAAAGGAAAAGCCACTGATATGATATACGGGGGCGGTTAGTGGAACAATCTCGGTGGAAATTGACCCGATGTGATTATGCGTGCCTAAGGAGATCTTGTAATAAGGCGATACAATTTGAGAGATAATGAAAATGTATGTGTTTTAGGGCTGTTAAGTTGAACACTATTTTTTGCTTTTCTTTTACGATTTGTTGGAGGTCCGTGAATTTTATGTATAGATAATATAATTCATTTCAGTTTTAGAAATTATATCTTGAAATCGACATGGTTATCGCCCGCGAAGCTCTCGACGGGATTGCTGTTAACAGAAAGCCTAAAATGAGAACCTCTTTTTTGATTTTGTGTAAGCCAAACGAGTTCAATCAATGTCTAAAGAAATCATTTTGACAAAGCAAAACAATATCCAGTAAAACTAGAAAGGAAAATAGGCTAAACTTATTAGTCTTAGGTAGCTATATTAGGTGACAGATTGTATTTATTAATGTTCGTACTATGGTAAATAGAAATGTTGATCTTGTATTACACATTTCCAGAAATTTGGAAAATATAAATTGTATATTCAAACTTATATATACTTTATTGTTAAAAGAACATATAGTCCTTGTCAACAATGCAAGCTCTATGAAAATAAAAATATGGGGTCTAATCATTGGAAAAATAAAATAAATAGATATACACTACAAACTAAGTAATTCCATGTTATACAAATAGACACAAATATAACCATAATAAAATCCACCTATAAATATATTATATAATAAAAGTGACATAAAGCTTTTAAGTACGGATTTTAGCCACAGGACCTAAAAAAAAATAAAAAAAAAACAAAATATGTAGTATGCTCACAGACTATCATCGTAAAATTCTTGTAAATTAAAATATGCTTTTGCCTCCGAGCTGCATTTTATTTTTTTCTAAACAGTTCTGGGATGGGAAGTAGGAGGTACAAATTCTGTCTAGTATTAAAGGCCTTTTCAATTATTAAATGTTCATATTTTTTTATGTATGAGAGATACAGATTCAAGTATTACAAGGGAAGTAAGTGTTAAAATTTTTTGCAATGGTCTCGGGTCCCAGTTTTGTACATGGTGTTCCAGCGAGGACTGAACAGGGACCTATTTTCGACCTTCCTTGTATTTTGGAAAAATTCAAAATAACCAATCGATGTATTTTTTCTTGTAGAATCCAAAAATGTCATCGAAAAAATATTTGAACCAGAAACAAAAGAGTTACGCTATGCATCAGGTGTTTTTTAAATGGAATGTATCGTTTTTTATACGATTTTAGGAAAGAGTGATTTTTTTTATGTCCGTTCTGATTAAAAGATTTGATTTTGCGATAGCTGTTTACATTACATTTTAATGTTTTACAAATTAAATTTTAGCTTCACCTGTTTAAAATATACGATAGGTTGGTATAGGTGATCAAGGTAAAATGACGTTTGAATGCTTTGTCAATAAAAATTGACATTATTTTAATTATTGTCGAATTCTTCACCTAAAAAATATATATTTGACTCTTATCGAAATGAAATACTCTTTGGACGAGAGACTACAGATTGTTATGCTATTTTACAAGTGCCAAGAAAATGCAAGAGACGCAAGAAGAAGATTTATTGCAAATTTTCATGGAAATATATCCATCAATACAATTCTAAGGATAAAAAACCTATTTGAGGAAAATAAAACTTTACATGATAGAAAAAGAAATTCAATAAAAAATAATTATTAAATAATAAAATAAAACTACTAATAACATAAGTTTTCAATGAGACCGCCGTTTTTCTCGAAACAACATCGATAACCCCTTTGTAGCCTTTCTAAACTTGCTGTTACAATATGATTTTCCTGGTTAAGGCGGTTTATTTCATCGACAATTTTTCCCATGATCTCTTGAATATTTTCGTTTCGTTGTCTGTATACGACGTTCTTCAAATGGCCCCAAAGAAATGTATCCAAAACTGAGAGGTCGGGGCTATTGGGCGGCCAAGCATATGTTCCATTTCGCCCTATCCATTCGTTATGGCGCCGATTTAAAAATTGATCATCATGCACGGCATGAGGAGGCGCCCCATCATGTTGCCAAATTAAATTCTGATATTCTGCCAATGGTATCTTCCAAAAAATTTTCAATTTCGTTTTCTAAAAACTCATAATATCTGTGCCCATTTAAAGTCCCGTTAAAAAATATTGGTCCCAAAATTTTGTTGTTTTTTATCCCACACCAAACATGAATAGAATTCCTCCCTTGAAATTTAATAGTCTGGAACTTTTTTGGATTTTCAACGGCCCAGTGGTGACTATTATGTCTGTTGAATACTCCCGATGTTGTGAAAGTAGCTTCGTCGGTCCACACAATATTTTTGAATAAATCAGGGTCTTCGTTTTCTTGCCGAATTACCATTTGAGAAACAAATTGCAAGCGAAGTTCTTTTTGTGCCGGTGTTAGGTGCTGAAGTGGAAGGATACGAAAAGGCCTAAATTTATGAATTTTCAGAGTCCTGTGAACAGTCCCTCGGGTAACTCTTCTGCGCCTTACACCGCCACCGTACTGAACTTCCCGAACTGCATCCGAAATAGATTTGGTTGGATTAACTTGAAAATAATTTATAATGGCCTGGTCTCGATTTCTTCTTCTTTGTATATTTCTTTTTCTATCATGTAAAGTTTTATTTTCCTCAAATAGGTTTTTTATCCTTAAAATTGTATTGATGGATATATTTCTATGAAAATTTGCAATAAATCTTCTTCTTGCTTCTCTTGCATTTTCTTGGCACTTGTAAAATAGCATAACAATCTGTAGTCTCTCGTCCAAAGAGTATTTCATTTCGATCAGAGTCAAATATATATTTTTTAGGTGAAGACTTCGACAATAATTAAAATAATGTCAATTTTTATTGACAAAGCATTCAAACGTCATTTTATCTTGATCACCTATACCAACCTATCGTATATTTTAAACAGGTGAAGCTAAAATTTTAGTTTGTAAAACATTAAAATGAAATGTAAACAGCTATCGCAAAATCAAATCTTTTAATCAGAACGGACATAAAAAAAATCACTCTTTCCAAAAATCGTATAAAAAACGATACATTCCATTTAAAAAACACCTGAAGCATAGCGTAACTCTTTTGTTTCTGGTTCAAATATTTTTTCGATGATATTTTTGGATTCTACAAGAAAAAATACATCGATTGGCTATTTTGAATTTTTCCAAAATACAAGGAAGGTCGAAATAGGTCCCTGTTCAGTCCTCGCTGGAACACCCTGTACATGAAACGAACAGACCGTTTTCTCAAAATAAAAATAGAATTAAAAAGTTGTTGGCTGTAGTAACCCCAAAAGGCTATACCGTAAGTTAAGTATGCGTTAAGTTGGCGAATTATTACTGTACTAAAATTGTGTTTTCAAATTGTATTAAATAAAATCTAAACTGTGACTCATTTTAATGCAAATGCGTTTGTTTGTTACAATTTTGTTTTTAGATGTCCCCATTAAAGCATGTCCACGACGAATGAGAATTTTACGGTTCTAAAATATGTACGACATAAGCTTCACAGATATTTACCGAAATGTGTCGAATAACTGGTATCGTTCATAAGTGAGACATTCGCTAAATATATTCAATTACCAAAAAAAAATTATTTATATTGTTTATTTTTAAAAATCGAAGAAATTGTCCATATTTCTCAAAGAGACCTAGTTTTAACAACAAACATAGAAAAAGACTCCAAGTCTCGGTCTCATTAAATTATAATTTTACAATTTACAACAAACATGACACGTGTTTCGCCCTTTCGAGCATCATCAGACAAATAGAATAAAACACACTAAAGCACAACAAAACAAACAACTACTTATACATATTTAATTGACATTGACCGAGACTTGGAGTCTTTTTCTATGTTTGTTGATTATTTTTGTTTATTTAGGTGATGAGCCTCCATCCAGTATAATGACCAAAGTCTCCAAGTTCGAATATTTGGCGGCACAAAACCTGAAAAAGTCGTATTCTCCGAAAGTATTCACCTCGAATGTACCGACAGTTAACGTGCCGGTTAAGGACGTCCTAGGAAAAGACATCGACAGCCTTAGCCTCCGAAAGAGTCTACCTCAAAGTGCCGTGAATTATGTGGAGCTAAATACGAATGATAAACAGCAAAATAAAATCCCTGGTAAGTAAAATTTAGTAGTGTTTATTAATTTTTTAAAAGCGTGTCTATTACATTTCTCGTTTTGAATGTTTTTGAGAATTGTTCTGATGATATTCAGAGCTTTTAAACTTAAGTTGTCACTATTACTAACTTTAAATAACTGCAGTTACGGAGTCGTTCGAAGCAAAGTATGCATTTGGGTTTAGATTTTATCAAATTGGAGATATTTCCCTATCTTATATCTTCATTGAACGAGGTACAAAACTCATTTACACCCGTAATCACTAAAGAGGTTTAAATTTAGACCAGGTCTCACTTGACAGTTGTGGGTTTAAGTTGACATTTTTAACAATTCATCAAATAATTTTTCTAAATCTCACAATTACAAAATGACAGTGACATAAGCCACACATAACTGGCGAACTAAGAGTTTTAAGTACCATGGCAACGAGACTTGGTCTATCTCTTAGACCTTTTTAGTAAATACGGAGGTAAGTGTTTTAGTCTCATGTAATGAAAACGCCTGGATAAGCCTATTGTATTGTTCCGACTATGTACAGTATGCATTTATATACATGGAAGTTACGATGGCGAGAAAAGAAAAACAATGTACACTCGCAATCTCGAATAATCGATAAAAACTTTTTTGAAATGGAATACCATGTATACAATATACCCAGTTAATTAAGAATTACATTTTGAACACAAGTTTCCATGTATCTTACTATCCTAAAGTGAAAAATAATGATTTTGCTGATTTTTTTATTTCATGAAATAATAAGCTAAAATTCTAAATTATCCTTTATTTTATATAACTAGTTTTGTAACAGTAATGAGATTGTTCACAGTTTTTTGGTGTGAAATGGGTTATGGTGGACAGTTATATCATTTGTTATAAAAATAATAAAATAGCTTGTGAACGGTGTAGTTTGTTTGTAGTGTAGTTTCCTACAGATCAAAGGTATTTTTTTTATTTTGCACCGTGGACGATTTGACCAATTTAGCGAGAATTTATTATTTTGATGGAAATCAAAGTATTTTCAGAATGTCTTAGAACATACTTAACTAGACGCACTAGGAAAAATAAAAGAAAGATCAAACACCTACCTTTAGGCTTGGTTTAGCTGTCGCCAGTAGTTGTTATACAGACTAACCTAATTGAATCATTTATCTGAAAAATAACACAACCTAACGTAATTTAACCTAATATAACGTGAACTAACCTAACCTAATCTAACGTCACGTAACCTAATCTAAGTTATCCTAACCTAACCTAATTGAAGCATTTATTTGAAAAACAACGGATGTCCAAAAATTAAGCTTAATATTTTTACAACACATTTTTTACAAATTGGTGATTTTTCTAAAATTATCAGTATTTCTTGCTTAAATTTTATGTAGACAACAGGAATTTTTGCACAGTAAAATGTGCTGGAGGTTTGAAGAAAGTAATTTGCTTACTAAAATGTTATAAAAATTAAATTTTATCAGAAATAGACATACGTTGTTTTCTCAAATAAACGGTTTCCATTTTTAGTTATTTATTAATTTACGAATGTCTTTCACCTATTTCTTATTTTGAAATTGTTTTCATTATTACACTGCCTAGTACAATAGTGCTAATTGTCTTTCACTTACTTTTTAAAGTCACTATTTACGTTATTTATTCTATGTCCACTTCACATTTCAGCAGAGACAGCACTTCTTCTGACATTGCTCCTTTATTCGTCTTGTAAGGCAAGGGTCTTAAAGACGATATTATTGGATCTGAAGAAACCCACATGTAGTTGAATATGTCTATATTTGTATTTCTCCGAGAAGATTTTCTTGTATGGTGCTCACGTATATTGCGGTAGTCTTTATTGCGAGCTTCTTGCGCCTCTTCCGATAAGTGTCCAATTGGCAGAATTAAATGGTCTATTACATCAGCCCCATAAATAAGAATTTTATGCACACTGACAGGCATTTTATACCAGTTGTAAAGATCTATATAAAGTTTCGCGGTATCCATAGAATACCTTTTGAATGTTTCTTTTTTTATCTTAAATCCACTCGATAATGCTTGAAGAATGTTCCCAAAACGACATATAAGTTCTTTATTTACACCTGTAATTTCTGCTGTTTCTGGTAATTTGCAAAGAAGCGTCTTGCCGTATTACCATCATTACTTGATCCACTGCCCTGCTTAGGTTGATCTACGATAAGACCTGTTTCTTGTCTGAATTTTTCAATGATCATTTTCTTCCTTGCAGCCACTTGCAGTTTTCCTTCTTTATCCCGAACTTGCCATTTTTGTACATCTAAACGGTAAGCTATATGCAAAAGGCACTCGAAAAATCGTATATAAGCATGTAAAATTGAGAGACCAAAATTGTAAAACTCTGGTTTTGGTTTGAACTTTTTGACTGCTTCGAGATCATTCATATTTTTTGGGGAGGCTCCACATATGTAACATACCTGTGAAGAAGTATCTGTCAGGGAGTTACAAATCTTTCCATCAATCATTGTCATTACAAGGTTGTGTGTAACGTGAAAAGTGTGATTGTTCAGAGATACTTTTGTAGGTTGAAGTGCCTTAATTTCAGCCTCCATGCGGCAAATTTCTGCTTTGGTGACTTCTTTAGTTTCTTTTATGTATTCAAAACGGATCGGACGGCAATATCGAGTAGAGGAAACACGTGGATTATGCCATAAGATAGTTTTGTCAATGTGTACCTGGCCTGAAAGTTGAATAGGTACAATTGAAGTTAGAAACAAGTTTTGGTCAGAAACCGTTTGGTCGCAGAATTTTTTTTTGTATTGTTGTTGACCGGAACTTCCGTCGAAACCCCACTTATGTATAAACACTAAGTTTGAAACATTTTTATCTGCCAACTGTAGAAAAGCCTCTTGTTGTACTTGTGCCAATCTTGTGGTAGTAGAATCTAACAAAGTTTGCAGTTTTATTTCCGCAGACTTCTCTGTAAACGATGTTGAATCGTCCGAAGGTAAACACTTCTTTTTAGCGTCTAGAAGTAGATCATAGCAAGGTAGAACACATATACCTTTTTCCCTCAAACGATTTCTTAGAGTCTGATATCCGTTTTTCGATAGTCCTACATCTATAGAAAGAGCCAAAGCTTCTTCTGCAGAAAACGTTTCTATTTTTGTCCCGAAACTAGCATACGCTTTTTTAAACTTTGAAGCTCGTTTTGGAAAAGTAAGTACTGCTTGTTCAACAACTTGCGCCGCATCCCTTTTGCCGCAGATATTTAGGCTGGTTTTTGCAGCAAATGCTAACTCTTCTGGGCTGCGACTATCAATCAGATCTTTAATTTTTTTTTGTTGAGTCTTTTTTCCACTTTCATTAAAAGACTTGGTGGGCCTACCAACTAAGGATTTTTTCGTATCATTTAATAAAACATTTATGCATCCATTAACCCACGTAGTACAATTTTTTAATAACACATCGTAAGTTCGATGACACTTTATCCACCTCTTTTTTAACTCCCCAAGAAAGTTTATTGCCGTACACTTTAATAATTTTTCGGTATTTTTGTCGCAATTCACTAAATATAATTTGTCTTTTAATTTATTAATAACTATGGTTCTGCTTTCTGGCGACTGAAAACGCAAAGGACCTTTATTACGCAGCGCTTCAATAAGAACTTTACGTGGTACAGTTGAGGTGGAACCCGCTGAAAAAAAAACATTTTTTTAAGCTAGGCAACTTTCGGCAAAATTTTACTTTAAAACCATAAAATATATAAACGGTTTTATATTGTCGCATATAAATAATTGCGCTATGTTGAACTTTTATGACATATATACATCCAACGAAAATATTCTTGCTATCAGATCATTTAAAAAATACACCATTTTCAATGCTTTATAATACATTTACTAGAACAGAATAATTTAAAAATGTGCTCTATATTTTAAGTACATACCTAGGTCTTCCATATCCAGTATTAGTATAACCATTAATTTCTTTCACAATAACACAAATCACCTGTTAGTAGACGGATGGTGTCATGCACTATTCGTTCCAGAAACTCGTTAAAACAATCAACATTTGAACTTGCGTAATCGAGTTCTTTTATATGAGAAAACAAATGCGCGTGCTTGATTAAGTGAGAAGACAAGTTGGCTGTGCAATAGCAGTGGCGTTACATTGTTTGAAGGTATTTGATATTTTGAATATTTTCCCGCTAATTGGGTCAAATCGTCTACTGTGCGTAAGTTCTAACGAACTGAAATTCTACATTTTAGAATTCTTTGAAGTATATCCTGATAAATCAACAAATGACTTCAAGCATGACAGTGAATTATGTTTGGAAAGTATTCATAGTATTTTGAAAAAACATAAATTCGTACTGTACAATTACAGAGTTTTGTCAGTGGTTCATGAATGAAGTTAGAAATAATTCACAAATTTTGTAGCAGTTTCTATGGAGCAATGAAGTCATTTCCTCCAACAGTAATATGTTTGAGCAAATTTTAGATGGTCTTAATTTACTTGACAGACAAATCTTTCAACCGGTGCACCCACCCACCCATAATGTTCAACAAGTTAATAATTTATTTCAGGACCTTTTCGGTAATAGTTACTAAGCAATGAACAGTCCTGTTCGCGGGCCTGCTCTTTTTCCAGATCTAACTTCTTAGAACTTTTTCTTCTAAATATTTAAAAAATGTAGTACACAAAAGGTGGTATACAAATATCGAAGAGCTGTAACAATCAAGTATTATTCACGTTATTAGCAATATTGATGGTAGAAACATTGTGAAAGTAACTACAGTTGTCACGTTTTGAGATTACCGTCATCATTTACCAAAAACAGCACACACATGCCTTATTGAGTTCATCTTTGTCTATTACAAGTATTAAACACCTTTAATTCTGTAAGTAAATGTCTACAGCAATAAGAGCATTTGCTTGACTAGTGCGATTGTCAATATTGAGATTTGTCATTGGATTTAAATTTGTATGTTTAACTATCGAATTTTTTTGAGTTTTCTGCCCTATATTTATAATTAAACCAATTTTTTTAAAGTTACTCTTTTGAAATTTCGAAACGTCGCTAAGCATTCTTTTTATTATTATCGGTTTTTATTTAACCAATCAATTTCTAACCTGCATGCAATTTCATGTAATGACACTTTATCACATCCCCACAACATTTTGATTTGATCCATATGGATTTGTTGACGTAGTTTATGTGGCGCACGGGTAATCTCGGAATGCAATAACTGTAGGAGGGTGTTCAAAAATGTACGGAATAAGAAGGGGATATTTTCCAGTATTTCCTTTAAGGTTAGTTACCTGTTTTAAAGTGTATTAACGTGATAAAATAGTTTCTGAACCGTAGCCTCCTTGATGAAATAAAAAAATCACGAAAATAAATATTTTATCATAAACTACAGATTTGTTAAGTTGTTCCTTTTCTTGTGGCTGCTTCAAATACTAAATTATTTGATGGAACCGTCGTTATCCTAATTCATTCACGGGGGAAACCTAAGTATATTCATCTTCAAGTTATCGCAGTAAAAAGCAATGATTTTATTGATAACCTAATAGGATACACTATCTATTTCTCTGATAATCCATAATTTGGAATGACATACATTTTCTCCTAATATTGTAAAACGCAAACTAGTAACCATACTATTTTTCTGAAGTAGATATTCTTTCTAAATTTGTCTGGGCAAATTGATCTTAATATTCCTAAAACTCTCCAAAGGTTCAGTAGATTCTTTTGAAACTACATCAAGTGTAACAAATATTTCTTCTGGAGCATTTCTCTTCCAGACAAAATATTCTGGCTCAAGTAAGTCCAGATTTTTTCCTCTGAATCCAGGGAAATTCTTTAAACCCACAAACCAGGCACAAAATAAAACAAAGCAGAGCAATTCCATCACACTAATGGTCCCAGTTAGGTAACTAGTTACCAGCAGTGATCCTCTTCTCTTTCAGTAATTAGGTCAACCATGATGTCGAGTTCTTAGGACTTCATCTGTTATTTAATTATAAAAATAATCTGGACAAATATTTTTTCCTTTATATAATGTGATTCAAATTTAGTCATACTATAGTCTAGAAAAGCTCATTTTAGTTTATTTTCGCTAACGGCAGTCAGTCGTCTAAAGGAAAACAACCTCTTTTCTCTATTATGTTGATAACAATCTGTTTAAATAATTTAAATACTCCACTGATTTCTTCTTTTTTTCTAGGCCAGACCATATTCACCAGACACAAGCAGTCACAGTACGTAAACGTTACCGTAAACGAAACGAAAAACATAAATAATCGAGTGATAATCTACGAGAATGGATGCATTCCAAAGAGTCCCAATGTCAATTTTGACCACAACGATCTGAATAACAAAACTGCCACTAAAAATATCAACGTCAATAGAGTGAATTCACCTAGTCCTAGTTTTAACAGAAATCCAACGCAATATTACAGGTAAAAGATATGAACGATTCATTAACATTAGATTAAGTAAAAAAAGAGAGTATTTAAGGGGACAAAAATATATTGTGGTGGAAAAATACATACTTTAAAGGTCATTTCTTGTATTTATTATTTTTTCGTTGTGTGATTCGTGATAATCTCATAATTTTAACAATATATATATATATATATATATATATATATATATATATATATATATATATATATACATAATTACTTATTTATATATATATATATATATATATATATATATATATATATATATATATATATATATATAAAGATATTTACGTTATAAAATCAATAGATAGTCTTCAGTTCTGGGTCCACTATGAAGGTATACCCGAGGAACGACACTGCATAATCTTTGTTTTCTGGACGTTTCCGGGGAAAGTCTACCCCCGTCTTCAGCAAATCTACAAATAAAATACTAAAAGCAGAATATTTCTTATGTTTCGTATCAGAAATATAACCAGAATGGCTAATCTCTGACAAAATGTCAATTAATGTCAATTTAAAGGTGTTATTTTTAATTGTTATTATTGTACCTAGAGTATGTTCATTTTAATTTATTGTATTTTGAGGTGTCTTTTTTTTACTTCAGTATTTAGCAAATTTAACCATGTGTTATTAAAACTAACGGAACAAGATGCTAGACAATTATCTTTATTTAATAATATTAAGGCACTTTATTTTACGTTTTTTGGAACATGGTTCTTTTGCTAAAATACTAGAAGCATTCCAATTAATTTTATGATTGTTATCTAGTGCATGTTGGCAAAGGTTTGATTTTTGAAATTCCATATTTTTTATGTATGTTTGGTGTTGTTTAATTCTTATGGCTAATGGCCTAGAGGTTTCACCTATGTAAAATTTATTGCATTGACACGGAATTTTATAAATAACTTTCTTTGTATTTTCTTGTTCATTATTAGGTTTTGTTTTTGTAAGTTTGCTTCTAATGGTATTTTTTGTTAGTAGTAGTTAGTAATTCTAGAATAGTATTAATATTTAATGATGTACGTCCTCTAAGATTGTTATCATTCTCAAGTTTATTTCTTACTATGTTTAAAGTTTTATCTACAAGTACATTTGTAAAAAGACTAACGATATCAAAACTTGTATTATTTATATTTATTTGAATATTAGACAATTTCTCAAGGAAGTGTTGTGAATTTTTTATATATGAGTTAGTGTTACCTACTAGCGGTTTTAATATATTTAAAAAACCTACCTAAGAATGTGTCGGTGAGGTTACGCTACTTACTATTGGTCTTAATGGTATGTTTGGTTTGTGCATTTTTGGTACCCTATAGAAATGTGGTGTTTTATTGTGGTGTGGTGTTAATTTAAATCGTTCAATATCTATAAATTGGTTTTTATGTTTTTTAAGCATAGTGTATATTTGTCTTTCTATGTGTTCTGTTGAATCTTTATTTAAATTCGAGTAAGTGTTTTCGTTTATAAGTGAGGTTATTTTTTGATCGTAGTCAGGACAATCCAATAAAACAGTTGCATTGCCTTTATCTGCTGGAAGAATTTTAATTGTGTTATCTAATTGAAGTGTTGTAGGATTTATTACGTAGTTTATAGAGAATTGTTATTTATTTATTTATATAGGATATGCCAAAAATTACAAACCTCTTTATACCATACATACCTAATTTATCAGATAAAATAAAACATCATTTTCCTCATTATTTGTCACCTTCCACTATTGATTTAATTTTAGGAGGAGGAATAAAACCGAGGTTAAATATGAAAGTTGTAGGATTTAGTACGTAGTTTATAAAGAATCATTATTTATTTATTTATATAGGATATGCCAAAAATTTGTGGCAGACCCAACATATATTTTTTATATGAAACATCCTGTATATTATATGGTCATATAATGGGCATTTTCTTACCGATTATAGATATACAAAGGTATCAAACCTAACCTCTGTTTTCAAACACCCGAGAAATTTTATAAAAACCTGCCATATCAGACAATGTTTCAGGGGAGATGGAAAACGATTTACTACACACTGGACTTAATTGGAATGCACTTCTTTTTAAAGCAGAATTTTTGTCAAATTTTTCAGATGTTTTTAAAGATAGAGGTATCAAATCTAATATATTTATAATTAGCAAAAAAGGCCCAATTTATGGTCATAATATACAAGGTGAAACATTTAAAAAAAATTATATTGGGTATGCTACACATTCTGAGACATCCTGTATACATACATAATGATAATTTTCTATAAAATATTTAATAAACCCCGTAACTATTACAATTAGGTATTTTTTCCTAAAATTATGTCAATACTTGGTGTGGCGAAAAGGTCTTTTGTTTTTTGGTGATCGTAGAGTTATTGTGGAATATTTTTATTTGTTTGTGTTAGTAATAATTACAAATGTGTAGGGGGTAATATTGATTTTAAAGCTTCGGCTGGCTCCAATTGTCAAGAAATTATGTCGACGTAGTATAAACAAGTTTTCTTGAATGTTCAGTATGAGTTTCCTGAGTCAGCGGTAGGATACTCGACTTTGTATGTGGCGCATGTGTATTCCAATCTCCCTTCAGGTGAATGATTTTTTTAAGTTTTTTTTAACAAAACTTATAATTAATAAAAATGCGTATTAGGCTAGGTTAGGATTGGTTAGGTTTCCTATAAAGAAAGCACCAAATTCCCAGTTTATACTAAAAAGGGGATTTTTTTTTCTCTAACGAATCCTAGTCTTTTTTAAATGTGTTCAAATTATTTGTTGGGTTTAGATTAACAAACAAAAATCTTTTTTAGCTTTTTCGCAACTGAATAAAAATATTTAACTTTAAATTGATTGAAGCAAATATTACATGTCAAACAAACTGACATATTTTAAAATTATGAAATCAATTCTTTCTATTATTTAATGTTTCTCTCTTACGATCGGCGCACTGATGAGTCCCGATAGGATGAAAGTATTTGTACAACTACTGTGTGTCTATAAAAACTTAAGGTAAATGACATAATGTCTTATGCTTGCTTAAATAATATTGTTTATATTATGTATCGAAATATTCCGTAGACAGACTAGTCTACATGTTGAGATATGTAATTTTATTAAATATTTGCTTCAATCAATTTAAAGTAAAATATTTTTATTCAGGTGCGAAAAAGCCAAAAAAGATTTTCGAATCCTATTATGTTTAGTAGATCTGCCCCCTCAGCGTTAGGTTTGCTCAGGTTCGTTGAGAAAACGATCATTAAGCACAAACTCACACCTCAAATAAACAAAACCAAGCGAAGCTCGAAATCGATATCACTGGGGTCCCCCTAGACTTTTTATAATAATGGTTTTTTGTCCACAAAACATACACGATTTTTCTTGTGTGGGTCGCCTGAAATATTGATATATTGTTGCCCACTTCAAAGATAAAACAATTTCAAATTTGTACCCCTTAATTCCTGATACTTTAAGTCTGTTTGCTTGGGAGTTGAATTTTAATTCCCAATTCTGATGTTGCACATAAATTACATGATATCTGCCATACGACAGGATTTAATGACAATATGTCGGTTTTATTTAAATATGTCTGTATTGGATTTTTACCAAAATGTTGCCTTGTCACCCCCATACGACCTTTAATTTTTGATCAAAATTGAACGTAAGGAGTTCAAAGAGTATGTTAATGACACTTTTAAAATACCCAGTTTTTGAGGGTACTGCATTCATTAAGTTATTCAGACAAATATGTTGAGAACATTTGTTGTTCCCAGAAATATTACTAATTGGTTATTTATATAACATTCTCTAGTCCTAGCAGCATCAACTATTTATTTTTTTATAGAAGTGTAACACCCAGTCCCATATCGAATAACATAAAAATTGAGCACAGGAGAAGTGGTTCTATGGGAGAATTACCTGCTAATTTTATAGAAGATCTCGACACTTTAGCCTCTAGAAAACATGAAGCGGAGATTAGAAGGAATCAGGTAAAAATAAAATAATTCGTTAGTTGAAGGATTTAAGCTAATTTAATTTTGATATTTTTTTTATTTTAATTTCTTTCCATTATTTGTATCTATTAATTTTTGCTTGTCTTGCAATCCTAAGCCAACTATGTTTAACATCTCCTGATTTAAAAAACAGTGATGCTCATTTCTAATTGTAAAAAAAACATGCCAAGAAATGCATATATTAATAAAAATGAAAAGACGACTAAAAAACAAAATGTTAATAAGAAATGAAACCCGTTTTAGTCTCAGTGTGAAAGTATAACTATTGAGTTGCACAGGGCGTTTCAGATATTGGGGTCAAAAATCCGAAATTTTTAAAGCACCCTGTACATAGTGAGAACTAGTTTTTTTTTAATTTCTTGCATATGGCAATGTTCTCAGATAATCAGCCTATAATGTAAAAAAAACAATCATAAAAATCAGATCACATATTCAAAAAATATTAAACGTTAAATAACGCAATATTTTTATTATGCGTTAATTTTGTCCAGGAGTTTATTTATGCTTTAAACCAGAGCGATTGGTTTTAAGGATTCACTTCTTTTTGCATAAATTTGAAATTGGCCAGAGTGAGCCAGATATCTTTGAACAGGCATTATATCTTCATTATTCGTAGAGATACGAAAAAATACTTTAAATATGAAACATGTGGAGGTATTTGGGATGTTGTCAAAAATTTAACTAAAACACAACTGTCTAACGAATTAAAAAAAAATAATACAAAATGAATTAAAAATGCAACACCCTGCATTTTATTACTTTTTAAATTATACGCAACATTCTAAGCTAACTTGATACAACATACCCCATGCCTATCTTAAATTGTTTTTGAGGTATTCACGTTTCAAAATCGACGATTTGGGAGGTTGTAAAATCTAAACGGTTCGACCTAAGGTAAAACAAACTACACATTATATTTTAGTTTTTTATGGTATTTGTGATGGCATCATTTAATTTAAACATGACATGAATGAATTTCTTTCACTTTTTGAATGAATATCATAGAATAGAGATAAAAAAACTAAGAAGGGATGTGTAATACGTTTTGCCCTAGGTTGAATTGTCTAAACATATTTGCATATTTTTTGTGTGTACCATGTATCAAAAATTAAGGGTTTTAGAATTACGAAACATTAGGTTTTTCAGATATAACTGCTTACATATTTAGATACCTGCTGCTACTTGAGGATAACGGTTTGTTTTTCGATTGTCATGACATTGATGTTTGAAGTCTGAATTTACTGATTGACTCATTTTTATGTTGTGCTAATACTTGAAAAATGTGGTATTCGATTCCTGAAAGGTCCAAATTGGTTGAACTTTATTTCAAGAATAATAATAGCATCATAAGAATACGAGAACAATATATGAACATTTTCAGTATGGAGAGAATATCATCTGTACCAACTATAATTCATACGAAGAATTTATTGCAAGAATCAGTGTCTCTAAGGATTTAGAAAACGGCGAAACAAAGAAATGGAGATAGATATCTTAATACATTACTTTATTTTTAAGAAAATCTATCAGAAATTGTGTCACAGATATAAGGTATAGACCACGAAACACGAGAGTTAGTTATGGAGCAATTCAGAGAAGTTAGGCCAGCTTAACAAGTAAATGACGAACAAAAAAGAAGGAGACATGAATTTGTTCAAATTGGGGCGATATATACCACTGCCTGTATTGATAATCGGAAAAACTTGTTCAAATGAATTGCTGAGCTCTGGAACTTTTGAAAAACCAAATTTAGCACTTTATCGATAAACTACCACTTCAAACTCGGTAAAATATAATTTGGCAACAAGACGGGGCACCACCCCATAATATTGTGGCAGTAAGAGAGTTTCTTGAAAATAATTGTCAAGTGTGGATGGAGAAACGTGGAACAATCAGATGTCCGGCGATCAGACCAAATCTAACGCCCATGGAGCTGTTTGAAAGATGGAGTTTATGGAGAAAGAATAATATTAAAGAAACTCAATAAAAAATTGTTGTAGAAATAAAAAATATAAACGAAAATGAGTACGAAGCAATGGAACGCCCAAAACGAATTTACCACGAGGTTAATGGGGGACATATGCAGAGCATTTCATTTAAGCTAGAAATTATAGCGTTTATTTATTTTCTTGGTTATGGTTGATTATAAGTTTGAATTAATACTATGTTATTTCCAAATTTAGTAAAGAGAATTTAAAAATTATGTAAAATAATTTATCCTAGATATTTTTTAGAATATTACAATTAAATAAAAATGAGCCAAGCAGTAAATCAGACTTCAAACATCAATGTCATGATATTCAAAAAATAAACCTTCTTCTCCAGGTAGCAGAAGGTACCTAAATGGGTAACCAATTATATCCGAAAAGTCGTAGTATTTATTTCGTAATTCTAAAACATTCTATATTTCGAAAACCGTTAGTTTTTTGTACCTGGTGTATTATACAAAAAATATGCAGAATTAAATATATATATCAAAAATATTAAAAAATGTGGTATATTACGAGGGCCTTTTAACAAAGACTAGGACTAATACTACCAAAACTTTATTTATTAATCTTAAACAACAATACTTTTATCACGCTCTATATAGTCCCCTTGTAATGCAATAACCTTATCCCAACGGTGCTGCGATTGTTCAAAGCCATCGCGGAAGCCATTCTTTGAGAGCTTCTTCAGAACCGCCTCTAAAGCCCTCACAGCATCTAATTCTGTTTGAAATCGTCGTCCTTTGAGGTCTTTTTTTGCTTGAGGAAAACGATAGAAGTCGCATGGGGCTATGTCAGGACTATATGGAGAATGCGGTACATACCTGATATTTTTAGTGTTCAAAAACTCTGTCACTATATTCGCTACGTGAGGGCGAGCGTTACCATGATAAAGTTTCCACTTTCCAATCAGCTCAGGTCGTTTTTTTGGGAGGTGATCTTTCAACTGCAACAAAACTTGTTTATAATAACTAGCATTTACTGCACTACCATGTGGGACCTTGTGCGTATAAACCATGCCTTTGTGATCAAAAAATGTTATGACCATAGGTTTAGCGGCAAATTTTTGCGCACGTGCTTTTTTGGAGGTGGTCCTCCTTTTTCTACCCACTGGGTACTCTGTTGCTTCATCTCCGGATCATAACAATACACCCAAGTTTCATCCGCAATAATAATGGTCTTCCACCGTTCTTCGCCTTCTTCAACGCATTGTTTCCAGTATTCACAAACCGCTACCCTATTCGCTTTTTCATCTGGTGTCAGTATACGCGGACTCCAGCGAGTACAAACTCTAGACATGTTAAATGCTTGTGTAAAAGAATAAAAACACTTCCAACAGATATTTTAAAAATATTTGAGAGTTGTGGGATAGTCAGACGTGAATCTGTGCGAATAATTACTGCTCCGGTATTGATGCTTTCCTCAGTTAGTGCCACAATAGGAGCACCTGGACCGCCTTGCAACTCAACTTTCCCTGCCGTTACTAAACTAAACTCTTTCTGCCATCGAAAACAAGCAGCTCTTGCCATAGACAATCCCCCAAAAGCCATATTAATCATCGAAACGGTTTCCGTTGCTAATGTTCTTTCAAATCTTCCATCACGATTCTTAGAGGCGCGGTAACAATATCTCAACTTTAGAGCGGCGTCAAAATCAAATAAATAATTTATGACAACTGACATTTCGCAAAATGAAAGAAGCCTACTTGGATGATATTTTCTGATTTTTGGCGGTATGTAGCTCATTGCACTGGGCCGTAAAAAAATCACTCCTAGTCTTTGTTGAAAGGCCCTTGTGTATTAAAAAGAAAAAACAATTTTGGTACTTGCCTTGCTTTTTTGAGACATCCTCTATATATTAAATTTAAATATAAGCATATAAATAAGCAGATTGAGTCAAACAACTTTTGTTTGGAATTTTTTTTTTTTAATTTTAAAAATAACAGATATTTACATTTATAGAATTATCTGAATCACTCTGTACATATAATACAATCTATATATGCATATAATTATTTGGTAATAACTATAGAAATCTTATAAACTCAAATAATTGTATTCTTTTTTTAGTTTTTAATTTATTTATTATTCTTATTATTACTATGTATTTTTCACAACTTTATATAGCCTATAAAAATAAAGTATGTTCTTTATTATAAAATGCCTTAAAAGGAAGATTGTACACCAAGCAAAGGAATTTTACCGAATATTTAAACATTTTATTAGCCCGCAATTTTTTTTGCCATATATAATTAGCACTAAAATTTTACCAATTTATTCCTGTTTCACAATTGATGTTTATGCAAAATTTCAAGTCAATTTTTACCAAAATGTAACCATTTCATCTCCTTATGACCCATGACTTTTAACCAACATTTGAGGTCAATCGGATCGAGTTTTTGAGTTATGCCGCGTTTAGACAGAATGACCGCGACAGACTGCCAGAAACGGCATAACATGTTTTCCGGGGTTTCTCAGGGTTTATGTAAAAAAAATGTTTTCCAATTAATTTACATTAAATCATTTGCTACTGTCGTTGACCTGTGTCAATTTTGAATTAATCTTAAAACTTAAAATGTCTTACAGAACCATACGTGACCCTACATGATTACACACAAAATTACAATTACAAACAATTTTAAATAACTAAAAAAAAATTAATTCTAAATCTAGCCCGTTATTTTGTGTTTAATTTGTCCATATCTGTACATAATTGTTTTTAAATAGGAGCGCACATTTTACGATAGAAATAGAAAATACTTAACTTATTGCTATCTATATCTGTGCTAATGAAAATGCATTGTTCTTCTAGTAGGAACTCTAAGATAGGATGTTGTTTTTAATTATCCAAAAGCAGCAAAACTTTTAGTTTTCTTATTTTCGTCACTGGCAGTTACCGTTCGTGAAATGAATTTAACGCAAATACATTTTTCTTATCAAATGTTAAAATTAAGTTGTTTTATAAGTCACAAAACTGGGTCATTATCTTATCAGCCCCATTTATTGACAAATGTTTTATTTTCGTGCTTGGAGTAGTTGCTATAGTTTATTCACGCCTTTAAATTGATGACTGTTTCGTAAAAAATCTCTGTATAGTTTTATGTAAATGATCCTACATATTGTTTTTCTTGGTGCGTATACGTGTCTGATTTGATATTAAAATTAAGTGAAGCCATTCTTAGCTTAACTACTGTTTCATTTATAATGGTTTAGGCACAAAGAGATAGAATCAAGGAGCAAGAATTGGAAAAAGCAGAAAAGCAAAGGTTAGAAGAGATCTTAAATATGTGTGCAGAATATGAGAGACAGTCTCAGAACCAAGGGGAAAAGAGTAAACCTCCTACTCCCAATCGGTAAGTTTTAAGATTAAGTATTATGTGTATTCCGGTGATCTATTTGAGACAAATATAAGTCGTTAAGAAAAACAAAAACCCAACTTCTTAGAACTAATACCAGGTAGTATTAGAAAACCTGCTAAAATAAACGACACTTTACTTTATATAGATACCCGATATACCATATAAAGCAAAAAAAAGTAAAACTGAATCACCCGTGTCCAAAGAAAGCAACCGATTTCAAAATAGTTGCTGCACAGAGCAAACGGCACAAGCGAATTTTTAGGTAAAATTTGTATCTGAATATTGCACATTACCGATCTTAAGCGTGAAACTTACATATTTTGTCAAATATGACTGTAAATTTTCCAATATTTTGTTTGTTCTGATGATTTACACATACGATTTTTGAGTTCTTATTGTGAGATCAGTTTAAGCTTTGGTGAAATTGTAAAAAAACAATTTGAAACATTTTAAAAATTTCCAATATTTTTTGATATTTTTTTTTTTGAAAAAATTATATTTTTCATAAATATTAAGCTGTAACTTTTCATTAACCGTTTGATGTAAAGTTTTCTTGTGAGAGAAACTCAAGTCTTTCTTTTTTTTCTCTAGGGTCTGTAGTAGGCAGAAAATAGACAGGATATACAGAAAATATGTTAAGATTAGTTAAAAA
>JAUTXW010004971.1:0-92012 GCA_030620095.1 Kuschelorhynchus macadamiae | reverse complement strand
AAGTACAAAACCCGGAATATTTAAAATCAAGAAAAAGAAACACTTAATCTCACTCTAGAAACTCGCCTGCGACTCATTTGCTAACTTACGGCTCGTGCTATAAAATCATGTCTTATTACACTAGTGCTATAATACATTATTTTGTATTTTTCTATTGATATTTGGTAATTGGCTGTACCTACAATTTGTTTTTTTGGATAACTTTGATGTCCTAAAAAATAAGAAAGCTATATCAGATTAAAATGTGGCCAGGGAAAAGTGAGTAGGTTGCCCCAGCTATTTTATTGTCGTAAAAAAAGGAACATTTAAAATTAAAGCCTCTTAAGTGATTACAAGTGCAAAAAAAAACTTGACATAAGTATCCATGGTTATTAAGCATTGGTACTTGTTTTTAATATTCCATCGCTCTCCTTAATATTTTTTTAAAAAAGAAAATGCAGTGCTCGTATTTCGAATCAATCTTAATAATGTTCGGCGTTATTTAAAATTAAAATAAAGGTATATATCTTTTTTTTTTTACAAAAACGCTTATAATAAATGCGGGTTAACGTTTTATTATTTTAGCTGTACAGAAATCAGTGATACGAATACACGTTTATTTTTCTGTGTATGCATATGTTCGTAATAATTTACACAATACCCTAAAGTTTTCTTTTTTCCAATCACTCTTCGGGATCGCTATGAGCATGTATTATTTCTTGCTCCTTGTACGATCCAGTTTTAAAATCTACATAACCTTATATCAATAGGCACTCTAATTTCTTCAACTAGGATTGATCGCGAGATTTATCTCCTTTATCTCTATCTAATTTCCCTTTCATATCTGTTGGTTTGGAAACATAGATCCCACATACTCTCATAATTGCGAAAATTCACAGCTATCTATCAACCTTCCATACGGTTAATATCACTGCACAAATTCGTCATGGTATAATAATGAAAAATTGTAAAAAATTATATTTTTTCTGTGTTAGACAATCACAGTTTCAAATAAATATTTTTATGCAATTACCTTCTAAATTCATTATTCTTTTAAATTTTTGTAAACATTCATATTCGACGTTGACTTGCTTTAATTCAATTACGGACGATAATCAAATTAAAGCATCGTCGAGTGTAACTAGTACTTTGATGGGAGGCTACTTAGGAAGACAAGTAGAATAGTATGTAGATTAAGGGGATGTGGACGACAATTCTATTAAGTGGATCAACAAACATGTAGAATAATTTTTAGCCCATTTAAATAATATCCGTATATCAACCAAGTTTACCAGGGAGAAAGAAGAACATTCACGCTTACCTTTTTTTTACATCCTAATCTAATCTAATCAGAAAATAACTTGATCAAGACGTCCATTTACAAAACATGTATCCACATAGGACAGTACGTTAATCAAAATTCTAACCATCCTACGGCAACAAAACAAGGTGTCCTAAACGTTATGTATGGTCAAGGAGTTTTATATACATATATATATATATATATATATATATATATATATATATATATATATATATATATATATATATATATATATATATATATATATATATATATATATATAGGACACAAATATGGAACGGACAGAACAGCCAACAATAAATTAAGCATATCAAAACAGTTTTTACGTCGGGAAATACTCTAAGAAACTTACAAGCTAAAACCACAGTAATACAAAACTTAGACATTATTGTATTTATCAAGTACCTTGTCAAAAAGTCAAAAAAGAAAAACTCCCTAATCTGGATCTTGTATTTTGATTTGACTGATTTACTACAGAGTTCCATGAAGAGGAAGAAATGAGCTTTTGATTAAAAAAACGTTCTTTAAAATCGGTGCATTAATAAATAAAGTAATGGGGTTTTGAAATTAACGGTATTATTAGTTAATAGTTGATGCAATATAAATGTTGACCAGTATAGTTGTTAGGATAATGACTTTGGGATGTAAAGGGGATGTACGTTTCGATATTTGGAAAACATCAACAAAAACCTCGTCGCGAGGTCCTGTAATACAGCGCGTAGAGTCATTATGGCAACCACTGTATAATGTAGTGGTACATTATACTTACACCTTGGGCCAGCGCGGTTTCTCCAAATATTAAAAATAGCCCCAGTAACTTCTAAACAACAAAAACATTTTTTGAGCCTAATATTACTACTTTTTTATTTCAAATACATCAGAAGTTTTGTTGAATCGTTAAATATCTCATTACTTATTTAATTAAAAGTAAAAAAAAACGTTACTGATTAGGATGAAGTTATATATTGAAATTGTAAGTTTTCCATCCTTTTTAAAATCAGCATTTTTTATTTCATTATTTAAGGGTGGTACGATATTTGTGCTTTCAACATTTACAAACATTGCAGAGAAGGTAATAAAAAAGGAATGATAGCTTATTTAGACGGACGTACACTTATTTCTATTACTCAGTTTGGATTTCAATTTTCTAAAAATACAAATGATGTAATGTTCAATATTCTTGGGGAGAATTATTTAGGCTACTTCTGAAGTTTTCCTTGATTTAACTAAGATATTTAACTGCGTTAATTATAGTTTACTGCTGAACTTGAAATCTGCTGGCTTATAAGGCCATTCAAGAATGGTTTAGTCAATATTTATTAGGTCGTAGCCTGAAAGTTGCTTTCCAGAATAATACATCTGCTACATCTTGGTGTTCTAGCAAGTATACGTACCACAGAGATCAGTTTTAGGATTTCTTGTATTTTTAATTTATATAAATGATATTTCTACAACTATAATAACAAATGGTAAATGCACTTCATTTGCTGATGATAATACTGTTCTATATCATCACAATAATAATAAAGATTAAAATATGTTCAAAATTATCTTCTGGATGTTCTGAAATTAGAATATTTAAAAATGAATTATGTATTGCTATTGCTAGAAACGTTCGTTTTGTGGTTATTGAGTCACGTCTCAGATATGGAATATGGTTTTAGGATCCTGTTTATAACAATTATTTGAATCTATATTATTACGCCCTCTGTGAATTCTTCAATATTCATACTGTTTTAGCAGCAAATACCAGATGTTATTTTATTATTAATTTATCAAATCAAAATTCAAGTTTAATAATATTTTTTTAATGTAATTCCTTTAATGCATTTCCATTACGAAAAGTTTATAAAATATTTAGATGCAGCAGCTTTCAGTTGCTCACAGTTATTATACTTTCAAACAATTTGATTTTACTAATTAATAGTTATATATTAAATGTCAAGTCAAGTATTTGTGTTGTCGTCTATCCTAATAAATTAAAAATTATTAAATTAAATTATACATTTTCAGTCTTCCGAATGTTAATTATATTAAATGTGCACACTGGTTATTTTCTTTGGATTCTGTTGCTTAATATTATTAATGTTTACTAATTATTTTATTTACTTAAATGCAATGCTTTGTCAATAACATTATTTGTTTTATGATATTAAATCACATTTGAAATGAAATTAAATGAAATATGTATTGCCTATAATATAACAATTCTAACATAATAACTAAGAATACAGCAAATTGCATAATTTTGTTAAAGAAAAGAAAATTTAACGGCTATTCTGTACACATAAATTGCTTAGAATTTGTGAGTGCACATACCTTAGAACGTTTTCATTAAATATGTTTACTTCCAGGTAGAATAGAATTATTTACTTTTTTTACAAAGCAAAGCTGTACGCATTTATACCTAACACAGAAAAGTATTGACTAATGGATAACTAATAAAACCAATATAAATGTAATCTTACTGTATATATATATATATATATATATATATATATATATATATATATATATATATATATATATATATATATATATCAATTATCTGCATATTTCTTGCAATTGTTATAATTTTCATTTTTAGGTCTATTTGGCAGAAGGTTAAACTCTTTAGGTCCTGTAGAAGATACGTTTCTTTGAGTTGCAAAAAAATTAGTATTAGAAACCTCCATGCAATTTCCAGCCATCATTCTTGTGTTGTAGGTGTTTTATATTTTTTGTTGTTTAACATGAATTTCCGTAACTTATAGTTCTCTAATATCAGACAGAAGATTTGCGTCCAAGTTAAAGAGATCCGTAGGATACCGCTTGTTTTTATATAGCATTACTTTTAAAATACATTTTTGAACTATTACAACTGAATTCAAATAATTATAACAGGCACCTCCCCAAATAATAATGCAGTAATTCAAAATAGACTCTACTAATAACTGATATACGGCTTTCAGTAGTTTCCTATTTAAAATATTGCTCAACTGATAAAACTTTATTTTTCGAAGTCTTTCTGAGATATATGTTACATGTTTATTCCATTTTAAATTACTATCAAGTATGCCACCTAAATATTCAATATTATCCCTTGATATATTTTCTGTGCAGTCTACAGAGTAAACTTTAACTTTATCAAAAGTAGGTAAGTTATGATTTGTCATTGAAAATGGTATGAATAAAGATTTGTTAGCGTGTGTTAGCAAATTTTGATCTAACCATAGCTTCGCTCTCGAAACACTATCATGTGCCTTTCTTAATACTTCTGCCCATGATTTAGCCCGGAATAGTAATACTGTGCCGTCAGCAGATCAAATACTACGATCAGATGCGGGTGTTTTAATTAACCCGTTAACATACATAGTAAAAAGAACAGGTCCCAAGACTGTGCCTTGTAGTATACCATATTTTACATCGTACTCGTTACTTACCTGATTGTTTACCTTTACCTTGATTTTTCTACATATTTTGCCTTGGTTATTATACTACAAAGTAAATTTATATACTTTCGATAAGTACTCATTAAATTTTGATTATTTGGCTGTAAGACACATCTCTTTCTAAGTTTCTTCTCTTTCTCTAATTGAACATATAATTCCATGCGTAATCCATGGCTTTATTTTTCTGTTTTAATTAGACATTTATTAATTTATTAGATTTTTCTGTGATGCTCTTCAATATTGTTGTTGCTATGGTTGTTTAAAAAAAAATTATGAGACAATTAGTTTGTTTCTGACTACTGTTTATCCAGGTTGATTAGGTAGTTTTAATAATTAATGTGATTTAAATCTAAAGAACTGTAAAGTATCAGACACTTCAATCAGTTCGTCAACAGAGAACGTCGGTGCTGTTACTGAAAATTAAACAAACTGGCATATAAATGATTCCCAGTTGCTCTGTAAAGTTACATAAATTTAAATACCTGTCAATCTAGAATCAGTTGCACATTATATAAAGTGTGCGCCTCTGTTGAAAAATATTTGAAAGCTTTTCCAGAAAACGTCATTCAGCTTTTCTCTAATACCCCGACAGCGTCACGGAAACTTCTACCCAGCTTCGCCTCGTTAGGTTATACGGTTTGATACGAGCTCCGAGCTTTAACTTCGACTTTAGTTTTATAGCCGTGTGGATATATGCGAACCATTAAAAGCCATGGACCCAAAACGTTCCAATCCTTCGCGGCTTTAGATCCTGGAACGGCGCTATCAGCTTAAGTTATCCCAGAACGGCAGTAAACGTTATACCTTTAGAGTATTTAATACAGAAAAGTTCGTTTTTACAAAAATAGTTTAATTATAAAAGTTTAAATTTAATTTTATTCCTCATTTGTCTATAGACTGTGTAACTAAAATTGAAATCACTATCTGACAGTTTCTGCTCGCATTAATTCCCTTAATTTCTTTTTCCTTATTTGTCATATTATGATCCCAAATACATCGGTCTTTATATTGCTACATTGGGAAATCCTGTACTTAGAAGAGAAACTGAATCTATTAAAGGAAAAATCATTCTAGTACGCGCAGGGCTGGGTTAATGAATTAAGCAAGAATCGCATAAGGGTGGTCAAAAATGTAGTTTCTGAGTATATAAACTATTAAAAAATATACTTTGTTAAAAAATACATTGATTGATTACATAAAAGTTATGCGATCAATCCTGATTTTTACTTATATTACCTGGGTCAGTATAACTCGCGAGGAAGAATATTTTCCAAGTTAAAGCTTGTTAAAAACTAAACTGCTGACCATAAAAGTGTAGCAAGAATTTGTTTTACCAAATTGTAAAGATGGGAATTTCCATTGCGAAACGCAATATCGAAATTTGGTTTTTGGTGTTCGTTTGGCCAATCTGTTCGGTATGTGTTTCTACTTTCGTGCCTGCACATGCTCATATAAAATAGTACATACACGGCCTGAAATAAAACCCCTGCATTTTTTAAAAGTTTGTTAAAACCGAAATTTCTCAAAACATATTTTTGCTTCTTCTGGCCAAAATGATCTTTGACAAAATACATTAAAATTATTTCCAGGGATTTTTGTTTATAATGTACAGCGTTTCAATAATAACTTTAATGTATTCATACAAGTGGAGCGTTAACTTAACAACTTTTATACAAAGCAAATCTTTACCTAACCTAACCTAATCTAATTTATTATCAGTTTTCCGTTATTATTAGTATTAAGGTATTTGTTTATTAAGATAAAAGGTGTGACAAAAGTTTCGCTTTTGGAGATGTGTCAGACGTACGATAGTTACGTTATAACAACTATAATAAAACGTTTGTGAACTATGGACTTTTGTTGCTTAGATGGTTTATTAGTCTTGATATAGGTAATCGTTTCTAATTCGAAAAATTGCGCGTTATTAATTTGATTGCTAAAAATACAGGGCATAATTTCTTGACTTATTTTAGAGCTAAACGTTCATACAAATATGTGCCCGCAGAGTCTTCTTTCTTAAGATAGAGGGTGTAAAAATTAGATTTTTTTATCTTTTTTATTCATGGATACAGGGTGTTACTTTTTTCATAATACTCGTACAAAATTTGAGGTAAGTTGTTTTTTAGTAGTAATTTTCTTAACATTTAACTAGGCAGCTATTTTGTTTCGCCGTATCGGACTCTATCCAAAATGTTACCAGTTCATCTCCATATAACCCGTAATATTTGTCCAAAATTTGAAGTCAATTGATTTAGCAGTTTTTTAGCTATGCCGCGAACGGCAAGACCGACACACTGACAGACAGACCGACGGAATTAAGAAAACATGGTTTACTGCATCTAGTGATCCTGGAAGTGAAGATCTGAAAAAATCTCGGAGGATGATTTTTTCACGATTACAATACTTCTCTTTATGAAGGAAGTAAAAAAATTTAGAGGTAATTATTATTGTTATATCTAGGATTTTTACTTCCTCCGTAAAAGGGAAGTATTATAAATACCCTTCCAGATTGTTTCAGATCTTCCCGTTTGTCCGTTGGTCTGTCTATCTGTCTGTCTGTCGGTCTGACTGTTCGTGACGTAGCTAAAATATTACTTTTCTGATTGAAATTGTGGTTAAAAGTTGAGGATCATATGGCTGAATTCTTGGTCTAATGAAATATTGAAAAAAATATGACAAAAAAACCATTTATCCAATTTACGTGAAATATTGTACAACGACCAGGTGAAAAAATTACTTATTAGATTGATTTTAAATTATGTGAAATAATTTTATTTGATATAGGAAAAAAAGGTAAAAACTAATGGTACGACGGAATAATATGATGGCCAAATAAACTTTTTAAAAAATATATCTACAAAACTCTTGAGTCTTGAGATATATATATATATATATATATATATATATATATATATATATATATATATATATATATATATATATATATATATATATATATATATATATATATATATATATATATATATATATATATATATATATATATATATATATAGTACAATAAAATTTTTAAGAAATCAGTGTAAACATCTACTAATTCAATTTATTTGAGGTTATGCTAAAAAATCAATTGTGGTATTGGTAGAAACTGGTAAATTATTGTTACGAATCCATTATGGTGGAATAAAATAACACTTAATAAAAATATTTGAAAAGACAGTATATGTATATGTGTTACTAAATGGATATGTACGGAACTAAATTGGGTCACACTTCATTAATTATAAAAAAAGGAAATATTCAAAAGGAGGCAAATTCCGGGTAAACGAAATTAACCAATTTTTTTAAATAAGGAAACCAGTGCCAAATTAGGATCACATTTTTAAAACTAGCTAACGAAAACTTCAATGGCAACAATGATATACATTTTTCACTAACCACAGGGTACACAAATGTTTTTTATGACGGTAAAAACAAATAAATTCAGAAAATTAGTCTCTAGAATTACGTTTCCGGTTTATTGTACCTACGCGTTGATACTGACACACATAATAAATTGTCCTTCTTTCCTCTAAAAATCTTTGCTATAAATTGTTACAGCTACCTTCTCAAGAATATCAGTGAAGCACAAAATCTCAGTGTCCGAATAAGTAGGTACAAATGAAATAATAATTTTTGACCAAAGATGTTATGTTTTTATCTGTATTCAGTAGCACGTTTGTGAAAAGCAACTTATGCGGTAAGTATGAGTATTCCGTGTGGCCAGATTGTACGTTTTGAAATAAGGGTCATTTACTTAAAAAATATTTTGAAATTTCGCAACTATTCTAAACAAAAACCTCAATTACTGAAAAAATAATGATGTAATTATTAGTTTTGTATAATAAAAATACCACAAAACAAGTTTAATTTTTAAGGGAGAATTGCACGCAAAAAGTGAAAAACCAGCGGCAAGGTCTAGTCGAATTGAAAGTAAGATGAAAAGGTACCTACGCATTAAAAAAAACTTCCTGCACGTCCGACCTCGAAAAAATGTATTATATTTAAATTACTTATACTTATGTATAAGTAATTTAAATTACATTTCGGTTAAAAATGGGTTCAAAAGGGTTCACGCGCTGCAGAAATACAAAGACATGAATACGATTTACTATTTCAAATTTCGCAGTTACGTAGAAAAAAAAATCAATATAAGGCGATATAGAGCCATTTTGTGGAAAAAAAATTATATGCGAAGGCATGTGCGTCAAAAAGTGGTCAAAAAATAGTCGAAAATGGACAAATCTACTTTTATTTTATAACTCTAAATTTGATTTTTTCATAAAAATTCGCATTTAGCGCCCAACTATACATATTTCCCTATCAAAATCACATTGAAGCTAATACATATCTCTTATAGTTTTAACATAATATTGCAGCGGCGGAAGGCTTGCAAATGATCCATATTACTGCGTGCAGTTCCCCCTTAACACTTTTAAGACTTTTTTAATTTCTTGAATATTTGAAGTCATTTCCATTGTAATATATTTCGCACTTACTGACAGGAACAGTTTCTATACGAAAAAGGCTTTATCTATCTTTTACTCAAGTACTCGTAATAAATCTTTATATGAAGAAAAGAGGAAGATACAAAATTGAATCAAATAAACAACTAATCTGCTGGCTAATTTTTCAAATGTTGATTAATTTGCATGTTAATGTCCCCAAATATCGATTTTCAGTTGAATCGGACCATAAATACTTGTCCACCATATTGGAGTCGTCATCTTAAATTACTTTTTTTAGGTACAGAGCTTTCATTTATATTTTGAAACCTAGTTAGAGATTTAGTTATAGGAGTTTCAAACAAACTTTAAATAGAAAAGTTGTAGTTCTAACACTGGAACTTGTCGTGGAAGATAGATCAAAATACAAGAGTTCTAACCACACTACACCAAAACTTGTTACGTTCTGGACGCGTGTTTCACTAACCAAGTTATATCCACCAGTTTATATCATCGGCTGATGATGTTAAGTTGGTTAGCGAAACGCGCGTCCGGAACGTAACAAGTTGTGGTTTAGTGTGGTTAGAACTCTTGTATTTTGATAGATAGAGTTGTAGGTTTTCTCTGGTATTATTTCTAAAGGTTATCTAAACATGCATAACCTATACTTTTGCACTTGGTGCACCCTGTATATTAATTATTTTATTAAATGCATTTCTTATCGATTATAAATATACCAGGTTTGGTATCAAACTTGGTATATTTTATATATTGTATATTATTTTGCTTTAAAACTTTTAAAAGGTATACCACTTGATTACAGACTAACTTTAAATTTTTTATTTCTACAATAATCTTATTTTTATTAGATTTATAAAATAGTTATCGAACAGTTTAATTAAGTTTATAAGTGTATCACTACGAAAGTCATGTTCTAAGGCTGGCCGACGGAATGCGAAATAAAAAAACAATTTAAACTTTTTTAACATTATTTAACTTATTAAACAACCTTTTTTTATTTAGCGCACCGGCTGGGCACCGGTTCATTTAGAACTCCTACTCCTATGTAGCTGGTTTTTATTAACAAGCTTGGGTGAAATCCGTGATTTATGAAATGTATACTATATTATACTTAATACGTTGTACAAAGTGCTTAAACCTAGTTTGTTAACCAAATATAAGCAACTTAATTACAACACTAATATTAAATCGTTTTGAAATAAAAAAAAATGAAAGCATGTCAATATCAGAAAATAAACGTAAAATATCATTAGTATTCAATAACTAAACGTTACGTTTAGTTAGACCTTCTAAACTTATTAAAAGTTTATTTTTATGTTTTTCTTTGCTCTTTTCAAAGCTATTCTGGAAAAGAATGTTACCAATGTGTTTACCATTTTTTGAGAAAAATTCTTTATTTAAATTAATCTCGAAAATAATTGAATTAGTAGTAACCAACCAAAAGAAATTTAACTAAAGGTATTCTTCCTAATGAAAATGTAATTATTAATTTAATTAAATATTAATTATGTAAAAAGAATATTAAATGAACAGCATCTAGACTTTCTAAATAAATCAATACCTAGGAATCCAAATTACGATTTGTTTTTGTCTAGATGTGTAATTAAACTTAAATATTAAATTCATAAAATACCTTTCTTTGAAGCATCTCAGAGAGAGTATCTGGGTACCTTTGATTTCAGTTATACAAGTTTTAGATAACATAACACCTTAAACGGAAAATGTTTAATTTAAATTACATATGTTTAAGCAATTTTGCAATATCTTCCAATTTTGACTGTTAAGTAAAGTTAATGTCAAAAAATATTTATTCTTTTATGTTAATCTTGTTTCTGTGACAAGTTCCTAAATTTTGATATGCATTTTTTCTTATAATAATTTTTTTATCGCCACCTGTTACATGCAGTTCAGAATATGCAGAAAATATTGTAGGTTTGCATGCATCTTATTAAATTTATATTGTCATGAAGATTAACCTAATGGCCGTTCATCATCCAGATAAATGTCATTAAGGTAGTTTATTTTTTTAATATATTATATAAAAATCAAAACAAAGAATAAAATTTAGGTTTTTTAGGAAAATATATAGCAAGTTATTGCCAATTAGACAACACCCAAGGAGTAATTAAGACATTAATTGGGCAAAGTGTCGACACTGTGTTGACCCGTAGTTTTGGACACGGCACATTTTTACGCTACCGTGTCGACACCGCGCTCACTTCAAATGGAAAATGAGGCTGAAATGGTGATCAAAATATATACCAGATAGTGCCCAAAATATACCCAAAAGTTAGTACAAAATGTGCCTTTACTTTAACTAAAATGTGTCCACAGTGTAACTTCGTTGGTTTCCGGTATGTTTCTAAAGTGTGGCTTTAATATGACCAAATTATTACTGATTTTTGATCAAAATGATTTTCCTATGTTTCTGATACGTTTCTAAAATTGGACTTAAATATACCCAATGTTACCGAAATGCGTCTTTATGGTTGCATTTTGTGGCCAAAATTATATTTGTGTGTCCATTTTGTATAAAATTAAACTCATTATACACACAAAATATGTTTATAGTTAACAATTTAGTTGCACAATGGTCACAATATATCAGTTATTACTTTTGTTTCCAATACGCCTCCAAATGAGAAATATTCATTATTAATAGATAGGTATATGGCTGATACGCGATCCAAACGTATCGGCGAACTCAAAATTATTAATAATAGTTGATAAAACACTTCTAAAAACCACACGCGCCTTAAAAACAATGAATATTTTTAAATATTTAGTTTTGAAATATTTAAATATTTTTATTTATTTTTAAAATATGTAAAGAAAATCAAGAAATATTTTAGCCCGTGTTTCCGATATTTGACCAAATTTCAGTATTGGGTATTCCTGCCACTGTTATAAGCATAAATAATAAACCTTCGAAGGTAAAACTTAATGCCAACTTTATTGGCTTATCCAAACTATCAAAACTGCGAATTAAACATGTTTCTATTGGTGAAATATCACCTTGTGAGGGCGTTTCAAGCAGTGTTTTACTATCTCTAGGTAGATAACTATGTCTCTATTTTTTTAAACAAGTTGAGTAGCTCTTTTAATGCGCGATGCTTAATATTATGTGTAAGTGCCCATATTTTCAGATTTTCCATAAACGACACTTTTTTATTTTTGGTCATCTTCAAAATTACTGTTATCATCACTCACATCGTAATTTCAACCATCATCATTAAAAAATATATTTTCAAAATTGGAATCCAACGGTACATTTTTATTGATGTTTTGCAGACACGTATTAAATGCTGTTGCGTCGTTTTCATCCGTGAAAACAGGTTTTTCCGTTCCCTCATTTATTTATACTTCTGATACAATATAATTAGAGGCATTTATGTAAAAATTTAATTTATTTTGGGTTTCCTCTATTTCCTTTTGTACACAACGTAAGTTGTGTTGTACACTTTTCACGGAAGATCTGCTATTTTTAGGCGTTTCTTTTTAATTTATGGTTAACCTTTATTTAATGGGCAATCTACTCATCTAAGATAAACTAACACAGTTTGGAGAGAATATGGAAACTATGTGTGTATGAAATATGAAACTTAAAATGTGTCCATCCAGCATATTTTCAAACCAAAGTGAAAATTATCCGTTTAAAATATGCCCATTCAACACATTTGAGTAACAAAGCGGAAACAAAATTTTTGGACAAAATTCAGATACAAAGTGTTGGAAAAGTGTCGACACCATGGTGACCGAATTTTGTAACTGTGTCTAAACTAGCACAATACTTGAACATTCTAGGTATATGGTTTAAAAGATTACCAGTTAGGCACAAACACTTCTTTAACAAAGTTGAATTGCTATTATGTCGACACATTTTTTTTAAATTAGACACGGTGTCAAATAGGGCACGATTCCAAGAACAAGTGTCGACACTATTTAGACACAAGAAAACTGTGCCCAATTTGGAGGACATTTTGCTCCTTGGGCACTTACATTTTCGGGTTTTTCATTTTCTGGCACTCCCGGGGAACGGCGAGATCTATCACGATTTACTTGATGTTGGCGTCCAGAGGATGAAAAATGACAGATTCTACCGAAAAACAAGTAAATTCTTAGCTAAATCTTAGACCCTTACAGGCTCTTGTTGGTTGACTGCTCCAAAATCCATATCCTGACATTAAAGAAATACCTACTTTTTACTTTAAGTTTTACATAAAGCTTACTGGAGCGGGAACTAAAGGGAAGTGGGAATGCAAAATATGAGAAACGCATTTTGTCAGTGGATATGAGTGACAGAGCTGTTACCCCATACCCCAATTTGTCAAGGAAAGTGTTTTTTCGTGCGAATAGATAATTTATATCAAAAACAAATAGCAGTAGTAACTTATAAAATAAAATACTAAATAAAAAAATTGACTCGCAAACAAATACGAGGAAAATGAAGAAAATGGTAAAAAACAAATTGTGCAGGTGCTTGGGTTGTGTATGAACACTGCATTCTGTTTAATGATCTATATAACTTAGATGAGACACCAAAATACCAAGAATGTCCGATTTCAGTGTTGTCCTTTTCATTTCCCCTTGTTCACATGTACCAAGATCGCCTACGTACCTAGACAAAAACTAATCTTTTAATTTTCATGCAATTTTGTGTTTTTAATTGTGCTAGTAGTTTAACTCTACACTGTTAAAAAAATGATTCACGGTGTGTTATTGGTCTTTGCTTAAAAATTTAATAGCCAAAAGACAATTATGAAACAGAAACTACCGAGTCGAATTATTAGTCCATAAATTTTACTGAATATGTGCCATAAAATAATTGCTTGTTTATCCCAAAAAAAAAGGCACAGATCACCAGTATAAAGCACTGTTGAGTATGCCTGGACAAATGCTAAAGCTAGTATAACAAACAAGCTTGAATAAAAGAAATTCGAAGAAATTGCATTTATGACAAAAAAATATATATTTCTGGTATTTGAAAACCGTTACCGGCTTAAGCTTCCTGACTTAGAAGTAAAGATAGACTGATCATAATCGCAATTATGAGGGTTAAGGGACCCACTTATGCCTTTCTGACACACATAAAGCAAATTTTCACGAAGTTAATCTAACATAATCGGTTTAACTTAACAGTATAATCTAGCGTTTTCGCGAAATAGAGTATAATAAGGAAAATATTAATGACGTTATGCAGATGTCGCTTTTATTTAACGAAGCATAAATTGATCGCGAGTAGGTGGTTTTTGATTATGTTGTGATAATTAAAATACAAAATCCTGTTTTATGACTGAGTTTTCATGCAGTTTCTTCATTTATTTATTGTATTATTAAAAATACATTATAAATTGATCTAGAGCAGGTTTAATTGACATATGCTAAGAAAAACAAAAAATGACGACTTATTACTGAATTTTCACAATACGTGAAGTTTAGAATTGTTTAATTAATAGATGTTTATTTAATTTTCCCGTTATGCAAGAAGAATATATATAGTTGCATATTACTAGCAAAATGGAAACAGTTTGGAAACTGTTCATTTTTACTTAAACCGGCGTCTTCGCAACCATAACTCGGTTTATTCTAAGTTAGAGAGATAAATAAATTGACGTCAGTGAGGTTAAAAAAAAAGGTAAAAAAAGGTTAAAAAAAGGTTAATTTTGCTCACTTTGAACTCACGCCCACTTGTATATTATATAAGTACAATAACATTAAAATTTCGATTGTTACTCTGTACGAGTTTTATATAGCAGGGGCTAAAACGGTATAACAGCAGCAGCTACGGAATTAAAGGCAAGTTTAGTTTTTAAATTTAACAAACTTTAGCTTTTGCTCTTTAAGTGACTTTGATATAGATAATTTTTTATTTAAGTTAATTAAAAAACTGGTTCTATGAATGCAGAATATTAAAACTAAAATGCATATTTCACAATTTTCAAGGACATAAATTAACAAATGGTTTCCAAAAAATAAATAAAAAATCGGTAAATTTCTTTACCCGGAACTTCCCTCGTAATGATTTTTTTCCATTTGTTAGGAATAGTAAAGTGTGACCCAATTTAGTTCAGTAAATAGTCGCAGTATATATGTCTTACACATACTGTCTTTTTATTTTTATTTGTCTCATCATATTGGATTCCTACCAATATTTTACCATTTTCTTTCTACCTATGCCACACTTGACTTTTGGGCATAATAAAATAAATTTAATAAGTAGCTTTTACATTGACACATACCGCCATTTTGCTACGTCATATTGAATTCGTACCAGTTTATGCTATTTTCACTTCAAATTTTTCTGCAAAATCAATTGAACAAGATTTCTTTACATTGTTTTTTTGAAAATTTTATTTGGCCGCCATTTTGTTTCGCCACCTTAAATTGAAACCCATCTTATCAGTCTTTACCTACTCCGCTGGTCCGCAGATACTTTCGAAGATATTAAGTTTCTAACTGGTTTTCGTTATCGATCCTCTTGTTGTTATGTTAAAGTGGTGTATTATTTGGGGTTAGGATCCAGTAAAAAAACAAAAGCCTTTTTTTAAAATGTCTACGTTTCGCAACTTTATGGTTGCAGCCTCAGGACACAGATTTGTTATCCTACATGAAACCCATATTATTAGTCTTTACCTACTCCGTTGGTCTGCAGATATTTCCTAACCCCAAATAATACACCACTCTAACATAACCACAAAAGGATCGTTAACGAAAACAATGGAAATATAATATGTGGGAAATATCTGCGGACGAACGGCGTAAGTAAGACTCATAATATGGGGTTCATCCAGGATATAGTACCTATATGTGTCCTGAGGGTGCAACAATACAGTTGCGAAACGTCGACTACTTAAAAACGGACATTTGCTTTTTTACTGGACCCTAACCCCAAATAATACACCACTCTAACATAACAACAAGAGGTTTGTTAACGAAAACCGTTTAGAAACTTAATATTTAGGAAATATCGGACTACGGAGTGGTAAAGACTGATAATATGGGTTTTCTGCAGGATGTCCTGAGGATGCACAAATTAAGTGCCGAAACGTCGATAATTAAAAAAAAAGGACTTGTTTCTTTTCTGGATCTCAAGCCCCAATAATACACCACTCTAATAAAAAAATTTTAACATTGTTCAGCGATATTGGATTTTTACCAAAATATAACCATCCTCATATGTTCCTTAATTTTTGGTCAAAATTTGAAGTCAATCGGGTAAGTAGTATTTAAGTTATGTCGCGAACTGACAGATAGACGGACCGACGCGACGGGTTTGATAAAACATGTTTTTTGGCATCTAGGGACGTTAAAACGTGAATAAATGTAAAATCTAGGGGGTAAATTTTTCACGACTACACACGTTGTGGTACACAAATTGCAATCATTAAGTAGTATCTAGTTTTTTATTTTGTGCCGCTATCTATGGATTCGTACCAAAATTTTACCGGTTGATTCCAACATAGTAATTGATGTTTATGCAAAATTTGAAATAAATTCGACAAGTAGCTTTTTCATAATATTTTTTCATAACATTTCACTAAGCCGCCATTTTCTTTTTGCCATACTCGATATTTACCAAAATATTACTAGATCATCCCAATATGACTCATAACTTTTTATCAAAATTTGAAGTCAATCGGGTTAATTCAATCCCGCGAACTGACAGACAGACAGACAGACCGACAGACGGGCCGACGGAATTGATGAAACATATTTTTTGGCATCTAGGGACGCTAAAACGTGGAGATATATATAAAACCTGAAAGAGTGGGTGATTTCTTTCGCGATTACAATCATTTTATTTGGCCGCCATCTTGAATTAGAACCATAGTTTCACTAGTTGACCTCTATACCACAGTTAGTTATCGCACACAATTTGAAATAAATTCATTAAGCAGTTTTTTCAGGCTGAATTTTTATATATTTTACTAAGCCGCCATTTTGTTCCGCCATCTTGGATTCGTACCAAAATGTAACCAGTTTATTCCAATTTAATACTTGATGTTTTTGCAAAATTACAGATAAATTGGATTCGTAGTTTTTTAATAATAACTTTTTTAATGTTTCACTAGGCCGTCATTTTGTTTCGTCATATTGGATTTTTACCAAAATCTTACCAGGCCATCTCCAAGTGACCCTTAATTTTTGACCAAAATTTGAAGTCAATCGGGTAAGTAGTCTTTAAGCTATGCCGCGAACTGACAGACTGACAGACAGAACAGAAAGACCGGCAGACGCACCGACGGAGTTCATAAAACATATATTTTGGCATCTAGCGACCCTAAAACGTAAAATGTGTAAAAACGAGAAGGTAACTGTTTCACGGTTACAAACATTTTATTTGGCCGCCATTTTGTTCGGCCATCTTGAATTAGTACCACTATTTTACTAGTTGATCCTTATACGACAATTAGTTATGGTACACAATTTGAAATCAAACCATTAAGCACTTTTTTCAGGCTGAATTTTTAAATATTTTATCAAGCCGCCATTTTGTTCCGCATCTTGGATTCGTACCAAAATGTTATCAGTTGATTCCAACATAATACTTGATATTTTTGCAAAATTTGAGATAAATTGAGGATGGATGAGGAGTTTTTCAATAATAATTTTTTTAACATTTCATTAAGCCGCTATTTTGCTTCGCCATATTGGATTTTTACCAAAATGTTACCAGGTCACCCCATAGACTCTTAATTTCTGACCAACATTTCAAGTCAATCGGGTAAGTAGCTTTTCACCTACGCCGCGAACAGACAGACAGACAGATAGACAGACAGACCGATGGAATTGAGAAAACATGTTTTTCGTCATCTAAAGACCCTGAAACGTGAAGATCTGAAAAAATCTCGGAGAGTGATTTTTTCACGATTACAATGCTTCCCTTTTACGAGGGAAGTAAAAATGTTTTTAGTAGCGCACACCCTGTATAATCATATTTTGTCACATAATAATATGAAAATACCTGTAAATACACTTACTAGTGTATTTACAGGTAAGGGGAAATTTAGAGTTATACATCGTTAAACAAAATGCAATGCTCTTATTATAGATCCCTGGCCACTGCGCAATATGTGCATCCAGAACTTATATCAACTGACAGAATGCGTTGTTCATATATTGTATACGTTAAAGTATCTCTGGCGCCTGCACTTTACGTTATTGCACGTTGAAGTCATTTTATTCAGACACATACAATACATATAAAACAATCAAAAATTTAAATATGATCTGGTTGGTATTTTTATACGCAAAAACCAAATAATATTTATCAAAATATTCTGTATATTGCATTTTTTTCATACTATTTACAGCCGGAGGAATATTCAATAAAATCATCCTGACAGTTTCGCATCAAATCCTCCTGGGGTGGCCCTTTATGCAGTGGAAGAATGATTTCAGCTGATCAACCTGTCCATATCGTAATTCTTATAGCTCGCTAATTAGGACATCAAAAGCAAAATGGCGACCGTCAGCCTACCAGCCTACTCTAGATCATTGTACCTTTCCCCCCAAGTTAAAAATCTTGACGGCCGACAGTTGGCTGTTCACAAACCGCCGCTATATTTATCATAAAACTTGTGTTTCATAATGTGGCAGTTTTACGTTTAATTCTCTATAGTGTGGTTCGCGTTGTTTTGCGATTTGTAGTTTTCGTATATGGCTGCACGAAAAACGTTTATGCAATTTTTAATGGAGATTGTTTTTAATCTGTCGTGACTTCGGAATTATTCGGACATGCGCATTTCGTAAGTGCGGTGAGTACTTACTTCAGGATCTTGTTATATTTTAGACCGTACTGGAATGTTCTCAGTTATGGCCGTTAAATCCAAAAAACAACTTAAATAAAATATGTAAATTATGATACACCACATAAAATAGTATTGATAAAGTAAATTTAGCACTACATCACTACATTCCACATTTATAAATAATTTGTGATATACTGGTAATAATTCTTTGTTTAATATTATCAAAATATTCAAAATCCGTTAACTTTTAACGTATACATTTATTATGACGCATATATGCAAACTTTTCAGTAAGAAATCAATTTTAATCGAATGGTGATCTAGATACTGTCAACCTTAAATTGTATATAGTATGTGTCGACAATAAAATATTTGTATAAAGACGTATTTTTTTCGGGAAGTTGATGAAAGCGCGATTTTTTCTGTTTTAAGTATCATCGTCCATTTCGTAATGAATGTGGAAAAGAAACGTAATGTAATGTAATCTCTTAACTTGTGTTTTTGTCTGTTGTTTAATAGCACTCCTTAAAATACCGTTAAATTATAAAAAATGAAGATAATTATAAGATTTCCTATTTTCGCTTGAGGATTTGAGGATGACTGTCTCCATTCCTGCTTTACCGTGGCGTATATAGACATTGCTTCTGGGGGGGGGGGGTTGGTGAGGTGAATTTTAAACAACAAATAAAGAAGGTCTTTTTTAGTTTCAGATTTCTAGATAAGTGGACGTTTTGCATTTTGAGCATAAACAATATGAACAATAAAACTAAAAAAAATAAAAGAAGTGGATCTGGAGGAAAGGGATTTAACCCCCAACCCCCCCTTAAATACGCCAGTGCTGCTGTATAATTACAACATCGATTCAGACTTAACTTTCACTTTACTAGAATGCGACAAATCTCTAATTACAGTGAAAATTATTTGAAAAAATTTGAAAAGGAGTAATATATATATATATATATATATATTTAAATAACTAATTACAAAAAAAAAATAAAATTAATAAAACTAACTAATCATATTATTATAAACTATCTAAGTTTAACATTTAGAAGGTTATTTTTTACGGATTTGATGAGTTAAAGGAGTATCTCAAAGTATAAAAATAATTGAAAATAGAAGACAGAGGCGATTTGAAAATTCCTTTCGTAAAAGCAGGTGCTAACATTTGTTCTTCGATCATGTCTTATTTTAAGCTAGTGTTACATAACTTCAACTTGCATTGCAATAATGTATTTATTTGCTAACTGGTCATGGTACATTAGGCTTAAAACAAGCTTATAAATGTACGCTAACCTTAGGATATTTATATCTTTCTGGCGGCGCCTGTTTTGGAGGATCGTGGGAAGTCAGCCTCCTTCCTTTGGGCTCTTTTGCAAGTCATTTATTGTCAAAAGGTTCTTCAGTGTTAAGGCTAAAAGCGCTGATTCTGTGGTGTGTAACATCTGTGCGCATATTCCCACAGGAAGCCTGCTACAAACCTACTTAATTTAAAAAAGTGGCAAACTAACCACATGTGTCGGTGGGTGCCCGCTTTGTCAGGACACACTCTTTCTCAGAGTATCAAACACTAATCAGTTCATACGCTATAGTCGAGTGTATGTCGGCTCACGTAATGACTATGTTTCTACTCCGGGAACCTTGTAACGCAGCATAAATTTAGTTTATAAAACTTTATTCCATCAGGCGTGGTTATGTGGTAAAACTCCTAACCTGTGCTAACCAAAAACGTAGTTCGATAACTATGACATGATTACATACAAAATTAATTGTTTTGATAAAAAACCTTCCCTTGGCTGTACCGACTCTTATTAACTTGACATTGAGAGCGTCGCGTCGTGCTATACCTTATGAAATGCGTTAGGGACATCAAAAGATGTGACTTCAATGATTCATTTTTTCCTAAAACTGTCGTGCAAGACGTGTGGTTCGGTGTATAACTAAGTGGCTATAAAGTTGTACTGCTTTGCTCGGAGAATGTGGTATTTTTGTATCGGTTTTTTTTGTGATTGGGAATCATTTTTTCATTTAGCAGGAAAATGTTGCATATGCAACACGTCACAATGTCTGTGAGTTCGTAATTTTGGGTAATCTGGAAGGTTTTTAAGTGTCATGTTAGTAATGTCGTCCGAACCAGACACACTGTTGACAACTATTTATCATTTCTTTGACTAAAAAGTCTGGGCTGGTTGAGAGAAGTTCATGAATATTTGGATTTTTAATGTATGAATTCTAGCTTATCTGGCATGAACGAGGTGTTGGATGTTGATTCCGAGAAGTGGGATTCAAGAGTGAAAGTGCAGGCTTCTAGTTTGTCTATATGATTTGTGAGGAGTATGTTATTATATCGTAGAGCATTCGCCATTCTTTAGTCATAGTGTCAAAACTGATTTGTCCCGGGTTCTTAGTTGTTAAAGGATTTGGAGTGAGTCACAGTTGCCAGGGTCATCTTACATAGATAACCATAAGGTGCATAATTGCATGTACATTGAAATTTAAGTAGTCATCAAAGTGTAAATAACACTAGTATTGTCGCTTTCTAGTTGTGATTAATGCAAAAACATAGCAAACTAGAAAGTTTTATCATCTTTATAACAAGTTAGATAGAACAGGCTTATTTCAATAAATTGTCTCAAATTAATAAGAATATATTATATGGCTTTTCTTTGACGATATTCCCTATTAGTTTATTTTTGGCTGTACTTAGTCCTTAGTTAACTAGTTTAAAACTTTTTCATTGACAGACCTTAATATACATTTAATCGCATAAAATCAAATTCGTGAATTAGAACGTTCCTTAGCGCATTTATTGAACTGTTGTTAACTTATCCTATAAAGCATTTAGAAACGATAAAAGTTGTGAAAATTTTTAAAAAACCTGGACGGTAACTCCAATATATGTCACCTTTCCGGTGATACCCTGTGGGTTTTAAAAGGAGCTCTGAGAGGACACTACGAGTTAAGCAAATATCTTCACAATATATAGGTAAATGATACTCCTCTTTGTAGATAATGTGAACAGGAAGATGAGAAATTTTCACACATATTTTATGGTATATCTTTATGGTTTCTTGTTGCATCAACGTCCGTTAAATGAGCTTAAAGGTGGTCTACCTCTCCCTAGGTTATATTCTCACTTATGCAGTTCTATAAGACGAACATACTTAATATATACGTTAGTTTCGCAAAAATGTTGACTTACTCACTGCTTAATACAATTTTTTTCTTACATGGGCTTACCTAGGAAAAATACTGAGATCGAGAACATTTTCTGAAAACGTAAATTGGGTTCTTTCGAAGTTGGACGGTCCCTAGAACATCAAGGATACATTAAAATATTTTTGATATCTGCATGTAATTATACTGATTTCAATATATATATATATATATATATATATATATATATATATATATATATATATATATATATATATATATATATATATATATATATATATATATATATATATATATATATATATATATATATATATATTTATATATATATATATATTATATATATATATATATATATATATATATATATATATATATATATATATATATATATATATATATTAAGTCATAACTTCATTTATTTGTGTAAATTTGTAAATTTATTTGCTTAGATAATTAACATTACTGTTATTTTGAGAACATTTTGAGAGAACCAAATTATCTCTACAATTCGGATATCAATTGCGCGGATACTTGGTAGTATTTCAGGTATACATTAAAAAATAATTATTTTATCAAACAATACAGCGACCCTATTTAAACTGAATCAAATAATGTGTACATAAATTTCCTGGAAACTCTAAGATTATCGGCATTTTGACTTTTGTTTATCAAACTAAAAGACATGGATTTCTGGAATAGTCACTCCTTGTATATGTGCATTATTTTTTTATTTCGGGTGTTTGTTTTAAATTAAGTTAGTTTTGTTAATTTTTTGTTTCTTATAACTTTTCTTTACCATCTATAATAAACTAATATTTTTCTCTATAAATACAAGTATATATCTCACGATTAATACAGTCTTTCTGACTTTTTAAACATTTTATTAGTTCATCCCCATTTCACACTTGATTTTCGTGCAAAATTTGAAAGGCAATTGTATAAATAATTTTTCGATACTGATTTTTTTTTACATTTTGTTAGACCGGTATTTTTTGCTACATTGGATTTTACCACACCGTCACTAGTCCATACCTATATGGTTCTAGATTTTTGAGCAACTTTGAGGTCAATCGTGTAAGTAGGTCTGTTGAGCTATGAGTGGTGATTTTTTTTTAAGATTATAGTAAATCTCTTTTATGCCAATATATATATTAGCTATTATTTAAAATAAAAAAAAAATTACAAGCGTTGGTTCGTTCACGACAAAGACCCGTTATTTTTTAAATAAAATTTTACAATTTTGTATTTTCATCTTCATAATAGAGTCATTTCGCCTAAAAATAAACATATACATTAAGGCCTTTAAAGTTGAATTCACTCAACAAGAAGTATTATATGGAACTGTCTGCTGTTCTCTTATAATTATAATGTAATAATATAATCTATATATATATATATATATATATATATATATATATATATATATATATTTATATATATATATATATATATATATATATATATATATATATATATATATATATATATATATATATATATATATATATATATATAGTAGGTAGGTAGGTAAAAATTTGACGGAGAAATTTTTGTTGGAACATAGTATGATAATATGTTGTTTTATAGGTAATTTGAGCTGAGAAATTCATTAAACACATTAATATTGACGAGGGATTCATATTTCTCAAGATATGACTAAATTTTTACAATAATACATACAAATCTGAAAATTCCCGTCTTTTCAGAGAGCCATAGAAGTTCAACCATATTTCCTAGGACAAAATAAATGTCTTTTTCTTTTTTTATGACATCAAATTGGTACATAAACGAAGTTTTAACAAAATCGATTTCCCAAAAAAAGTTCGAAAATTTTGCATGTAACGTATGGTTTTTTGTAGCTAAAAATTTGACGGAGAAATTTATATTTATATATATATATATATATATATATTTATATATATTATTATCATATTATATATATATATATATATATATATATATATATATATATATATATATATATATATATATATATATATATATATATATATATATATATATATATACATATATATATATAGATTCTTTATAATTTCACGGCTGTTTGAAAATGAAATGGACAACACGAAATATATAATAATCCTATTGATGTTACTGGGACATTAAATAGATACTCTATTTACTTTGTGAAAGCTTTCGGATTTATTTTAATCCTTCCTCAGTCACACTACAAAATGGTTTGTTAATATAAAGTAAATTATTAAAATATTTTAGACTTACTGTAAGTGAGGTTACAAATATAAACAGCTATCCAATAGGAAATTCATTTCTGTGAATGAAAGGAACACCTCTTTATATAAGTATTTAACACAAAACAAACAGACTGGAAAAAACAATAACAAAAAATTTTTTTTTTTTTTTTTTTTTGATTACACACGAAACCGTTGAAAGGTAGGTTTCCAATTATTCGAACTTAACTAGAATATTAAGAATAAAATATGTGCACCTATTTGTTTCTTTTTTAGATAGCAAAAAAAAAAAAAAAAAATAATCCTTCTTTTGTGTTTTGAAGGCCAGGACGATTATTTGGTTTTAAGGTTTAATAAATTGCTATATATTATATTGAGATTCTGTATATCCGATTTTTTATTCATCGGGTTTTCCTGATTATTTATGTGCACCATTTCGAGAAAATTTCTTTTAAAATAATTAATTTCACATTCGAGAATCTCCGCCTCTGCGAAATTTGCTGAATGACCTGTGTCTCTTACGTGTTGGGAAAGGGCACATGCTTCGGGTTTTATTCTTATATCACTTTTATGAGATATTATTCTATCTTTTAGAGGCCTTGAGGTTTGCCCTATGTATTTTTTATTGCAATGTAAACAATCTATTTTATATACTACATTTGATTTGTTATGCCTTTTTGTTTTATCTTTAAGAGAACTAAAAAGTTTGCTCGTAGGTTTAACGGCTTTATTGGCTATAACAATATTTTCTTTTTTGAATATGTTCGCTAATTTAGGGGTTAATTCCTGAACGTATGGAAAGGAAACATACTTTTTTATTATTGGAGGGCTAGTAGAAACAGTTGGTGAATTGTTTGGTACTATAGTGTCAGTTGAATAGATTAATTTCTTTAGCAGGCTTTGAGGGTAAGAGTTGTCCAATAGTAGGTTATTTAGACGTTTTAGATTTTGATCCTTTAATGACTGATGATAGATTGACAAAATTCTATTTTTTAGGCCAAGTATGAGGTTTATTTTCATTTTTTCGGAATGGTATGAGAAATAATTTAAATATCTACCTTTTGGTTTTATGTACCAGTCCAATATATATTACTGTTGGTTCTAATAAGTCTTGTATCTAAAAATGGCACACTTCTCTCAGATTCCATTTCAATTGTGAATTTAATGTACTGATTATAATTATTGAAAATATTGAGTAGCTCTGTTTCGCTTCCAATCGGAATGGCGCAAATTAAATCATCAACATATTTTTTTAAAAAGGGTATTTCAAAGTTCAGCTTTGGGATGCAATCGTATAATAAATCATCCATTACGTATTGCGCTAAAATGGGAGACATTTTTGAGCCCATAGGGGTTCCGAAAACTTGTTTGTAAAATTGATTGTCAAAAGAGAAACAGGTATTGTTAAAAACAAATTCTATTATTTCTAAGAAGTTTGATTGATTTAAAGAACAGTGATTTTTTGATTTTGGACCAATTTTTTTTAATACTAACTTTGACTAATTCTAATGGGATATTGGAAAATAAAGACGTAACATCTAAGCTTATAATGTGGTAATTTTCCGGTAGCTGAAACTCGTTAATAAAATTTGCAAAATTAAAAGAGTCTGCTATGTAAAATAAACATAAAACCTATATTTGAGCAGTTGGGGAATCCTAAGAGAAATTGTGGGTTTATGTGTTTTTGGCAAACCGTAAAACTTGAATTCATCTTTTTTCGCAGTACAAGATTTTTTCAATTTTGAAATTATTATATGGAACTTCGTCTGCATAGTTGTAAATATTGTTCTTTGTAAATTGCGACCGTGACGTTGCCTTTGTCTTCGTATGTAGATTCTGGGTGTTGTTTTAAAAAAATAATGTTGTCTCTGAATCTTCTGTAATAATTGGTGATAATTGGCAATATACACGCATATATGTGATATATATCACACGTAGACAATATGCGTGAAAAAATATTTACAGTGCACAGGCGGCCAATGTCATCATATATATATATATAAAACAACACCCAGATATCTACATTACGAGATCTGACAAAGGCAACGTACGGTCGCAATTTACAAAGAACAATATTTACATATATATATATATATATATATATATCCTACATCTATAATTCAACAAAAAGCCAACCAAATAATTTCAAAATTGATAAACAACTATATATATATATTTATATAAGTATATAAAACACATATATAGACCAATAATATCCTCCATAGATTCCCCAACTGCTCAACTAGCTGGTTTTATTACAGAGGTTTTAAACACTGCATACGATTATAATAACGAATACTACATAGCAGACTCTTTTAATTTTGCAAATTTTATTAACGAGTTTCAGCTACCGGAAAATTACCACATTATAAGCTTAGATGTTACGTCTTTATTTTCCAATATCCCATTAGAATTAGTCAAAGTTAGTATTAAAAAAAATTGGTCCAAAATCAAAAATCACTGTTCTTTAAATCAATCAAACTTCTTAGAAATAATAGAATTTGTTTTTAACAATACCTGTTTCTCTTTTGACAATCAATTTTACAAACAAGTTTTCGGAACCCCTATGGGCTCAAAAATGTCTCCCATTTTAGCGCAATACGTAATGGATGATTTATTATACGATTGCATCCCAAAGCTGAACTTTGAAATACCCTTTTTAAAAAAATATGTTGATGATTTAATTTGCGCCATTCCGATTGGAAGCGAAACAGAGCTACTCAATATTTTCAATAATTATAATCAGTACATTAAATTCACAATTGAAATGGAATCTGAGAGAAGTGTGCCATTTTTAGATACAAGACTTATTAGAACCAACAGTAATAAAATTATATTGGACTGGTACATAAAACCAAGCAGCTCAGGTAGATATTTAAATTATTTCTCATACCATTCCGAAAAAATGAAAATAAACCTCATACTTGGCCTAAAAAATAGAATTTTGTCAATCTGTCATCAGTCATTAAAGGATCAAAATCTAAAACGTCTAAATAACCTACTATTGGACAACTCTTACCCTCAAAGCCTGCTAAAGAAATTAATCTATTCAACTGACACTATAGTACCAAACAATTCACCAACTGTTTCTACTAGCCCTCCAATAATAAAAAAGTATGTTTCCTTTCCATACGTTCAAATTAACCCCTAAATTAGCGAACATATTCAAAAAAGAAAATATTGTTATAGCCAATAAAGCCGTTAAACCTACGAGCAAACTTTTTAGTTCTCTTAAAGATAAAACAAAAAGGCATAACAAATCAAATGTAGTATATAAAATAGATTGTTTACATTGCAATAAAAAATACATAGGGCAAACCTCAAGGCCTCTAACAGATAGAATAATATCTCATAAAAGTGATATAAGAATAAAACCCGAAGCATGTGCCCTTTCCCAACACGTAAGAGACACAGGTCATTCAGCAAATTTCGCAGAGGCGGAGATTCTCGAATGTGAAATTAATTATTTTAAAAGAAATTTTCTCGAAATGGTGCACATAAATAATCAGGAAAACCCGATGAATAAAAAATCGGATATACAGAATCTCAATATAATATATAGCAATTTATTAAACCTTAAAACCAAATAATCGTCCTGGCCTTCAAAACACAAAAGAAGGATTATTTTTTTTTTTTTTTTTTGCTATCTAAAAAAGAAACAAATAGGTGCACATATTTTATTCTTAATATTCTAGTTAAGCCTCGACTCCGGTCGAATACATTGGAAACCTACCTTTCAACGGTTTCGTGTGTAATCAAAAAAAAAAAAAAAATTTTTTGTTATTGTTTTTTCCAGTCTGTTTGTTTTGTGTTAAATACTTATATAAAGAGGTGTTCCTTTCATTCACAGAAATGAATTTCCTATTGGATAGCTGTTTATATTTGTAACCTCACTTACAGTAAGTCTAAAATATTTTATAATTTACTATATATATATATATATATATATATATCTATTTAATGTCCCAGTAACATATAGGATTATATATATATATATATATATATATATATATATATATATATATATATATATATATATATATATATATATATATATATATATATATATATATATATATATATATATATATATATATATATATATATATATATATATATATATATATATATATAATATGTTGTGGAATGTTACATTGGCCTGCAAATAGCCCAGACCTCACACATGTAGATACATTGTTTTGTGGCTATTTGAAAAAGTGCAAAAAATTACGTGCCAAGCAGTGAAAATTTCTTTTAGTATCTATATGTTCTAATTCATTTGTTATTGATTATAATCACTTGTTATCAATATCAAATTTTATTGCTTGAAGGAATAATTCATGTTGACTAAAGTCAACATGAATTATTCCTTCGTCAGTTTTAACATTACTAATGACTTAAATACCTACAATAAAAAAGGTACCATTTACCTTGTTTTCAAGCTGGACTCACAAAGCTATGTGAAATAAATTTTAAATTGAAATTGAAAAAACCACTGGAAATCGCATAAGATATGTCATACAAAATAACTTTTCCATGGAATCCGAAAAATGGGATAAAAATCATACCATCCAATTAATAATAAGCAAGAAAATAGATCTTTTGTACTATACCTTTTTTATTCGATTCTCAGCTGTTTCGCTGATAATATCTATGAATGATCCATGAAAATTCACAACACTTTCTTATTTTCTCTTTTCTTTATAAATAAAGAAGTTATAATTAATTAAGAAACCTTATTTTGCTTTTCAATGTTATTACCGTAATAAATATTATATGACCATCTTCAGCAAACTACTAAATATTATATTTGAATGCACTCTTCTAACACTAACATCTTTCCGAACTAAAGTCACCCGAAAACTGATAAAAAGAGTTGAACCAATTTGTGGTTAATTCGAAAACCACAAAATGTCAGCAAACTACCTAAAAGTGAAATCGAGAGCGAAACGCATCCCATTGTTAAATCTATTATTCCGGTCTTACCTATAAATAGTATTTTTATTGCTACTCTAAAATGGTGGCACTAAAATTTTATGCCTATGCGTAACATAGTAAAAGTAAAAATTTGAAAGCTGAAACTAAAAGTTTGATTTAGGGATACATGTAAATTAGATCTGCAAGATTGAAGGGGTTTACAACCCAAAATAATTTTTTTGCTGTTAAGTGGGATAACGTAGTCACACGGCCTATTTTATTTTAATGGATAGTTCTTAAAATTTCATTTTAGAGGATTAAGGTGATTTGAAAAAATCCCTCTTTATGCTGAAAAGTATTTTTACTTCCCTCGTAAGTCGGAAGTACTCTAATTATGAATATATTTCGAGAGTGTTGCAGATCTTTGCTTTTTAGAGTCCCTGGACCCCGAAAAACATGTTTACCACTTCCTGTCAGTCTGTCCGTCCGCCGTTCTGTCTTTACGCGGCAAAGCCAAAACCTACTTATCGGATTGACTTCTAATTTTGATAAAAAATTAAGGATAATATGGTCATGGAATGGAAACACTTAAAAGTAAAAATCGAATATGGCGGAACAAAACTGCGGTTTCACAAAATGTAAAAAATATTAGTAAGAAAAGATAAACTCATAAGATTTTCGTATAAAGCCATTATGGCGGAACAAAATGGCGGCTTGACAACATGTTTAAAAATTCAGTACCAAAAAACTACTTATCCAACTGACTTGAAAAAGCGTGAAACAGGGATGGAAAGGCAAAATTCTAGTGCCAATTCTGTATGTCGAAAAAAAAATGGCGGTCTAATAGAATTTAAATATTCGGTAAAATTTCATTTCCTGAAATAACACCTTTTTATATAGGAAAACATAGTTTATTTATATATATAAGCTTTTTAAATATAGTTATGAAAAATAGATATAGATAGATAGAATAGATAACAATAATACCAATAATAATTAATATTATTAATATTATTCCGATATTTATTCCAAGCAAAAAGGTACAGCCAGTGAGTTTACAGCCTTTGCTATTACCATATGAGTAACCCATAATCCACTGTATTTACTATACTGGGCTTAGTTTAAACACATAGGTAACGTTTGCCCCATGGATCTTGGGCTATAAAAAGAATGCTAGTTACTATGGAAACGCTAAATTACGTATTGGTTATTGGTTAAAACTCTGCATAACCATGGAGTCGGCCCGTTTTTGACAATCTTCCCTCTTTCGTCGCAGCCCAAGATCCGTGGGACAGATATTTTGGATTTTAAAACATCAGGATAATCGTTTGCAAACAAAATTAGGAAAATTGCCAATAACTTACGCTAAACCCATCACACCTTAAATAACACTACTTTGGCAACCATCAAACAGTGTCAATAGGATCGTGTACGGTCACTGGGACGTGCATACAATCATACAAGAAGAATTTATTCTTGGTCAAGGCCTCTCGTCTTCTCGATGATTCTTAGCCTGTGCCATCTGTGGCACAGGTGGAAAAATTTCGGAAGGAAATCTAAGGCTCCAAAACTTTCGTACCTACACTGTTCTCGAATAACGCGAGGACATGGCGAGTGTCCGCTGGTAACTCAAGATGAGATGGAAAATACCTTAACATATATTACACCTAATTTCTACGCTCACGAATATTGAATGTGATCGCACCAGTTCTGTAAAATATTATCGAGCAGCGAGGAGGAAAAAAATGGAAAGAAAAATTACTGGTAAATAGAAGCATTACTTGAGATTCGATCAAATATAAGAGTAATTTGTTAATGGCTGGAATCGACTACAAAAAGGTTTCGCCAATACATTATATGCTTTGTTGATGCATCTCGTACGTTGCAGTGCAAGATTCAGTACTGGGTTGTACTGAGTAGCTCATGTCGCTTTAGAAATAAAAATTTTCTATAACATGAGGATTTAATAAATTTATTACAGTACCACTAAATACCAATAAATTTATTACAGTACTACTTACACGTTACGGAGTAGATTTCATTGTCGGTTGGCGCTCGCCATCTAAAAACACGACAAAAACTGGTCTTGCGTGCGTCGTATCGAAATGTTTCACATCTGGTAGGTTTAATCTGTGGACTGGCTATAGCCAGGCAGTTGAATGGAAAATTGTTTTCTAATTTTTATATTAATATTCTGAAATGTGTAATGGCAGTAATAACTGATTGGTTTAGCATTTTCGAAAATATTTTTATTTATCAACATCGTGATTGAATTGAGGTGGAACCTCGTTGGATATCCATAAATACTTGGAATCGTTTTACCCTAATTTAATCAAGTTAAAATAATTTTTGTTTAATTTTAACGGGTGCTTTCGCGTCATATTTAGTTTTGACATAATACTCTTACACGCTAATCACAGTTAGGTATAAAATAATATGTAAAAGAGAAAAAAGTTAATTTTACCAAATACTACTAAAAATATTTAGGTTCAATATCTGAACGTCTTTTTTATTTTGAATATATTTGTCCAAATATAAATTTTTATCTTTTATGATTTTTTGATCTAAGAACCGATTTATTTTGTTCCGAGTAAAAAGAATTTACAAATTTTTCTAATTGTTTTGCTATTAGTTATTCGATAAAAAATGTATTTCTAGAATTTTATTACGCCATGCTAGCTTTTTTGGGGCCGTATTGGGACGTGACTTGAGCTTATGTTTTAGGTAAAAATTGCCAATAGCAATTTATTTTAAAACCATTTGTTAATTTATGTACTTTCATGACCATTTTGCATATAATACGAAAAAAAATCAAACAAATCCATAATTTACATAAAAGGTGGCAGTTTCGATCGCCGCATAAGATACAGTTGATTCCTTGGATGTTTATCCATCCATCATTATTCATATTCATACGAATTGAATCAAAATTTCCTGGATTAAATTGCCAAAAAAAGTCACATGCATTCTGGACGTCGATATAAATGTAAACAATAATGTTATAATAAATTACTATTAACTGACAACAGTAGTACCTACTAGCAACAAAAATACGACAGAAGAATCATTCTAAAAGGAATAATTCGAAGATTAAACAACATAATAGTTTATAAATATATAAATACGAAAAGTATAAAATGACAACAACAAACAAATCCTTAACGTTTGAGGCTTTGATATCGTTTTGGTAATTTAATCTTTTCACATATTTCTTTAATGAATTCATATTTGGAAAAATATTTCATGTTTCATTGGTTTCTTTTATAATTGATTTATGGAATATCAAACGATAAGGGAAAGCAACTTTTTTATATTATATATATCCAGTGGCCCAACTGTATTCACACATCTTCTACATGTATTATACGGATTTTTATTTTCAATGAAATATTTTATCCTAAATTGTTTAGCATTTGTTAAAAGTTACGAAATAAAATATACTTCCTATTAAAAGGACTAATTTTATTTTATTTTCAAATAAAGTAATTATATCAAAAATAGAACACAAAACCTACTACTAATGTCAATAATACGATTCGTACGTTTTTAAGATCGTTAAAAGAAAAAGGAAAAAGCTATAACGCATTGGGTCTTAACATTTTTTCCTTGCTTATTACTTATACATACATAAAACAGCATATTAACGAACAGTATTAATGTAAGAGGAACTTTAATTAAAATATTTTAAATTCCAAGACTAGAAGTAAAAGGCCAGGAAAAGTTCGTTAATTTAATTTTATTAATACATTTTAATAATAAAAATGATCTACGCATTCTTGTTTTTCATCAAATAAATTCACCAGTTACTTTCGTCCAGTCGTGTATTACTAATGCATAGAAATTCTGATATTTCCCTTAAGCGAAACAATTTTTTTCTCTTATTTATCTATCATCCAACATCGACTTCAGCTACTGTACAAATTCTTAAAATTCAACATTATTTTAAATGGTTTTAACACTTAAACAAAATGGTTTGTTTGCAGACGTTTTTTTTACACTTTGTAGGCGTATATTTTATTTAAATTATTGTGGCATCTGAGTTTTAAGAAATGTTTTGATCTGATATATCCCAGGGGTAAATTAATTTTTTACACAAACAAAAAAAAATTTACGAATTTGAAATTATTTTTATTTTAAATTTATGCACTACACGTTATTAGGAAAAAACTAATTTTTCAAATTTGTAATATCTAATTTATTTTTTTGAGAATTCAATTTTTCCTAAAAATATACATTTTTTCCAACAAAAAACTTTACAATACATATAATATTTTGAAAACTTAGTAACTATTTCGGTTTCTTTAAGGAAAACTTAAAAAGAAACTGATTACAATTTGGTTGTCAACATTACTTCAGGGGCTTGCCAAAAACCTTAATCAAAACTCCTGCGAAAGTTCCTTTTCACACTTAACTTCTGGTGATCGTCTTCACATCTAAAACAAAATTTCAATTTTTTGCAAAACAATTTGCCGCAAATTCTGTTTTAATCCCTCCTCTCAATTTCCCCAAATATGCAGGAAATTATCTTCAGAGTTAAAAAGGTTCCACGTATTCTCAAAATACTTAATACCAAAAAGTCCTCTAGCCTTGATAGTATTTCGGCCAAAAAAAAAGCACCCATCTGAACTGACCCCTACCCTTATCAGGTTATCCCAAGTGTCATATGACAAGGGTTTTTTTTTGTAAAAGCTGAAAATCTGCTCCTGTACAACCTATTTCCAAAAAGGGATCCAAATGTCTTCCCTCTATCTACAGACTATATCTATACTTCCAATTATGAATAAGACAATGTAGAAATATATTAATACTGATCTTTTAAATTGACAAGCAATTCGGCATCAATCAGAAAAATTCTGAGGTGTGTTTCCTGGGGCCTAAAATCGACAATAGTTTAGACTGGAAAACTCATTGCACGTCTCTCAAAACAAAGTTCAGTCATTGCTATATCTGTTAAAAAAACCTTCGAGATGTGTTGAAGCGGTCTCAGCTGCTTTCCGTATATTATGGAGAGGTCAATTCAGGACTCAGACGGTGTTATGTTTTGGGGTAATTCTGTCATGGCGATGTACTTATATGGCAAAAGAAGATCATAAGAAGTATTCTTGAAGTGACCGCTTAGACTTCTTGAAGGGATATTTTTAGGAACTTACAGATTTTAACACTTCCGGGTATTTTTATATTGGAGGTATGTATTTATACACATAAGAATCGAGATATTCTTTCTGAAAATAAGGATTTTTCACCAGTATCACACTAGAACCATGAATAATTTTAGTATTCCCTTTGCGAGGTTAAGTTTTAGTAAAAAATCACCTTCAATAAATGGTCTGGCGATCTGTAACAGCTTGCCGTATCAATAAAAGAATGTTATAGTTTAAAATCATTTAAACACTTACTGGTCGAGGCATGTCCTTACAGTGTACAAGAATTTAAATTAAATAGTTTGTTTTAGTTATATGTATTGCAATTTTGTTTGTCTCTTTTTTTGTGATAATTTTTAATATTTTTTTGACGGATTCCACACAATTTTGTAATTGTCTTAAAGGAATACAGAATGTTAAGTAAGTAAGTAAGTAATTCCACAGCAGATCTTTTTCTTTCGTACCTAACTCAATTGTTGTTCTGATTCTATCGAATTCCACGAGGTAGCCCAAATTATTGCCTTCGACATATCCAAAGCATTCGATCAAGCGTGACTGCCTATCGGCTTCCACCCAAACTCTGTAGTAATAGTGCAAGTTTTATTTCCAACAGAAAACATACTTATTCCTCCTGCACATCGATGATCTACTTTCTGTAGCTCTGATAGATAGACTCTATTCCGACGCGCGAAAGAAAGCTTCGAAAATGCCAAATGTAAACGACAGTAGTGAACGGATGTGCACCCGGAATGAAAACATATTATATATATATATATATATATATATATATATATATATATATATATATATATATATCCAAATGACTATATTATGCGAAATTAAATTGGGTTTCACTTACTATTCCTAATGAAAGAGTACATGATGACTGATGAGGGAAGTTCCGGGTAAACAAAATTTACGGATTTTTTATTGTGTCTGGGAGAAGATCCACAGACTTAGATTTTGAACAGATTAACGGATTATATTGTTTACTAGCAATGTTAACTGCAATAATAAACTTCCAACTCTTCAGCATCATCACTTTTTGGCAAACACTTAATCGTCTTGGGTTCTGCCATGCTGCCAAATCACAATCCACTTCTACCGCCGGGGAGCGGCCTTTAACACAGCGTATGCGGCTACATCACACATGTCGCCACTCTTCTTAGAGTTAAAACAAAAAAGAGCAAAATGATAGTGTTGATCTTCCAGAACATGAGAATATTATGTACCTATGTGTTTAGTTTGGATACAAATTTTTCATAAAATTAATTTCAACGTTCGTTGATCTTATTAGAGATTTTGACTTATTTTAACAAGACAAAATTGGGCAAGGAAACAATATTGTATTTTAAAGAAAAAGTTATGGTATTTTCGCCAAACACTATTTGATATAATAATCGGATTAGGTTAAAATTTGTATTTTTATGCATCAAATTATGACTGTGAAAATAATGGGTACTGCATATGGGGTATCTTCTTTAAAAAATGTTGTTAGTCGAATGGCCCAACCGAAAAACCCAGAAACATAATTAAAATATCAATCAAATCGCTCTTTCGACTAGTAAATAAACTTCAAATTGTTTTCAAAAATATTTTGTCTCCACGCCACGACCCAAAATATAGTTTATTTTTAGAAGTTTTAAATTACTAAGTGCTATTGACAGGCGACTTTATTTACAGCTTTCAAGTGTGAAAATGGTTTAAAATATCCTGTGAATTTCCTATCTCAAAGATTTAAAGTGGAATCTACAGAGCGCATCTATTATAAATTATAATGCTCGAAAAAAAAATACGAATAAATATGGGTCTAACAGTTCCTTAAATAAATTCTCCAATTTAGTTAAAAAAAAATGTTAAACCCTAATGGTAATTTAGTGACTGCCAATGATAGGTGTGTGATTTGCGACTATCAAAAGATAGTTGCGTACTCTTGCACCGAGTCTCCTTTTTGACGACAGAGTGCTCATTCCGTAAGCTCTATGTCTATCCCGATCTAATCTAACATACTTACATAGTACATTAGATACCGTATATATTCTCAATAGACAACTAAACAAATAGAAAATAAAATATCCCCTAAAAGGGTCCAACTTTGCTTTTTATCAGTAGACTTGTGATCCGTCCAGAGATATTCGCGGCCAAGGTTTCCATTCTGCTGCCGGCGGCCTCCCGTCTATTGAAATGACCTTAATTCGATCATTGGCTTTATAGGGATGAAATCCAATGATTCGACTTTCTATAATCCTAAATTTCGCTGAGGACAACTTGCGTGAAATCGTGATGCAGCGAATTTACGAAACTGCCTGATGACTTATCTATTCGGAGTATAATTCGTCGCTGCCACAATATCATATTTTATTAAACCAATATTATTAACCTTAGTTAATGAGGCGAGCGTGGCGCCAACGGCTGTGTGTCGGCTGTCGGCGCTTAAGTTCCCCGGCTCGATTCCGAGCTGAAGCAAACTTTGTTACATAATATATATGCTCGCTTTCTGATGGGTTGGTCATTACCAACTCCATCAGTGATACGTTAACTGTAGGTCCATATACCTGTGTAAATAACAACTAAGACACATAGCATAGGCATGTGCGAGAGGTAGGCTTATATTCATATCCAGCAGTGGATTTCGAAATGTCTGTTGATGATGCTGATAATGAATAAACCAAATATGAATGTAGAAAATATAAGGTACATTTTTAGAGAGTACGAAATAAGAATGTAACAAATGAGAAAATATCTAGTAAACCGATTAAGGTGTGATGGCATACTAGGACAGTCAGTGAAGGGCGCCAAACGGAAGCAAACTAATTAAAATAAGAATTACATAAACAGTAAAAATAATTCTGTATTATTTATTTTGTAATGTAAAAAGTGGCTTTTGAATGATCAAATAAATATAAACGATTCACAATTTTTGTTTCATGCTGGAAGGTACTGACCATACTATCCATGTGCAAAGCACTCAATATATTTTTTATAACATATTAGAAATTTGAAAATGGGTTATTTCGGCAACTTATTCTAATTATTATTCAATTGTATAACAAATAGAAAATAATTTTATAAAATGTTGGAAATATACCCTTGCTTAAATCGAATTACTAAAATAACGTTATGATAAGTGATGGAAATAAAAAATCAAGACTGAATTTTAGAGATCTGTTGTTAAATTAAAATTTATCTAAAAAGTAGTTTTTCAAGGCTGATATTCTTAATATTTCATTAGGCCTTCATTTCGGATTCATACTAAAAAGTTAATTTTTATGTAATTTCAAAATTTGAGGTAAATTGAATAACTAGTTTTTTAGTAATAATTTTCTTAACGCTTCACTACGCCGCCATCTTGTTTCGGCATATTGGATTTTGACTAAAATATTACCAGGCCATTTTCACATCACATTTAATTTTTGACTAAAATTTGAAGCCAATTTGGCAAGTAGTTCTTAAGCTATGCCGCGAACTGATAGAGAGACAGGCAAACCGACAGACGGATCGACGGAATTGGTAAACCATATTTTTTGGCATCTAGGGAAGCTAAAACGTCAAGATATGTAAAACCTGAAAGTGAGACTTTTTTTACGATCACAAACATTTTATTTGACCGCTAATTTGTTCCACCATCTTGAATTAGTACCGCAATTTTACTAGTTCATCTCTATACGACAATTATTTATGACACACAATTTGAAATTACCATAAAGTAGTTTTTCATGGTGAATTTTCAATAATTCTATTAAGCCGCCATTTTGTTCCACGAGATTGGTACCAAAATTTGACCAGTTGTTTCCGATGCAAAACTTGATTTTTGTGCAAAATTTGAGATACATTTGGTAAGTAGTTTTTTAGTAATCATTTTTTTAACATTTCACTGGCCCTCCATTTTGTTTCTCCATATTGGATTTTTCAGCAAAATGCTACAAAGTCATCCCCATATGACCCTTAATTTCGGAGCAAAATTGCAAGTCAATGAGGTAATTAGCCCTTTAGCTATGCCGTGAACAGGCAGACAGACAGACAGACCGATGGAATTGAGTAAACAAGTTTTTTCGTGATCTAGGGACCCTGAAACGTACATATCCGAAAAAATCTCGGAGGGTGATTTTCTCACGATTGCAGTAACTCCTTTTTCCAAGGATAGTATAGAGGGAAATTTTTGCATAAAATGTCAAAAATGTAAAATTCCAACTCTGTAATATGTCAAAAACTAGCCGCAAGATTAAGTTATGGCCATGAGAGCCTTTAATCAGGAAGTCAAGAACTGCAACATATCAATTTTTTAGAAAAATTGACTTAAAGCCATTTTCCATAAGAAATGTGTGTTTGTAAGAGCATTCCAAATTTATCATAAAATGATGCTGACTAAAAATCTTTCTTGAGCAGAGCAGAAAGCCGAGTTCTGCATTTAACCCCCCATATAATTTACCTAAACATGTATATTTTTAACCGGATCCCTCTCATCTGCTTAGACGAGGGGTCCGACGACCCTAGGCTTTTTGGACCCATATATTTTTCGAGTATACAGTTCGACATTCCCATTGGCTGACTATGCAACGCTCCATTTAGGCTAAGATTCATGGTTGCTCTTCCTTATGCATGTTTTGTTAATTTGAAGGACGCGCTCTGGCAATTTTTTCTTTATACAGGGACATTTTTAGATTTTATGATCCGCATTCGGTGATTTAGTAGTGAAAGTGTTTCTTCGAATTAAGCTGTAAAATATGTGAGGGTTATGAAAAAATAAGGTAAGAAACTGCATATTCGTTCGTCTTTAAAAATAATTTTCTAAATATTTTATAGTTCCTGTTTTTATACGTTTTTTGTCTATTTATAATATTATATTTGGTTGTGTAATAGAAACAATAAAACGTATTCAATGTTGTTATTTAAATTATAGGTTTGCCTAATAAACTCATTAAATGGTATTTATTAATTTCATTCAAGTGGGGAAAATGTCAGATATAACACTTACTTTTCGTTAGAAATATCATTACAGGCAATTACATTCATTTGATAAAAACTAGTGATGCAAGAAAACTGTACAATTATTGCAGGAAAAATTGAATTTATTTACTTTTTTATACTTATATTTGATTAACCATTGGTTATGTTTTTTAACCTATAGAGGATTATAAATATTTAATTATTTAAAATAGGTGAAACCCAATATAAAATTTACTTACTCCTCTGAGTCATTATATTTTATTACATCAGCCATAAAATAATGATGTCATTGTTCTTGTCTCTTGTTAACTTATTTTTATAAAGTTAAACGTTAAAATCATTCAAAACTTATATATTGTTTAGTGGTAGATTTTTTAAAATACATGGGATCATTTTGTGGTTACTACTTCACAATACCTACCCTAAAGCCTTCTTAAATAAAAATGGGTAAATTATTAATTCACTAACAATCATGATTCTTGTCTAGGGACTTAAAAAGACTTTTTTTAGAGAAATTTAGTTAAATGGGTAATGTATAAATGTATCTACTTTAAAAAAATTAAAGCTGCAAGCAAATAAATCATCACGAATCAAATATTTTTTAAGCCAAAATCTGTTTTTTCGATTTCATAAATAATTCTTCAAAATGTTTGATTTTTCGGGAACTTGCAACTTTTTTAGGAACATTAAATTAATTGGTTTGTGTACATGGTGATGCATAGTGTCCACCCTCTTAAACTATTTGTTTTCATTATCTACTACAAAAATTTTAAAAAACATGAACCGTAGGATATTTTGTATACTTATACATAGAAAACTATGTAAACTAATTAGTATGTGGGGTAGAACGAAAAATCTTTTTTTGATGGAACATCCTCTAGGTTAAATAATTCTTTAAGTACTGGTTGTTTGCTAATACTGCAATTATTTAAACATTTATTTCGATCACAGTAACAGATTAAAATCTGACTGAAATTGTGTAGTTTTTTTTTGCCCTCTTATTGTACATGTAGGAAGATAAGACAGAACTGTTGGTGTACATCATATTCTATAATATTTTTCCCAGATAGGATGCATAACGTTCCTGTATATATTTTAAAGTATCTACAAACCTCATTTTAACATAATGGGGCGTTACAAAAAAGTAGCCGAAATGCAAGCGACGAGTAAATTAGATATTAATTAATTTTACTTTATAATTCTGTTTTTCTTATCTACAAACATCAAGCTTGTAAGCTCCATTTAAAACATAAACAAAAACTAACCAGCGGCTCAATGAGGCTGGGTTCACAGACGTCCTTCCCTATTGTCAAATAAATAATTTTGTAGATGGATTAAGATTTTTTGCAAAAAAAATAATTCTGCAAGAAAAAAAAACTTTTGTAATCAGAAATAGAAGGTTTTATTAGTTTCTGGAAGTTCTTTATATTAATAAAACTACTCATTGACGTATGAAAACTCTGTATTACTTCCTAATAAACTTTACCTATATATCTATTATTATCAACGCTAGCAAAATTTGTTTATTTATTGTTTGATATGTGACAAGACCACACAAACTAATACAAAAAATTAACTGGGTTGTCGTGAAACGAGTTCTATGACATTTTGTGTCTTTCCGCATCATGCAGAAGAGAAAAATTTAAAATTACGTATACGAAAATTTACAAAAGCAGTTACCCTGTGCATATGAAAAGATCAGATACTCAATAAAATAGGGCTATATGCTGATGCGTTCAGAAACGTAATATTTTTGTGATATAACGTAAGTAATTAAGAATTACTGCCCAATTTCGTATGGCCTATTCTAAAATTGGCTCTTAGACGGTAGAACGGTTATTAATATTCAAAACTGAACGTGGTAATAAAATCTACCCCGTATATCGATATAGAAGTCCCAGCGGTAATTATGCTTTAGCGAATTTCCGTCTAAGTAATTTTGTGTCTAATCGTGTTTTAAAATTTTCATCGACCACAGCAACAGATTAAAATCTGATTGATTTTCTGCAGCTTTTTTGTTGTTGCCTCACACTGCACATACAAGAAGATAAGACAGAACCGGTGTTTCTACATTGCTAGCTTAAGGGAAGTTCCCCTAGGTGACGTCATAAGCTATTTTGTAAAAATCAGCTGGTTGACGGCCCATGGTAATGTTGTCCCCAGATAGCATGCATTAGGTTTCTGTTTATATTTTACACAGTGTCTACAATCTTCATTTTAACAAATAGAGAAAAATAATAAATGCTAATAAACCTTCTAAAGCTTTATTGGGTCCCCCGAAAATTATTCAAATTTTTACGTTTAAAATCATAACCTCTAAATTTGGGCAGTTACAAAAAAGTATCCGAAATGGAAGACTCCGAATGAATTAGACGTCCTTCACCATTATCAAATAAATAATATTGTATTTATTTATATTAATAAAGCTATTCATTGTATGTAGTATAACAACTCTATAATAATTACTAATAAAATTTTTCTATATATCTATTATTATCAAAGCTAGCAAAATTTGTTTATTTATTGTTTGAAACATGACAAGACCACACAGACTTATACAAAAACATAATATAAACAGGTCTTCTATTGGTGGTGTATGGTAGCAATAATTAGTGAGATATGTTAAATATTATTGTGTTTTAAATAGTGAAGTATGTTAACTAGTAAGAAAGAAATTATTTTTATCAGTAAATTTAATACTGCAAAATGGTTCGTTATTTGAGCGACTGGGCGAAAATAGGTAAAACGGTTAGATATATTCAAAACTGTGCGTGATAATATAACATAGGTACCTCCATATCGATATAAGAAAGCGGGCGCTCAGGCCTTCATCCTTTAAGTTAACGTGATCTCAGTAGTTACTACGCTTTCGGGAACTTTCGTACACGTAATTTTGTCTGTAACGCTGTCTTATAATTATCTGACTGCTATTCTGATTAGCCCAAGGTGAGGCCTCCTTTCTGGATTGTTGTAAAACGAGTTCTATCGCAAATTGTGTGTCTTCACCGCATCATTCAGAAGTCAAAAATTCAAAATTACGAATACGAAAATACCCCAAAAGCAATTACTCTGATAATTTGAAAAGAACAGAAACTCAGTTAAATATGGCTATATGGTGCTGTGTCCAGAATCCTAGTATTTTTGTGATATATCGTCGGTAATTAAGAATTTCTGCTCAATTTCTTACGGCCTATTCTAAATATGGCGTCAACACGGTAGAACGCTTTTATATATATATATATATATATATATATATATATATATATATATATATATATATATATATATATATATATATATCAAATCTAGACGTGGTAATAAAACATACCCCGTATATCGATATACGAAATTAGACGCCATCTCAGCGGTAACTATACTTTCGTGAATTTCCGTATAAGTAATTTTGCATCTAATCGTGTTTTAAAATTTTTTTTTTTGGGTTGGAGAACGAGGTGTGTCATAAATTTTTCGTGTTTGCCAAATGCAGTACATAAAGAACACAAAATTACGTGTATGGTATTTCACGAAATCATAGATACCTCTAAAATCTATAAAAACTGATGCCGCTTCCACTATCGTAGCCAAGTATAGCCTGGTGACATAGCGTAGTAAAGAATTTCGCTTTGCCCCGTTATTTAAGCTGAAATGCATATTTTCTAAGAAAATAATCTGTAAAATAGGCTTTCCCGTAACCTTCCTCCTCTTTCTTCGTTACAAATTCTTCCTTTTACTAAGTAAAGTCAAGCATGAGCTAATGAAATTTCGATTGAAGTGTTTTACAGACCGGTTGTACCCAGTTACCCGAAGGCGCTTGTTCTTCCTTTATCAAATGAAGTAGAATATGGCCAAATTTATTCTATAACATTTTTTGTGCGGAGCTAAATTGGGCCATGTCTCATATTCTTCGATAAAAAAATTGATTCATAACGAAGGAAATCCATACATTGTTCTTCTTAACTATATATTTCTTCGGATAAAAGTAAGAGCTAACATTTTGTTGATTCTTTTACTAAAACTGTCATTTAATAAATATTTCACTTTTGGACATATTTTCTTTATCTTTCATTTCAAATGTTTATGTTTCTTATGTTTCTTACCATGCGCTTACGACACCATTAATATATTTTCAATTTGAAACTCTTCACTTTCAATATTCTGACGGAGATTTTGCATTGGTACATCAACTCTTACGTAAACTGGAAGCTGGTCTGCTATGTCATACCATGTTAGTAGGATCTGTTCCCTAATATTCTTAATGATTTTTTTTACATAAGTAATAATTGTTGCCTCGAACTATTTAGAGAAACTTTTTGACTCTTTCGTATCCTAAAAAAATATATAGATTAAATGAAAAATAGTTAGAATATAATTAGATAAAGAAATTATGTATTTCATCTGCCCATGCTTAGTTTAAACACAACATCAACAAACAATTCTTTTAGCAAAAAAATAATTAATGTGTTGATTCGTAGTCCTGCACGGATGGAAAAATACCATTTATGTTTTCATTCCGGCTGTGCATTCGTTCATCACTCTCGTTCTGAAAAGAACAATTTTGCTGACGTTTCGCCATTTTTGCCATTTTCGAGGCTTTCTGTTTCGCCTCCGATTGAATAATATATATATATATATATATATATATATATATATATATATATATATATATATATATATATATATAGTCGAACGACATGACACCTTGTTTGTTTCAGTGTTCGGGTATTTCGGTTTTAATATTGATACCCCCTAAGGAAACTGCTTGATGAGCCTTGCCGGAGCAAGTACTTACATGCTGTGTGTGTGTGTGGCCTAGTTCTGAAGTCTCAGTATAGTATACTATAATAACATTAATATATTATGTGTTTTTATTTCAGGAAAAGCTTATAGGCAGTCCCAAAGTGCGTTCTACAACTACCGGTTCCATTTAGTCAAGGTAAATATAGATTTAATAAAAACTTATCGGTTACGGACAATTTTTCAAAATTATGATTTTAAGAAATGTGTTTTCCATGTTTTAAATTAAGATATGTTCGTACCTGTATTTTTAACAGGGGGATAAATACATCTAGAACAATTCGTATAAAATAAAAATATTTATTGGAGATATAGAAAATACAATTAGAGGAAATTAAACCATTCTTAAATATATGGTTTGAGTTGCTTTCTTTAGTGGATAACTCGGGTCAGGATCCATTGTCTTGCAAACCTATAAAAATAGTTTTATTTATGAAAAATGGCAATAGATGTATTTTAATTGGATAAGCGAAACACAATATTTCTAAACATACAATTTAACACAAGTCAGAATACTTTTAAAAATATCATCTTCATACAAATTTATGGTAATATGGATTAAATATTGTTATAAAGTTCTACTTCTTACTGGTTTTAATAAATCACTGTAATCGATTATCGTATTTAAACACTTTATATAATTATTATCAACTAATAATAGTGAAATCTGTTGAAATGCATAACAAATAGCCAAATAACCCTATTTACTTATTTTTAAACAGAGAAGACAATTTTTTATTCTATATATTGATTTTAACACAAATATTCCATCAAATTGTAGGTATACGTACGTGTTGTGGCAATTGTCGCCGCCACAAAATAGAAAGCAAAAAAATTAAAAGCCTTTTTCAAAACGTCAGGTCCCACTCAGAAAGCCCCCAAACGAAATTAAATTTTTATGGACATATAAAAGTTGTGTCGGATGTTTAGATGTGAAAGATAGGTTTATTGATGTAACAATATCATTACGGGCTGTTCGTCCACGTGCTAATATCGTAATAAAACTTTTTAATGGCGCATACATCACAAACACTTCAACGTAAACGTCTTTTGGGCCCTGTTGATGAAAACAATAACATTGCATGACCGGTCATAAAATATTAAGAAGAAAATAATTTTATTTCGTGCAGACTTAGTTTCTATTTATTTTGCGATTCTTACAGCTTCTACTTCCCCTCCGGTAAACTCTATGTAGATGGGTTTTTGAAAAAACATCGCAAACGCCAAAACTCAGATTTTACAGAAAACGAGGTTTACTTCCCTTGTTAAAAAAAGTTTTGTAATCCTGTAATCTCCTAGATTTTTCAGATCTTTACGTTTCGAGCCACTAGATGCCGAGCATGATTTCTCAGTTCTGTGGGTCAATCTGTCTGTCTGTCTGTTGGTCTGCGTGTCTGCCGGTCTGTCTGTTCGCGATATAGCTAAAAAACTACTTATCCGATTTAATGTCATATTATCATTGGTAAAAATCCAATATGATGAAACAAATTGGCTGCCTAGTGAAATATTAAAGAAATTATTACTAAAAAACTGCTTATCCAATTAATCTCAAAGTTAGTACAAAATTCAAGTTATACGTAGAAATCAACTAGTAAAATTCTGCTGCCAATTGAAGATGGTGGAATAAAATAGCCGCTAAATAAAATATTTAAAAATTCAACCTAAGAAAACTGCTTAACGAATTGATTTCCAATTGTGTGCCATAACAAACTGTGTTATAAAGATTAACTACTAAAATTGTGCCACTAATTCAAGATAGTGGAATAAAATGGCGGCCAAATGAAATGTTCGTAATCTTGATAAAAATCACCCTCTCAGGTCTTACATATCTTCATGTTTTAGCTTTTCTAGATGCCAAAAATATATGTTTTGTCAGCTCCGTCGGTGTGTCTGTCGTTCTGTCTGTCTGCCAATTCGCGGCATAGCTTAAAAACTACTTACCAGGTTGACTTCATACTTGTAGTCAAACATTAAGGGTTATATGGGGTTAACCTGCTAATATTTGAAAATAGTGAAACGTAAAAAAATTATTACCTCAAATTTTGCACAAAAATCATTTGTTACATAGGAATAAACTGGTAATATTTTGGAATTAATTTAAGATAGCAAAACAAAATAACGGCCTAACAAAACATTTACTAAGTCAGCCTGAAAAACTACTTATTAGATTAATTTCAAATTTTCTGCAAGCATTAAGTGCGATACAGAGATAAACTGGTAAAAATGTGGTTCGAATTCAAGATGCCGGCCAAATAAAATGTTTAAAAAATCAACGTAAAAAATCTTATTTAACTTATTTTGTGATATGACATGACAAAAAAATGGTGGAGTGTGTCAATGTAAAAACTACTTATTGAATTTATTTTAAATTTTGCCCAAAAATCAAGTGGTAAAATATTGAGGAATCCAGTATGATGAAACGAAATGGCGTCCAGTAAAATTGTTTGAAATGACTGTAGGACTGAACTAAATTGGGTCATACTTCGCTATTCCTAATAAGAGGAAAGATTCATAACGAGGGAAGTTCTGGGTAATGGAAATCTTCTGATTTTTTTCATAGCAACTGTATTTTTAAACGTACAACTTTTACTATATTGCTGTTTTATTTAAAAGTCATTTGAGATAATAAAAGTTAGTGAAACCCCACATTTCCACAGTAAATTGTAACATGATAATCGTTCGGCACTCTTTAAAAAAAATGTACTTGGCTATGTCGCTTCCGATATACATGTAATAAATTAGGGTCACCATTTATTCAAAGAAAGCCTTCACTGTGCAAAAGTTTTATTCAAAAATTAAGAAGTTATGACATAGTTGACTTGAATTTTGATTAAGAAAAAAGTTATAATTAGAAAATAACTATTAATCTGGCAAGAAAATTAGTAGCCTTAGGGCTGCGCTTAAAAAAGACATTTCTTCGCCACAAGGGTTAAAATACCGCTGAATGAAAATAAATAAATATAGAATAATTGAATTTCTTGGCGTCAAAAGTTTTGTAAACGACGTTTTTGACATTATGAAAGCATAGTTATTAAAAGTAAAAAATGTTTTCTTATAATTTACAAGATGTAATAAATAACATTTTCTATAAATATTAATAAATGGCTTTTATTTGGCAATAGAACAACAATAATATGTATACAGATATTTCAGCAAAAATAAATTTGTATAAATAGATAGATAACAAAATTGCCAATAAGGCGAAGTTTAGCTAAGAGCTACTTTACTTAACCTATCTGGAGCACATTGATTTAAAAGCCTGCAAACTTCGCCGCAAAACACGTTTTAGAAATTAAAATAATCTAATAAAATTTCAACTTTCATCTTTAGGGGGTAAAAGATTATCTTAAGTGTAAGAAAGAATATCGTAACCGACGCCGACGGTCTTTATGATTTTCTGTCAGTAGCATATTGGTGGTTACGATATAAATGGAGCTCTATTGGTATTATTAAAATAAACTGTCGTTGGCTAAAGCAAAGAGTAATAAAGTTTAATATATTTACATTTCAAAAAACAAAAATGAGGGTTTTTAAAAAAGTAATTAAGTATAGGTTATTCAAAGTTCTAAATTGATTTTCAGATTCTTTAATAAAATATACGGAATCGCTACCCTGAATTTTCTGGAAGCACTAGGTATATGCCGGAAGATCCCCAATAGTTACAGAGCAGAACAATTTTAATTTAAAATATTTTATAAACAAAACGTTCATATACTATATTTTTTGTCATGCCACTATATTTTCTTTAGGATTAAGAAATAAAAAACAGTACTACTTTAAATTTAAAATCGATAAAAGATAACAATCCGCAAACTGCAATAATACGCTTGATCTTTGGGTAAGAGTCAATAAAAATGTTTACGGCCATTTAAACTGCTAATTAAGAGAAGAAACTAAAACGTACGTCGGATATGTAAAACAGTTATTAAAAAGACGTTTTAAGTTTTGTGAACATAAACACAAACGACTACAATGCTGCATTTGCAAATAATAAGCCCTGATGTGTCTATAGAATGAAGCTGTAACTTCATTTTAACCGCTGGTAATATGTAGGTGTACATTTGTATTATGCGCCAGCGAAAAAGTCGAAAAATGTAAAAGTACACGGGAAAAATCATCTCGGGGGCAAAAATAAGTTTACATAATTAGAATTTTGATCCTGTTTTTTTTCACATGAAATAATATGAACAGCAAACAATGCAAGTCTGAATATATGTCGTTTCAAAAGGACACACCGAGAACAATATCTATCATACTTTTTATGGAAAAATAATGTTGTGTGTCAGTACTATAACTTTATCTTATTACCAGATATTGAGATACAGTGTTTTAAACAAAAACTTTGTCGCGTTCCAGTACAAAATACACGTATAGACATACACAAAATAACATATTTAGTTTATAATAGTACTTCCCCAAATAAGAAAAAAGTTTTATAAGTATTAGTTCGCAAATGCTTTGTACTCTTTATACAGGGTAGTATATTGTAAACGATATTCGTCTTATATCTCAGAAATAAAGCACATATGTTCATATAAAAATGTTTTCATATTTTGGAAAGTACTATACGTTAAATAATATATCAGAAAAGGTAAGATGGGTCTTCATATTTCCCTTGTATTTTGTATGAGATTTGAGCAAAATTTAACATCTTTCACCTTATAATCTGGTAACGGCTTAATATCAGAAAGTCAAAATTAATCGCCAGCTTTTCTCCATAAGAAATGATGATTCCTTTGATAAGAGGACCTCTAATAAAGGTGGTACGCACCAGAAACGCATTTTACGACATGTATATTTTACCTACAGTTTGAACAAGCAACAAATACTCAAGTCTTTACATATTTAAATTTAAAAAAATTATTTTCCTTAGACGTATCACGACCAACTAATTAGAAAGCTGTTTTCAATGATGAAAATTATAAGGGTTATTTTATCATTTAACCACAAATCTATAGTTCTTTTAGCATTTTCAAAATCTTGATTAATCTCGAAATTTGCTTTTTTTGCAATTAAAGCGTCAGATGCTTATTGTGAATGATATTTAGAAGTTTGCCGAAAAAACGAGAAGATATTGCTATTCTTTGGGGAGTGTACGAAATTACTCAATTTAATTTAAATAAATTACTCAATTAGAAGACTCATGTTTTGCTATCCTTTATCTATAAGTTTAAAATTATTGACAACACTTTGGCAGAAAACGGATTTAATCTGAGTTAAGGCGATGCATAATGAACATTACATTTTGTATAGATGAAAGAAACCTTAATTTGAAATGTTAGGTTGAATTTTGTTTCGGCCACTTTTCATTCATTCACACTTGACGGTGAAAAAAATATAAAACTAGTTTATTATCGTCATTATGTTGAGTATTAGAATCCCCAGTCCGATTTGGCTTTTCTATGGCAGGTGTATATATATCCTCAGTTTAGTTTCTTGATCTTCCTGATCTATTTCCTGTTGCTTTACTATACTTGCATTTTTGTCAACATCAGTGTGGAAAAATAATGATACTTATAAGATATAGCTTCAAACTTCTCTTCTTTTTAGGTGTCTATGTTTTCATTTTCTGTGAGAATTTGGGGTTGTGTGATTTCGATATCTAAAAGTGCCAATTATGTTTTTTAATTTGAAATTCATTCTTTAACGTGTGGTGAATTCTAATGTGGGAAATCACATGTAAGATGTTATACAGTCTGGTGCATCGGAGAACTGGATATATGTGGTCCCATGAAAGTTTCAGATTATTATTCCTTTTAAAATACCAATTTAAAAAAAAATTATTTCCGGTCTCGCACGAAATTTTAAGCAAATATTTTGCACTTCATGATACTGTTAAATATTGTCTATTTTATTTATTTTAGAAAAAAATGTCTAAACTTTATGGAAACGGCGCACAGACGGGCAAAATTGAAAAAACCTGGCCAAAACTTAAACGATGATATGTAGTAATAAAATTTCCTTAATGTGTTTATAAGAAATAATATTGTAAAAACTAATTAACATATTTGTCAATTGGCTACTAATCTGGTGGAAAATTTAATAATATAATAAATAAATACTTGACAAAAACATAATTATGTGTATAAAACCGAATTTAAATTGTTTTAAAAAATACTGCCTACATTTTACTGTTTTTATATTATTTAAAGTCATCAACGGCGTAAAATTAATAATTAATAAACTAATAACAGCATCATTTATTCTCAGAAATAATGTCGCATAACTAATTATTGTTTTTAATCCCCGGACCCGGAGTCTGAGTCACTTGAGCTATTAATTTCTGAGTCTTCATTAGTAGTATTAGTAGCAGATCCCTCTGGACGGGGGCTAATAATAAATCTAAGATTTCTTTTTCGAATGACTTGGACTTTCGCCTTGGAAGTTTTCGCATGCTTAATATGACTGGATCAGACGATATAAGCAGTCTCCAAGTTTTGTTGCCTTGAACACTTTCGGGAAAATCCTTCTCTATACTTCTTAATGTCTTTATTTAATGCCTCCTGGGCCTCGTCAGATAATTGTCCTATAGGCAATAAAAAAGATTCAATAATATCTGACGAGTTAATTAAAATTTTGTGGACCGTATTAGGCATGTTGTATCAAGGATATTTTTGTACAAGTATCCTAGCTGTTGTTAAAGCATAATCTTTAAATTTTTGTATATTTATACGGTATCCACTAGATATAGTTTGCAAAAATATTATTATTATCAGTGGTATGATAGCTCAATTGGTTAGGGCGATGCGCTAGACACGCAGAGGTGCGGGTTCGATTCCCGCTCGTACCATAACTTTTGCTACTGATCATATTTTTCTAAAAAAAATCACTATTTTCACAGTTTAACAAACTGATTAAAATACTTCTACTTAACATCTATGTTGTTGAAAGACTTGGAAGAAGCCCCACATATATAACACTTTTTCGTGGATGTCGTAGATGAAGCAGCATTGCACATTTTGCCATCTACCATTATAAAAAGTAAGTTGTGTTCAATGTCCTTGTGCCTACACTAATGGAAGTAGGTGTAAGGTTTTCTATTTCATTCTGCATGGTATTTATTTCTTGAAGTGTTAAATCAGTGGTCTCATGTATAAATTGAATTCTGATTGGACGAAAAGCGGGGTGAGCCTGGACGTGGATTTTGCCAAACTATTTTGTTTGTAGATTTATTTGGATCGTCGCATGTTAATAGAAGTGGCACAAAGGATGTTAAAAATATACTGGCATCCGAACGTTCATCGCTGTCAAAATTTTGCTTGTATTGGCTATACCTAAGTGTCAAACAAGCAAGCTGAGGTTCTGTTAATGTTTCCAATATATCTTTTTGCACCTCCACTATACGATGGGCAGTATGGTTTAGTAAGGCTTGTAATTTTACTTCAGCTTTTTGCCCCGTGATTGTAACTGCATCCCGATTTGGGTAACAGCTCCCCTTGGCCTCCTGAATCTTCTTATACGATGGAAAACGTTTTTTATCTTCACTCCTTATGATCTGATATTGGTGTCTATTTGCTTTAACAAATACTGACAACGCTTTATCACCAGATAGCTGATCAACTTTTTCAGCTCTCTCTTTATATGCCTTTCTATAGTTCTGGGCCCTTTTTGGGGTTGAAAATTGTACATCTTTTATAACAGCTGCAGCATCTATACTTCCTTCAGCGCGCAGACTCATTTGAGCAGCATACACAGGCTCTGAGGAACTCATTGTTGATCCAACATATTCGGTTTGTCTTCGTTTTGTTCGTTCGCTACTAGTCTGGAAATTAACAGCAGGGCGACCACCTAAACTCGCTGTAGGTGATTGCACAAAAAAATGAAATTTTAAATTTGTTTCCAACCAAGTTTTGTTTTCGGCAAAATATCTTTTTTGTATTGGGCAGTCTTATATTTTAATTTAAAATCAGAAAGAAAATGTGAAAGCTTTTGTTTAATTACATTAGATAATAATTCAGGGCAATTAGTTATATCTTTTACATACGAATGCAAATATTCGCAATTAGCTTCAATTTTTGTTGAATTGCATGTCAGTATTACTTCAGAAAGCGTTCTCATACTTAAAACAACATTTTCATCCGGATCTACGTCCCTTGATCCTGAAATAAATAAAAATAATTAGCCCTAAACGATTTGAAAGCGATAAATTGGGGAAAATTCCAAGTGACACAAAACAAAGTTGATTAAGTTATCTCAAAAAGGCAGACAAAAGCGGAAAATATTTTTTCTCCATTTACTATTTAAAGTATTCAGCTACACAACTTTCCAGAAAGTTAAGCCCGGAAGATCCCGGAAGTTTACTAAAATATTAACAATAAAATTAAAACTATAATTTTGCACTACTCCAGAAAATTATTTCTGTATAAAATACACATAATTAAAAAATATTATTATTTTATATAAATAGTATAGCTAAAGGTACTACTTACCACCAGGAGTACAATCCATTTTACTTTGAGCACTATAATGTCTACAATATGTACACAAAAACAGCCAATATTTTTTCGCAAAAACACTTACGCGAACAACATTTAACATTCAACTATTGTCACCGTATTCAACGAAGAGCGCCATCTACGGAATTTCTAATTTTAAAAAGCCCAATGATCTATTAAAGCCCCTAGACGCGTAAAAGTGTGAAATGGCAATCTTCCCGAATTGGGGTTCTGGCCAGCTTTTTGAAATTTTGCCCGTCTGTGCGGCGTTAATCATAAAAAACTTCCGAAGCAATTTATGTCGATATTATTTAATTGTTTATTTTTTAGGATATCTTCTTGTTTCGGAGATTTGATGGAATAAGTATGTAAATATAATATTGGTTCTTTCGGTTAGAGTAGGCATATAGATCGATTTTTTCGTTTTGTTGGAATTAGGCTGTTTACAAAATTAGTCGAATTTTCACCAAAGTCAAAGTTTAATAAAGTTACAAACATTCCTAGGTTTCTGTGGTATCCGCGAACCAATATTTTCGAAGGCCAACCAAGACAAATTACACGTTTTGTGATATTTTGCGAAGTAAATTTTATTCGTTTATTTGTCTTTATTTTCAAAAAAATATTTAAAGGTTTAAAAATAAGTTCCAGTACTGGTAGCGATAGCAATGTATGCCATTTTTTTATTAAACTCTTAAAAACGTTGTTTTTACAATTTTTTTTGGAATTCTTGTGGATTAGTGGACTTTGGATGACTTTAGAAGGTAAATTGAAGCGTCGAGATATAAATATTCTTATTAAATCATAATAAGACGTATAATGCCCAGATTTGATCTGTAAGGGGAAAATACTTAAAATATTTACATGGTCTAGTATATATTTTGATTACTTTTATTTTGTATATTGTATTGATATTGTAAATATCCATTATTTATTTTGTTGTTTGCTAGTTCAAAGTAACTAGATTAACTTTTAGTTAAGTGCTGCATTAATAAAGCCAGTGCTATTCATTACGTATCATTACATATCGTGCAAAATTTTAATATTTTTAAGTTGCTTCATTTTTGTGGTCGATTAAATTTACTTTTTTCTGATTTATAAAAATAATTTTTCAATGCACCGGATGTCTCTAAAAGCGGGGCATGTGTCAACTTTTATGGTTTTAGTGAAACACCTTATTCTTTTCGAGTCTTCCCCGGAAAAATTTCGGTCACTCTGTCTAAGAAAGATATGCCTTTTAACCGACCTCAAAAAAAGAAGGAGTTTCAATTTAACCCTATGTATTTTTTAGGTGGTATAATATTATTTCATTAAATGCGTCACTTTTTAGGGAACATAAAAATATCAGGTTTGATACCTTTATCTTATAAGACAATGGAGAAAATTGACAAAAACCCTGCCATAAGAAGCAGTGCATTAGACAGAGAGCTTTCTCTTCCAACAATCCATAGGATCAATAGGAATACATTTCGCCTTAGGGCAAGGTTTTTGTCAATTTTCGCTGTTGTCTTTAAAGATAAAGGTATAAAATCTAATATGTGTGTGTTTTCATAATCGGTAAGAAGAACCGAATTTTATGAAATATCATGCAGGGTGTTCCATTTAAAATAACAAAGTCGATGCTCAATTTTTTATTTTCCAATTGTCTTTGGAATATTTTGTTGACATATTCTGATGGTTTATATAAAACTGAATAACTTTTATATCCAGCATTTTCTTCAATCTTGAATAATAAACTCTCTAAGGGGGTGTCAATATACACCGATTTGTAAGAATTTTTCGATGTAGTGCTGCAGTGGTCCCATAGCAAGCATATTGAAAAAAAATTAGAAGTGGAGGAATATAATGCCTTGAAATTTGGTGTATGAAGTGTAATTAACCAAAAAAGTAATTTCGTCGTACCCTGAGGTACAAACCCCTTGAAAATGTAAATGAGTGTTGAAAATATCAAATAGCTGTATTCTTGGACATTTCTTATGTCAATTGGTGAAGTGGGAGGGGCGATTTAGGGTAGAAGGGAGTAACATGCAAATATTGTATTTCATATGGTTTTCCGGGTTTTTAACGGCACGAAGTTCAATTTTTCTAATATTTTTAATTTATTACAGATATAAAAGATGGGGCTTTTTATACAATATTAATATTATGATGCTGGTCAAATTTCATCTGCAATAGACCAAGTAGATACGTGTGTATTTTATCAGGGTCATCCAAAATTTCAACCTAAGTTTAGGCTTCGAAAATTTAAAGCTGATCTTTACAATAAAACTTTGTATAAAGACAAATAAAAAAGAATAAACTAAACTAAAAACATTAAATAAAATATTTTATAAAAACTAATAAAGACAGTATATAGACATTATACTTGTTTTAGATTCAAGACACTAAATACATAAAAATGCCTTCTTGTGATTAAGTATATAAGAATTAATTTCACGCTGACTTCATTAAGTCAAATTTTCAAGTTAGAATAAAATATTGTATTTAACTTTTTAGAGCTTTTTATTTATGGTTTTATTTTCTATATTTCTTTTTAATTTTTAAATTTGACAAAATAGTAAAAAAGCTTCAAAACAAAATTAACACTACAAAATTTGATGCAAACATCCGTTTTTTTCTTTTCTAGGTAATACAGGGCATTGAAAATATATTAGGAAACAATTTAATTTATCAGCAAAAATAGATTGCTTACAACACCTACGTTCTGTACCTTGTCGACGTTTCTCTTAATCTCAAAATTGAATTTAGATATTATGAAATGTACTGATTTAATCAACTAAACCCTTCCATTTAATTTATTTTTTTCTAATTTACTCAGAAATATTTTTGAATACTCAGGTTGCCTTAAAAAAAACTAGGCGGAGGTCACATTTTATTCTTTTAATGAAACCACCTATTTCTTGTTTAAAATTTGAACTCTTCTCAAGATTCTAAACATATTTTATGTAGTAGGTATATCTTATTTAAGTTCAATTGTTTTCAAAATATTTATGTCCAAATTTGCAATTTCGGTCATATCTAAAGGGTTTTGCCTAGAGTAAAACTTACTTAAGCTGAAACACTTTTACTTTTAATTGGATCAGAAACGAATGCCATAATATAATATGATATTCCAAAAGAACCTCATTTTAAATGTTTGGCGTTTATATATTAGAAAAGTAACATTTAATTGATAACCTTTAACCCGAAATTTTTTAAAAATATTTAGCATAGGTCGGTAACGGCTCTAAATGTTCAGAAACTTTGAAAATCTCTTTTTCATTCGGCTTTGGGCTCTGTTTATTTGTATTAGTAGGTTGTTATGAATCTTTAAAAATAGTTTTCCAGTATGTATTAGTTAAAAAAAACCGCAGCACTTTTATGAAATCCTTTTGTGAACTTCATTTGAGATCTATAATGGTTTATAAATAATTTATTCGCATATTATCATGCCGTTCTAAAATTCAATTACTAGTAAAAATAACTCCAAATAACTATACTTTTACAATTATAATTATATTCAGTATAATTGAGTTTTGAAGAACATAGATCCTTATGTATTCAAATTACTAAACAAATTAACTTAATGTTCTATGATAATTATCACCACTTATACAGTAAAAGATTTATAGTCGTAATAAAATATTTTATTTGTTCATGAATTGTTGATGGAACATGCAAAGTCACACTTTAAAACCTTTGGATTCACTGCATTTTATTTTAAGTTTCAATTAGTAATATTACTTTTTACCATTGTTTTAAGGTAAACTTCTGTTCATTAGATTTTTGGCGACAAAAGAATTTCAAAGTGTATGCAAGTTTTTTCAGTTCATGTTAATCCCTCTTATTTGGCAGACAATAATCGCATCCATACTTTCATAAAGTCGTATGTGATTTTTTGATTGTGTTGAGATACTATATTCTACAGCCCGATAGAACGTTGTAAGTAATATACGATAAGAAATCAAACACTGTAACATTAAAATTGCTTAACTACGCAGTTCAAAACCAAAAAATAGGTAAATTCGACTTTACCGATTGAGAAACAATAACAAAACTTTTTTTTTGTAAGCATGTTTTTAATTCCAAGATGAAAGCTATGTTTAAAACGAAAAAAAAAACATTTGTGAACTAAAATTATAGTTGTTAGTTGTTGTTACTTTGACATATTAACTGAAAAACTATGTTTTGTGATTTGAGTCCCTTCTTTAAACTAGTTTTATATTAAACTAACCAAAAAAAAAAGAATTTATTTAAATGTTAAATTATGTTTTTAGTGCAGTTTTAATCAGTTTAAAACGAGTAATAATATTTTTGACACCTTTAAAACACCTGTTTTTAATCAAAATGTTTGTAATCATTTTATAATAATAACTTTATACAAATTCTATAAACATTGATTTATTTGATATTTTAAAAATTATTACCAAACATCTATGTGGAAATATAAAATGTGTTACCTGCGTGTAATGGAATTCTGTAAGAGGGAAGTTATGAGTGAAAACGAATTTACCATTTTTTTTATTTGTTTTTAATTTACTGTAACATTATTATTATTTTTATTATATTATTGCTATCAGTATTATTATCGAAATTGACAATCAATCTCTCAACAAATGTTGGGTTCCAAACCTATCCCGGATGCATGCATCAAAAAGGAGTGGACTGGATTCTATTAGTTCTATGTGTTGACCTGTAAGAATTTTTTCATTAATTGTGGCAAATATTGAACAGGACTGCTTTCAGGATGTCGATGAAGGTGTAAGTATGCAGTCTTATGATTTTTAGGTTCTGTTCTAGTGTTTTTGGAACTAGTCCAGTTGATGATACGATGATGATCGGATCGGATATCGGATTCATCGGACCGGTGTTTGATGATGAATTTCGTCTAGTTTCGTGTGATAATAACTTGGTTCTGTATTGCCATCGCAAATCCTTCTATCTCTGGGAACAGTTGTCTGTCTTTCAGCCACCTGTTGGATGCTTCCTTATCTATGTGTGTCTGATTCAACTCATTGTGATGTCGGTCGTGCATTGCCATTTGAACCCACTGTTTTTGTGGGTCGGGGTTTTAAGATTTCGAAACTCTAGGTCAGCACGGGCACAGCATATGTGTTAATTGCTGTAATGAGATTTCTGGCGTTCAATTTTGTCTTCAAAAGAGCTCGTAACTCTTTGAACGTACTGATCTTTCAGGTTGGTTTTTCTTTGCTTATCCTGGAGCAGTCTAGCTTGTGGGAATCCTAGGTATTTGTAGGTGTTTCCTTGGTTCATCGCTAGAACTATTTCTCCATTGGGTATGAATTTCTTTCGAGAATGTATATGTCACGTCAATAAGCTTTTTTAGTTGGTTATGGTTTCCACCATAGAGCTTAATATCATCCATATACAGAAGGTGGGATATGGTTCGGGAATTGTCTCTATTGTCTTTGATGTTGAAGCCATGTCCTGTATTGTTGAGCAACGTGGATAAGGGGTTCATCGCTAAGCAGAACCAAAGCGGATTTAACGAGTCTCCTTTGTAAATTCCTCTATTGATGTGTATCTCATCTGAGGTAAGAGATTGATCGCCATTATAGATCCTCAGGTTCCTTCTCCACTGGTGCTTGACAGTTGCCAGGAAATTGATGATCATAGGGTGAATTTTGTATATTCCTAGTACCTCTCTGATCCGGGAATGTGGTACACTGTCAAACGCTTTTTGTAGTCTATAAAAGCAGTGTGTATGTTGCGTTGTTTTTTCTGTGCCTGCTTAAGTACCACAAAGTCCTTGATAAGTTGTTCTTTGCATCCTTGATGATCTCGAACGCATCCCTTCTGTTCCTCGGCTAATAGATTATTACTGGTTATGATATAGATATGATTTGCAATGCATCCTTTAGGTTGGTGGGCGAACAGGTGATGGGCCTGTACTGGGACGGGTCTTCTGTCCTATTGTTTTGGCAATAGTTGCATAGTAGTATAGTTGTAGTGCCCAGCATGAGACATGCGGGAGTTGTCTCCGGATTATGCATTATTTTGGTAAAATGACGGACCATAGCTTCATGGAGGACCTCAAATTTCTTATATTAGAAATTGTGAATATAGTCAACTCCTGGCGACTTCCAGTTGCAAAGCTGGTAACTTCCTCCTTGCTGACAGAGTAAAATTCCATTTGTAGTGTTTGAATTTGATCACCTTGAGATTGTATCGATGTAGCATTACGATTATGCTCTGTTGGTTTTTCCTAACTGTTCGACCAATATTTGGTTAAATGCTCTTGTATTGGGTTGATCTTTGCTGACATCGCGATAGAATTGTCTTTGGTTGCTGTTGAAAAACTCTTTCTGTCGTTTTCACTTTGAACATTTGTTGTATTTCTGCATACGTTTCGTTTTAGCTTTTAGTTTTTGCTTTAGTGTATCCTGATACTCATCTAGTTTTTGAGATCAGTGGGTTTTGACCTATCTTCTGAAATATCTTCTTAATGCGTCTTTTAAGTCTTTTGGAGGGATATTCACTCTTCCAAAATTCTGTGAGTGTTCCTAGTTCCTGTCTCAAATCATCAATTGTTTTCTTAAGTCTTTTCTGCCATATGGATTTTTGTTACTATGTAGCTTTGCCTGTTTTCTTCTGAGAATGCACTTGTTGTTTATGGCATCTAAGGACGGTGATCGTAGAGCAGTAGTTGAGTGTGTGGAGGCTCTAACGAGTGTCGTACTTCAAACTAAACTCTGCTAGTATGGTGTTGAAGATCTTGTTTCAGGAGATTAGGTCTTTGAGTTCGATCTAGGCCGTTAAAGTCAACAACAGCTTTTTGGAGTTCATTTCCATTGTCCTGGGTGCGACGTTTCGACCTAGATGTGTACAAGTTCATACATAGTGGCAATTGACAAATATACGTAAAGTTAAAGTAATCATTTCACCTAGAAAACATAACTTAATATTTTCAAGCGTGGCTTAAGCCGTAAAGAATGTTTTGAAAACATGTATCGACTTTTTGGTGAAAAGTCGTGTTCTTTAGCCACTGTAAAGCGGTGAAATTATGAATTTAAACTTCGTCGACTTTCCCTAAATGACAACATCGGAGATCCTAAGCAGAAAACCACAGTTACCGAAATAAATATTGTCTTCACGTACGAAACATAATTGAAGAGGACTGGTATGTTACTATCGGGATTATTCAGGCAACTTTAAAGATTGGTGTAAAATGAATTAACACCATTTTATACAAGAATCTGATAGTACGTAAGCTGTGTTGCCGATGGATCTGACTCCAGTTTAAAAAGAAAACCGTTTGGCGTAGTGTATATCTACCTTGGATTGCTTTAAGCAGTTTGGGTCTTTGAGAACAAATCATTATCCTCTCCTATCCTATTTCACCTATATTTGCATTTTTTGTACTGAATTTTTAAATATTTCATTAGATGACCATTCTATTTCACCATAATTGCTTTATACCAACGTTTAACTAATTTATCTCAGTTTCTGTGCAAAATTTGAGATTCATTCGATAAGTAATTTCTTAATAATGATTTTTTAATTTGTACGGCTTGTTCCACCATATGACAAAATATTACCATTCCATCCCTAGGTGACCCTTGACTTTTCACCAAAAAGTCAGTCGGATAAGTGGTTTTTGAGCTTTGTCGCTAACTGATGGATCGATAGAAATAGGAGGATATGTTTTTCGGGATCTAGGGACCCTAAAACAAACAGATTTACAAAAATCTAAAAAGGTGATTTTTGCATGAATATAACTTTTTTCTCTTACTAGCAAAGTAATTAGAGAACTATTATTTTTAATATAGGACCATGTATTATTTTCGTCGCTATATAATGCATGCAGAAGATAATCAAAGTAAAAAATATTACTGGGTCTAACACTTCTGTCACATTATATAACTGGCATTTAGCTCAGAGACACAAACATACATATTAATTAATGCGTTCAGAAACGATTAAAATGGTATATTTAATTTCTGCTAATTTTTATGTAGGCACAGATATTACTGTATGTATTAAATAAATAAAATTTTGTAAACTATAATTGCTTCAAAAAATACTATTGAAAAAGCTGCTAAAAATAGTTCCAATTATACATCTATTCTAGCATTATAATTAGATTCAATATAAATGAGTTTTAGATAACATAAATTATTATGTATTTAAATTATTATAAATATTAATTTCATGTTCTAGGATAATTATCACCACTTATACAGTAAAAGATTTATAGTCGTAATAAAATATTTTATTTGTTCATAAATTGTTGATGGAACAAGCAAATTCACATTAAAAAACTTTTGGATTCTCTATATTTTTAGCTACAATAAATAATATTAGCCGGAAAAGAGCTAATTAAGACGATATCTGAGTGGATTTAGATTCTTAATTTTGGACATAAATCACATGATATCAGAAGTGTGACAGGTCGATGTAGGTCACCGTTAGCAACCTCAGTAGCCCCCCATACATCCGATTTCACCCGTACGGATTTGGTCGGCGAATAGGGTCGGCGGAACCAAAACTGTCACAGTTTTGCTAGATTTTTTTGACTCGCAGATTTCGGTCATACTGCGTGTCCAAACCTGGTTAACTGGTCCAATAGACTGAAGTCTGGCAGCAGCTTCTGAAAAACTTTTTAAAACAGAATACCCGTCAAATAATTGACAGTTTGGACATCGGTTACCTGCCAACCGACAAAATTCTTCGGTCGTTCTGGCGATACTGTTGACTGCAATGTAATTTTTAGGAACTGTGTTCCGTATATAACCGGTAAATACGGAACACGAAACCGTAATCAAGACTGAAACGAAAAACGGGACCGATTAAATTTTCCCCATTAGTCAGTCTTGATAATGGGACTATTTTCGATGCTTAATATGGGTTTTGGCTTGGCGTGTAATCTTTTAGGTACCGTAAAACGGGGTTACTTTGATGAATTTAAAACTTCTTTGTTATTTTTTTGTAAGTTGCTTGCTATTTCTTGATTTCAATTTATGCACACTTACTGCACTGAGACCAAAGAAACACAATTTTTTCACAATAAATGTCACATAATCGATATTTAGATTAAAAAAAGTAAAAAAAAATTCATGATCAAAGTTACTCAGCCGATCGGGGTGTCTTTGATCATACAGAATTTATACCATTAACGAGTAGTAGGTACCCCTATAAGTGATCAAATTCGCCCCGGTCGAAGCAGATTTTTTTATGGATTATTTTATGTTCTGGGGTGACATGGATCATGGTGAAAAACTTTATACTTTATTTTTTATTACAAAACTAAGGTTAAGTTTTAACTTATTTCTAGTGATTAAATGATAAAATTTAATGAAAACAAACATAACGAAATCTAATAATAATGTGTAACATGCACTAATACTCCTTTATACCTACCACAGTGCTGAATCTATATTCAGGTCTGTTTTCGGTTCCTCCTTTCTTAGGTTCAAGAAGAAGGCATACAATGTCTGCCTTTTTTACAACTGGCCTGTCTTTTTCTATAAACCGGAAAGTTTGGGGCTCCATTTTAAGGCTTGATTTCATTCCCTTTACAACTATTTCATCCGGCAAAGAAATAACTTCTTTGATGCGACAAACATACTATAGAATGTTGACATTCTCTTTCCCGCACCTTTAAATTTAATCAGTGCATATTGACCTGGCTTAATAGTTTCATCAGTTACTCTGATTCTACCGTCGCGTCTGACTCTGGGTCACTCTCTTCTGCGAAAACGTCTGCCTCATCTTTCTTTTTTTATTTCCTTTCCATATCTGTCCAGTCTCTCTTTGTTTCTTAAGGAAATCAGTCAAGATTTCTGCGACCATTTCATGAACATCAATGTCTTGATCTGGAATTCTTTTTAGGACTCTGTCTAGCGAAAATATGCCAGTTGCTGCAAAAGCCGCTATTAACAGCTGAAGAAACACCTTTATCACTATTATTTACGACGTCATCCATATTTTACAAAGTCTGTTTTAAGCTTTGGGAAAATGTCCTTTGGCACAAGGCCGACTTTTGGATTTTCTACTTTCCACTGAAAGGGCACTTTCCGCCATGCCATCTTCAGCGGTCTAAAAAAGCGACGTCGAGCGGTTGTAATAGGTGTGTGCTATGAGACGGCAAACAAACAAATGAAACGTCATTTTCCTCACACTTCTTTATAATATCGGCGCCAAAATGTGAAGAGAGGTTGTCACCAATCAACACTTTTCTTCCTTCAAGACGTCTAGCGTGAGGTAGGAAAGAAGAATCAAACCAATTGGCAAAGGTTTCCGCGTCAATCCATCCATGCTGTATTCTCGAGTAACGAGTGCCACCACTGCAGCAAGGCCCAGAATAGCAAATTACAAATGGTGGCTTGGTCACTTTTTGAATGATTAATCACTCTTTCTGGGTATTTTATACCTTTTCGAAGTTTTTGCTTTTGCCAGGGTCATCGGACAGGTTGCTTTCATCATAATTGAGATCATGACTCGAAGGAACTCCACGAAGGACATCACCTAACTTTCTAAAATAAGTTTCTGTGAGATCTCTTGTCAGTGCGGCTCTTGCTCTTTCTATATTGGTTGCCCAGCGCTGAGATAAAACATTCTTGTACCGTTAGAGAAATGAATCAACTCAATTGTCTCCAGGTAAGTTATTTACAAAAAGGTCCACTACATCTTTCTTGTCCAGATAGCTTTTAACAAAATTTTGAAGATCTTTTTTGTTTAAGGGAAATCCCCAATCGAAACTTTTCGCAATCACATTAATAAAAGCATTTTTTTCAACTTTTGAAAACACGATCTGGCCACATGCTTCGCTCTGTTGTTAAGCGTACCGTATGAAATTTTGAACTCTTTTCATGCGTGCCTTATGCTCATCTTTCCATCAGTTACTGCTTCTTATACTAGCGTGGCCAAGTTTACGTTTAAGGACACGTGGCATTTTATGTAAAAAAACACTGTTAAAACATTATCTAAAAACCTATCCCACTATAAACGCGTCCGCCAAACCCGTAGCCACACCCTTAATTTATAAACACTATGATCAAAGACACCCCGCTGAACAAAATCTTAACCTCAAACTTCCCTCAGTATTTTTGATAAGATAATTTAACGGAAATATAGTCCCTATATATGTATGTACACTACATTACATATAAAATAAACATAGAAGCTACGCACCTTAATTTTCTTTGACTTCACTAAATACCAGTATTTCCACCACTTAACACTATACTTGAATTAGGAGAATACTCTTAAGATAGACATGTTTAATAATGCCGGTATTATATTATGTCTACTTGTGCAGTCAACTATGAACAGCTAGAATTAATTAAGCTGTACAGAAATTTAAAATTGGGCAACATTTGAAAAGAAACGCGGTTGATCAAAGTCACCCCGTGAAGTCAAGTCGCCCTGTTTTACGGAATGTGAAATATGCAGACTTCCCGAAACCGACGTCTAAATCTAGCCAGGTAAACCCTGTTATTTTTTTGTAGTGTGAGTATAACAATCTGTTGAAATTCGACTCGTATCACAAACACAAAGTTTTTATCCACATCCACGTATTTGCCTCGTGCGTATCAAGCTCGCTAAGCCAGCCTCTGGTTTGCGAGTGACTAGTTAATGGGCCGAATACTCAACCAAATATAAGATATAGCAGTTGACCAATGTCTATTTTACCGACGAAGGAAAAAATGTCTCCAATAAAAGGATGTTGTTTTTTTCTTTAAGATTCTCGAAAATAAAATAAAACATACAAAATTAAATAAGAAAAAATATTGACTTTCTTATTATCGTAATGAAAAAAATATATAATTTTACTCGGGTCATTTTTCTCTTCGTTGGTAAATAAGACGCTGACCAATTGATGCGTTTTAAACTTTTTTAGATATGTTCTAGTTTTTAAAATCGCGTGAACGTGCATTTCACAGGAGTTCGCTTTGTTTAGTTTCCTCGTAAAAGGGAAGTATTCTAATTTATCTGAATTTTATGTTTTAAGGTTCCTAGATTCCGAAAAACATGTTTTCTCGATTCCGTTTGGTATTTGTGTCTGTGTGTCTGTCTGTTTTTTTTGCGGCATAGCTATAAAATTACTTACTTTAAATTCTGGTCAAAAATTAAGGTTTACATAAGGATGTTCTGGTAAGAATCCTATATAATGAAACAAAATGGCGGCCTAGTGAAATGTGTAAAAAAATCTAAAAAACTGCTTATCCAATTTACCTAATTAATTAATTCTAAAATTTTGCACAAAATCCAAGGATTACGTAGAAATCCGCTAGTAAAATGTTGGTACGAATCCAAAATATCGGCTTAGTGAAATATGTAAAAATTCAGCTTGAAAAAACCACTTAATAGATTGATTTAAAATTGTGTACAAGAATTAATTGTGGCATAGAGATGAAATGATATAATTATGGTACAAATTCGAGACGGTGGAACAAAATGGCGGGCAAATAAATTTTTTTATCATAAAAGGAATTATCATTGTAGCTTTTACATATCTTTACGTTTTAGCGTCAAAAATATGTTCTCTCAATTCCGTCGATCGGTCTGTCAGTTCGCAGCTACTTAACCGATTGCCTCCAAATTTTGACTAAAAATTTAAGAGTCATGTGTGGTTGACCTGGTTTTTGATAAAAATCAAATATGGCGAGATATAAAATGGCTGCCAAATAAGGTGTTTAAAAAAATCTTTTATTCAGTTGACTTCAAATCTTCCAGAAAAATTCAATGCTATATAGGGATACATTGGTACGAATTCAATACAACAGAACAAAATGGCGGTTTTAAACAAAAATCAGTGTAAAAATTACTTATTGAATGTTTTAAATTATGCCCAAAAAAATTTTTTTTATCAGATTAGACCTATTCTAATCTGATAAAATACTGGTACTAATCCAATATGGTAGAATAAATTGGCCCCCACTAAAAATATATGGGTTACTATGTGCCAAATTAAATTAGATCACACTTCACTATTCCTAATAAAAAGAAAAATTCATAACGAAGGAAGTTTCGGGTAAAGCATATTTTCCGATTTTTACCTTAATTATTTATACCGATAAAATATTCACATTTTTCTTGCATATTTCGACATAACCGCAATAATTTACTTTGTTTTTGAAGCTTTGCCTTTAGAGCTTAAGATCGTTTTTATTTAATATAAATCAAAACGACAGGAAATCAATAGCAATGCTAATATTAAATACCATAGGATATCGATGAAAATTTAAAATTGTCAAATTTTCTCAGATTTCGGATAGGTTTCAAAAGATTCATCAAATTTAACTAACGTAATGAGAGAACGCTCTAGAATGATGTCATTATTAAAGGCTTCATGTATTAGTCTCAGCTAGTCAAAACTTCAGTTGGCTACCAGTCTTACCGATGCGATTCCGGTTCCAAACTCTAGATTCCGGGCTTTCTTCCAAGAGGTTCCTTTTAACGATGCTCCACCAACTTATCATTTATCAAATTGTTTTCATATTTTTGTAAAATTAACTAATACGTGAACAATAAAACTAGCTTGTATTAGGTATACCTATCTTCGTTGTCTTACGACTTTCACTGGTTTAAAGATAATATTTATGTATTTCAGACAGCAAAACTCCCTATTGAAGTTTCCGTATGTCATAAAAAACAAAGGCAAACATATTTTATTTAAAAGCCAAACAAAGTATCTATACCTACTACTATATAAATTTTGAATGGAAATATAATGTTACGAACTTTAACATGTACTAAAAATTAGTGTGTTATTTATGGGCAGTATATTAAAGTTTATGTGAAAATAAAAAGAGTCAACGGAGTAGTTGTAGGTATGTTGATTCATACTATTTTCATGTTTGTTTTAAAAGTTTATTGACATTCATCTTACTAATAGAAATTTAAATTGTTGTGAAAAGTTTGGGCGTATGTTTTAAAACAGATACATATAAAATATTTTTTAAAAGCAATTATATAAACATTAATTAATAATAAAATATTTGGTGATATGCACTAACTACAATAAACGCATTCCACTCCCTTCTCAAGACATTCATTTGGCTAGTACAAAATATTGATTTATTATACTAAATTTTGCTTCCCCCACGATGCGATATTCCGATAGATTTTTTTTCATTTCTTTTATGTATGCGTTACTAACTACTGCCTTCTTTAATTTGATTATTTTATAACATGTTCATGATTGTTCCCTCGTTTATTATATACTTGCTGAACCTGTGTACTTGTGCAGGGGGGAGAAAATTTTTTTTTTTATCTAGCATCTGTATAACAAAAAAAGGTCAAATTTAAATTTGACCGTTTTTTCTTTAAAGGTTTTAATGATAGGGCGATCAATTAGTCAGCCCGTACGTGGATTTACCTTTAATACGTACAAACTTACCTTCTTGTTATCAAGATACGTACGCAGCCGAGATATGAATTCGGCTGAATTTTAATCTGACTAACTAGATTACAATGTCCTCACTATATTGTAACTATTTTTGATGAATGAATGAATGAATGAATTTTCAGTGAATTATATGAATATGGGGCGCATTCACCACATCATCCAGAAATGTTATTGAAGAAAAACGTATTGGTTTTATAGAAAGAAAACTCAATAAAACAATACAAAAATAGTACTGAAGGGTCTCGGTAACCAGACTATCATATCAAAAAAAATCATGTAAAGTGGTACATTATAACTCTCAAACGAACTTGCTGAAAAATCCGGCTTAGTATTTTAAATATATATGCCATTTGGTAAGCGTGTGTATCTCTAATTTAAATCCGTTGGTTTTAAATTGTAAAACCAATCGTAAAGATATGGAGAAACTTGACACTTCTTCCCTTAAAGACGTAAGGGAATATTACCAGAATCTGCCAAACAGTAGACACGGATTACTAGATCTAGAGACCTAATAAGTAGCCACAAGTTATGTAAAGGAAAGTTATGAAGTAATAGCAGATGTGTCTCAGAGTGCAAACACTGCAAAAAAGCTGACAAATTGGCTAGAATGGCAGCTAATATACAGTGAACTCTCTATGGACAGCGCCGTTCGTCACAAAATGTTCATTGTATAGAAGGGAAGAGTACATGAAATAAAACGCATTTGTAATTATTTATAAAATGATGTACTAAACATGTTATTAAAAAAAATGTGTCATTTGTTGTTTGCCTCAAGCCAGTAGATTTATTTTTAACAATTTGGGTTTCCACTTTACACACGAATTCTGAGGCATTTTCTCTTATAATAGAGCCCCCACGTAAAATATCCCCATCATTGTCACAGTCTGATATTCTTGTACGTTTTTTACTAACAAGTTTTGGATGAGACGCAGTGTCTAAAAATAAAAGTACCTTTATATTTTGCTTTTACACCTTCCTGTCAAATTTGTCTAGCCAGTCTGTCATTGTTTACCTTGTTATTCGTGATTTCTTATTATGCTACAAATCTATAAGCAGTTTTAAGCAAACGCTTTGTACTCGAAAAAAGTCCTGTTTCGTCTACATTAAATATGTCTCGCGGGAAATAATCTCTTATAATTGTAGCTAACTGTTTTTCTATTCAAAAACTTGATTCAAATCTACAAACGCTGCCTCATCACATTGATTTTAAAAAAATGTTTTGTCGTTTGTAGAACTCCTCCAACTATCCACACGAGGCTTTCAATTCAAATTCTAGCTCTCGTGTAACCTCTAGTACCTCTTATTTCTGTTTTTTATAGACACAACTTCAAAACTAAAATGTTTCAACAATCGGATAATTTATTTTATTACAGTAATAGATGAATAAAACTTCGACGACGTCTCAATAAGTACTCCTTTGTCCAATTGTATAATTTGTTCAGCTAGGGCCGTCTGATATTGGTAATACCTAAATTGATGGCTCTTTCCTATTTGGATGCAATAAAAATACAATATGAAACTAAAAATAGCCATTTATCTGCCCTTTGGTGTGTATTTTTTTTAATTTATTTTATCAAAAATTACTCCCCGTGTCCGTTGCTCAGAGTGTCCGCTGTAAAGAGATTTAAATATATAAGAACGTAGATATTAGCGGTCGGTGCATTGAAAAGTGTCCGGTAAAATTGTCCATTGCATAGAGATGTCCGTGAATGAAGAGTTCACTATAAATAGTTTTAGATCTAATCCCTCCCAGTACCATTACTCTTACATTATTAAAGAAAATACCCACAATTAATCCAGAATAATGTAGAACGAAATTGTTAGCTAAAAATTTGCTGGTACATCTTAATGAAACGACATATTTGGCAATTTCAAAAGGAAACCAGTGATTTGTAGTAGTAATTCTGACTGAATGATTGGACACTGTAAACCACCTTTATAATATAAAACAATGTGACACCCTTTTTGCAGAAGTTGCCCACAAGAAGATGAAAGAGTATCACATTTACTCTGTGATGGTCCTTCTTTTTTGCTTCAAAGTTTGCATAGCGATCGTAAAAAAACACGTTCATACAACTTCTTTCGTCTAGGAGTTTTATGAACGTATTTCATACAATTGCAATTATACTAAACAATTATATCAACCGAAGGTATTCGATAAATTACTTTTAATTTATAATAATTTTCGACTCAATAGCCCGATTTAAAGGCCGGTTTTTACAGGTAATTACATATGACACTCTATTAAAGGCTATGATAACTATTCTATACCATGAAACTTACTCGACACGTTAAGACACATTACGACAATCATTAATACAACAATAATTATTATGTTATTTAGCGTGAACCGTTCGTTTATTAGATCGTGTTTCGCGTTTTCAGCTAAAAACCTTAATTATTGTAAAGGTGTTTTCTAATTAAAATAGAACATAAAATTATGTAGGTAACACATGTATTAGTTTGGCGGACAAGGTAACACTTAGCATGGTGCCGCGTTTTAGTTTAACTGTTAAATTACTAGAAACCTAAATGATGGAACATAATAATTGGTATGGGTATTCTGCATCCATTGCTAGGTGGGAAGTTATTTTTTAGAAATACTCCCTGGGAACAGTGCTAAACCTAATTCAACGACCATCCTACGGGTAAAAAATTAGGTGACGATGCAGCACCGGAAAAAGGGAAAGAGCCTGTTACCCCCGGCGGTTTTAATAAAAAATGATAGGACTCTAAGTCGGCGTGGTTGAATTTCTATTATAGAGAGCACCTGGAACAAATTTAGATCGTGTTTTGCTTTAAATTTTAGTTTCTGAAGAAAAAAATGACTGCTTTTTACGAGGAGAACATAAATATCTAAAAATATTATCATTGCGTTCTCAAAATCGATAATTTGTATCAAACTAATAACCCAGCAGATAACATATCCGCCCTTTGATGTATTGCGTTAATTGTTTTCTAGTACGATCTACTTAAAAGTATGTACACCTCTTATTAAAAAATTACATGTTATGAATGTTTTCGAAATATATTCGATCTTTTTGAAAAATAAAGGACAATCAGTCTCAAGAACTGAAATGCAGAAGAAGCAAAAATCAGAATAATAAGTGTTTTAGAATCATTTTAATCCAAAATGCGAACTTACATATTAAATTCGGTAAATTTCCTTTACCCGGAACTTCTCTCCTTATGATTTTTTTTCATTTGTTAGGAGTAGTGAAGTGTGACCCAATTAAGTGCATAGTCACAGTACATATGTATTACATATACCGTCTTTTCAAAATTTTTTATTGGGCGCCACTTTGTTCTGTCATATTGGATTCCCACCAATATTTTACCAGTTTCTTTCTACCTATATATAACTAGTTTTTACTTTGACACCTACCCCCATTTTGTTACGTCATGTGGAGTTCGTACCAGTTTATTCAATATTCACATTTAATTTTTCTGCAAAAATTAAAGTCAATTGAACAAGATTTGGCCACCATTTTGCTTCGCCATCTTAAATTCGTACCATCACTACCAATTTATCTCTACATCACACTTAATTCTTGCAAAAAAAATTGATTTCAGGCTGATTTTTTAAATTATTTATTAGACCGCATTTTTGTTTTGCTATCTGGAATTCAAATCAGAATGTTACCTCCGTTACGTTCCTATGTAACACTTGATTTTTGTGCAAAATTTGAGGCAAATTGAATAATTGGTTTTTTTTGTAATCATTTTTTTAACATTGTTCTGCCATATTAGATTTTTACCAAAATATTACCAGGTCATCTCTATATGATCCTTAATTTTTGACTAAAATTTGGTCAATCTGATGTGTAGTTTTTAAGCTATGCCTCGAACTGACAGACGGACCGACGAAATTGATAGAACATATTTTTTGGCATCTAGGGACGCTAAAAATGAAGATATGTAAATCCTGAGAAGGTGATTTTTTTTACGATCCACTGAGTAGTCAGGCTAAACTTGTAAATAATTTATTATATTTTTTTACATTTCACCAGGCCACTATTTAGTTTGGCCATATTGGATTTTTACCGAAATGTTACCAGGTCATTCCCATATGCCCCTTAATTTTTGAACAACATTTGAAGCCATTCGAGTGTGGGAGTAATCTTTAAGCTATGCCACGAACTGATAGACAAACAAACAGTCCTACAGGTGGACCGACGGAATTGATAAAATATATTTTAGCTTCCAGGGATGCTAAAACGTGAAGATATTTAAAACCTCAGAGGGTGATTTTTTCACGATTACAAACATTTTATTTGGCCGCCATTTTGTTTAGGCATCTTAAATCAGTACCACAATTTCACTAGTTGATCCCTATACCACAATTAGTTATGGCACACAATTTGAAATCAATCCATGAAGCAGTTTTTTCAGGCTGAATGTTTAAATATTTTATTAAGCCACCATTTTGTTTCGTCATCTTGGATTCGTACCTAAATGTTATCAGTTGATTCCAACATAATATTTGATGTTTGTGCAAAATTTGAGAAAAATGGGATAAGTAGTTTTTAAATAATAATTTTCACTAGGTCGCCATTTTGGTTAGCCATGTTGGATTTTTACCAAAAAGTTACACAGGTTACCTATATGACCCTTAATTTTTGACCAAAATTTGAAGTCAATCGGTTAAGTAGTTGTTTGGGTATGCCGCGGCAGACAGACTGACCGACAGAATTGAGAAAACAAACATGTTTTTCGGCATCTAGGAACCCTGAAAAGTAAAGATCTAAAAAAATCTCGGATGGTAACTTTTTTCAAGATTAGAATACTTCCTTTTTACGAAGGAAGTAATAATTTAATATATGCATAAGTTGCTTTTGTAAATTCATTGGATCTTGGATCAGGAGAAAAGATTGTCCGGTAAATATACATTCAAATAATTTGAACGAAACACTAGGTAGTAATTATGTGCAATTTATTGTTTACGTTTTTGCATGAATGTATAATAACGTCATTTTCAACCTATCAATAGCTTAAAAAATATTAATTTTTCTTAAAGTTAACAATGCAACTGATTGTCAGTCTTCCGGATACATTTAATTCATAAGTTATATATGTATAGTGATTGTTGTAAAACCCTATTTTTAATCATATTATTATTGTGTTAGTTAGCAAAAATCTAGAAAAGTTCCTCTTTACTAGCTAAAGTAATTTCCAGATATTTTTTCTATATATCCACAGGTATAAATGAAGGTCGAACTGAGAGGAAAAGCTGATAATAGCTCAGTTAGTTTTCCAAATATAGAAGTAAACCTAATTACACAAGTTTAGTGGATTATTGTCGCATTATAAAGATAGTGCTAAAAATCGTACGCTTTGTGATTTAAAAAATATATATCTTGTAAAATCGATACATCCCTTTTAGAGCAAGAATGTTGTGTCGATGAAAAAATACTTATTTTTAGCTCAATTTTATATTTAATATTCACGAAATGTAGTCTTTTTGCCCCCTCAATGCGCCATTGCATTGAGGGACGACGATAACTTGGATAATTTTGTTACATAATTAATTCTTTTTGTCGACACTTTATGGGCAGTTCTGCCAGGGATCACACCTTACTGATAATGTTCTGATTTGTGATTTTCCTTATACATAGATTAGGTTTAATGGACTTATAATGTCAGAGAATTTCACTAGTTCCTTAGAACTGCAACAATAATAAATCCAACCGTTTTTTGTAATATTATCGATCTAGTCTTGCATCGAATTTGGTAAGCATGTGCAGTCAGCCCCTAGACTATTATGTAGTTCAGATGACTTTTCTAGAAATGTACCGAATAAAAAGGTCTTATAAGCATAAAAAGTGGCACCTTAGTAAACATAAATCTAACAAAGTAATTTGTGATTTATTAGAATAGTAATCCTACTTTAAAAGCTAGAAAATCTATTAGTAATACGATTCATAAATATTTTATTGCCATTTTAAAACTATTATAAAAATGGATAAAAAAATAAAACTAATAGTTAAAGTGTCTATGATCATTTTTCAATATTAATTAATCTACAGAGTGTAACAAAAATATGGAACACTCGAAATATCTCAGTCATCGCTCACTTGATTTTAATGAAATTAATTTTGTACACTTAGGCATGAAATTATGCCTGATTCAATGCTAATATTTGCAATTTTTCTGTAATTGATGAGAACTTCTATTTTCTAAAAGTTTTACTCTATTTTTTATTGCATTTTTAGAATTCGCGATACTTTTCACTGCAAGCTAGTTTTTCGAAGGTTAACTGGTTTTGAGAAAATCGTGGTTTAATATCGATATTTGAATGTATCACTTTTTAAAATACCTGCACACGAAAGCCTACATGATATGTCTTACCTGACAATGTCAGTTTGATTTACATTGATTTACACAGCTGGATGATACAACCTTTGATTTAACTGAAACCCAAAGATTTCTGATACTGGGTTACTGGAACAGAATACAAACACAGCAAGATTTTCGTAACATTTTTAATGACAAATATCCTAATAGAAATCCATTAGCTAGTTCTGAAAAAAATTCGTAAAACTGGAAACGTAAAATATGCTGCACACTCTAGCAGATAAAAAATGCGCAACAGATGGTGTTACTTGGATATTTAATACAAGAACAAACAATACAGTATAATACAATTATTATTATGTCATGGTTTTAATAATGTCACCTAGGTCTTTAACCCTACAGCAGTCACGTGAAATAATTACGCAACGTCCTACGTGAGCGATTAATTGCGACGAGTTAACGTCGCGACGCGATGCGTTTTTAATGCCTTGAGGAGCATTACGACGCGATCCGATGACGCTGTCCTCTGTGGCAATGCATCATACATCAGTTAGATCTTCGCAATGATCAAACGGAGTTTTCTTTCGACGAAAACTCGTATCTAAAATACAAATTTGCGAAAAGATATCTACGCAAAAGGAGTAAAACTAATATTATATTACTTGGAAAAGCATTTGCATGGAGAATTTCGCCATCTATAGCAACAAATTAGGATTTAACCCACCATATTTTAAGAGTATGCTCGAATGTTACCAACAACATTTGATTATATTTTGAAGGCTAGAAAACCTGCTATAAAATTAGTTTCCACAAATTTTCAACGACCTATACCTCTTCAAGAAGGATTAATGCTGACTGCGAGGAAAGTCAAAAAAACATGTATTAACCTTTATTGAACCATATATAGGTAAATAAATGTTTAAATAGAGAATTAAATAAATAAAGTTATCTCTAAGACGTTTTTTCACAAATCGCCGAAGTACGCTCAGAGGAGAACACAGTTGGATTAATTTTTGTTAGTTCCATTATTAACGTTTCTTGCATCTGTGTCCTGAACTGCAGTTTATTCAAAAGTGGAAGTTGTTTAACATACGGTAATAAGGATTTGAAATAGAAGATATCTTCATCGTTATCATCCATTTGTTCTTTACGAAGAAAATTCAATTTCTCTTTTGCAGTTTGAAGGAAAGCTTCCTGAAATTCATCGTTAACTTTTTTATTATTACAAGAGAGATTTTGTATGACTGATGCTGCACGCTTTAGTGGCATAGAACTCGAGGGCATTTATTGGAGAATGATGCAGTCTTGTGTGTCTAGCCGGGATGTAGAAATCGAAGTCCCTGGTTGCAGAGTAATGTCATTGTTGTTTGAATTCCCTGGTTGTAAAGTGATGTCATTGTCGTTGTTTTATTATTACTTCTAAAAACAACATGCTCTTAAAATACGCCATGTACCTTTATATTTTGGTTCTCTGTCAGCATCAACTCCCGAACGAGGTTTGGAATTTTTTTTAATTCTCTACAATAAGTGTCCCGTAAATGCTTCCATTTTGAACCTATCATCTGCAAGAAAAAACCTAGTAAGTAAATACCGTTTTAATTGTTACAGGTACTTGGCTACTGGGGTACAATTCCGGCAAATCCCTTTCTCATTCAGATTTTCAAAATTCAGATTGTAATAAAAATTTGTGTAGCCATATGGAAAACGTTATTAACTGCTCACATGGCTGAACCCACAGAGGAAGACTTCAAACTAATAGCTCAAAATTTTTAAGTAGATGGAAATATCCCCACTGCATTGGAAGCATCGACGGGAAACACATCCGCATAAAAAAATCCAATAAATCTGAATTTATGTATTGTATACAAGAATTAATTTTCAATCAGATTACTGGCTGTAACTGATGCAAATTATAAGTTTTTATCCTCCAGTGGTAAAGATAACGACGCAGGCGTGTTTGACGCAAGTTTTTCTGCTTTGTTTTCTGGTACATATCATAAGCCTTCCTGTTTCTCCTTGTGGTGGGGCGCCAGTATTTCGCGGGACAATATTGGGACCAGAAATGTTTTGCAATCTGTCCCTCAAAGTTCTTGGAATATTGGGAATGGTCACAACAGCCACATTTTGCAAGATCTTTCGCCTTTTGAGAGTAGTGTTGGGAAAATTTGAGCAGGGCACAACAAAAACATTTATTCCAGCTAAGTTGAGAATAGAATACAATACTACCATTGGCCATCTTCTTGTATTGCGCGCAACATTGTAATTAGAACATAGTCTATCGACAGTGTCTACGCCGCCCTTTGTTGCGTTGTAGTAAAGAATAATTTCTGGTTTTTCAGACTTTTCTTCAACGTTGTCATAGTGATGTAGCAAAAAAATTAGAAAAACATTTTTCTTCTTTTTGGGGGATATAAGACACAATGGTGCTATTGTTTGCGAATCCGAATATGCTTATTCCAACTGGATGAGTTGGACTGGAAAACTCAAGGGGTAGCTTTCTCTTATTATTCCGAATTGTTCCTCTTACTGTAAGTCGGAACTTAGAAAACTTATCAACAAGGGGTACACTTGTAAACAAGTTGTCTATTGTGAGGTTTCTTCCGGACCCTCTTATTATATTACAAAGTTTTCAAAACTACAGCATCTGGACCATTGCTAACTTTGTATAGCCCATTGGGTTGTTGTCAAACGTATACTTCCAAATTGCTAGCATGGAAAGTTTTGGCGTCCGATACAGCAAACATTTTGATGCCATAGCGATTAGGCTTAAAATGTATATATTGCCTAAAATTACATTTACCTCGGAAACCTTCCAGTTTTTGTTAGTTGTGACGTGCACAGATAAACTGTATCCAGTCTTACATTCGGTTACGAACAAATCAAAAAACTCTCGCACAAGTGCCAATTTATCAATAGCTACTCTTTCTTCTCTGGTATCCTTATTAGCAAATAAATCTTAGACAATGTAGTAAGAAAAGAAATCGTTTTATTGACATTCATAATCTAAATATTTCAATACCATAGCCATCGGATTTCCATAATTCTTCAACGTTCAAACGGTTTGCTTTCATAAACCTTGCATATAACGGTAGGCCCAAACGTGCTTGCATTTCAGTAGCATTAGTTGGATTGGTGTCTCTATTTCTATCAAAATTAGATGATATGGATTGAATGTATCTGTTGGTATTTTGGACCAGAATTCCCAGGATGGCGTCAGCTATGAAGAATTTAAAGATATCTTTCTAAGTATGTAAATCACGTGTATGCGATTTTGATATTGGAAGACCTCCGACTGTATTCTAACATTTTAAGATGACTGATTACTGACACGTAGTTTGCCTTAAGGGTGAAAGCGCTGGATTTACGCGCAAGTATAAAATATGCCGCTGGGTTATAGATAAAGGTATCAAACCCAGTATTATACGGCACAGGAATATTTACGGTCAGCAAGAAGATACTAATTTGATGAATATATAATATACAAGGTTTATATTCTATTTAAAAAATGCAGCTTGGTTTTGCAGTGACTTTACGACTTATATTGTAAAAGTAGTTTTTCTTAATTCCCATAGAATTTTTAAAAATCCTACATCTTTTAAAGTCAACCTATTTTATTAGCTTTTTTACTTCTGAAAATAATCTGCTCTTTCTATACATACGTATACCAGTGACTCTGTATATGAATTTATATTTTAAGTATAACGAGTGTTAAACTTTTTAGTTAATTAATACTAACTGAAACATTAGTCAACAGTGTTTATTTCTATGTTAATGTAAATACCGGTTTCTTTGTTCAAAGCAAAATAATTGCAAATGAAAAGCAAATAAACTAAGACCTCTCCTGCCCGACACAGCAAAAGTAAATGCCAAGAATTTCGCCAGCCAAATGCTGCACAGCTGCAACAGGCGCAGCCCATAAACTCCTGCAGCAATTTTTGCAGTGCACATATCTCGACGGCAGAATATTATTTAGATATATCAGGGCCGAAGCGACACCGTCGTAAATATTATTGAAAATAATTTACGATCCAAGCCTGATTCTAGATAAAACGCAGTTCCGCCCAGTATGGGTTGCGGCAACGTATAAATTATTATCAAGGGGTGTTGGTAACATGGGCCGCGGCTGATAATATAAAGTCGCGTCAGGATTACAGTTCTTTTTGCTAAACACTACAGTAAATATAAAGCTAATAACCTGGTATTATATTTGTATTATACTATAAAATTCAAATATGGCAAAACAAAATGGCGGCCTACTGAAATGTTAAAAAAATTATTATTAAAAAAAGTACTTAACCAATTTATCTCAAAATCTGCAAAAACATCAAGTATTATGTTGGAATCAACAATATGTTGGTACGAATCCAAGATAAAAATGGCGGCTTAATAAAATATGTATAAAAATTCAGCCTGAAAAAACTGCTTAATGGTTTGACTTCAAATTGTATGCTATAGCTCATTGTGGTATAGGGATCAACTAGTAACCATCTTGGATGCGTACCAAAATTTTACTAGTTGATTCCATCATAATACTTTTGTGCTTGTGCCAAATTTGAGATAAATTGGATAAGTAGCTTTTTATAATATTTTTTTTAACATTTCACTAGGCCGCAATTTTGTTCGCCATCTAGAATTAGTACCACAATTCTACTAGTTGATGCCTATACCACAATTAGTTATAAACGAAAACTGTTTGAAATCAAACCATTAATCAATTTTTTTAGGTTGAATTTTTAAATATTTTTTCATCTTGGATTCGTACCAAAATGTAACCAGTTGATTCCAACTTTGGACTGGATGTTTACGAAAATGTTGCCAGGTCATCCCAATATGACCCTTAATTTTTGTCCAAAATTTGAAGCAAATCAGGGTAGTAGTTTTTTAGCTACACTGCGAAAAGACATATAGGCACATAAAGACAGACCGACGGAATTGAGAAAAAATATTTTTCGTCAGCTTTGTCAGGATTACAATACCCTTCTACGAGGAAAGTAAAAGGAAGGTATAAGAGTTAACTAACGTCTGAAAAAAACACATTAATTATTTTATAGTAATACATTTTTAAGAAAATAATGAGCAAAATAAATAAATAAGACTGGAGACAGAGCAAAGGTTTTTGAGCAGCAGGAGCCAAATTTCATTGTTATCATGAATACTTTTTACGTAGTGGATCCATGCACTGTAGACAAATTAGCTTCTTACCCTGCAGGCACAGGTATTTTTTCATTCTACGTTTCTTACTAGGAACAGCTTAGGTTTTCCTAGGATAACAACATTTCTATGAGCGCTTTCTTGTTGTACAGGGACTCCAAGTATCCTACCGATTGCAAGGCGTATGTTTTGTTATCTTAAACTAACTAACTGCATAGTTAGCTGCATTCCAAAAACGCTTTTTCTTTTATTAAAGTATTATTTTCATAGCACTGGTTAAGTATATAAGAATTTACAACTGAATTGTATAATACCTGAAAAAAATTGCCGAGGACCATTTTTGGGTTCGGCTGATTGAAGAGTTTTAGAATATTTTTCATCAAGGGAATCAACTTGAGCAATCAGTAAAACATCTGTTGTGCATAGGCGACACTACTACGTTAGCTTTTCCAATCTTCCCGTCGTGTGAAATTAATGTGCATTTTTCTCGAAATCTGTAGAATATTGTTCTCCCCGTTTTTTTTTTCTCTTAGGTATAAAAAATGGTGGGTTCTTCAAAAGGACATGTTATCAGTTGTATTGACGATTATCAATTGAGCAGTAATATTACGATTGCTGTTAAAAAGCGGTTCAGCTTTAGTAGGTTTTAACAATTTTTTATCTTCATTACTAAGGCCAAGCTATCCGTGCCTTTTCCACCATAAATATACGCATTACAAAAATAGTTATTTCGCGCATCCGTGAGACTTTGAATTCTAAGTTCGTATTTGGCTCGTTTATTTGGCATATTAATCGGGAGCGACATCTTCCCGAAAACTGAAAAGATTTCATTAAACGACCAAGGCCAGAATCACTTTGACCATTGTCTACAAAACTGTTGAATATAAATGATAATGCTGCAACCGGATCGTCTTTCCTGCGTTCCTCCCTATAATCAGGACCGTCAAATCGTATTGCTAAAAGCACCGTAATCTTCTTCTTGTTCGTAACTGTTTTAAATAGTTTCCTTCCAGTGGCATCGGTTGCTAATATTCAATCTGTATTTTCATGTATGAAATTAAATATTGCCATACATAGTAAAAGTCCCAGAAATGCCTTTAGTTCAACAATATCAATTTCTTTAAGATAATGTTTGAAATCTGCAGATTATTTCTCATATATTCCATTTAACCTTTTTTATATTGGATAATATTTTCTATCATGATATCACTGAAAAAGTAAGTTTCAAATAGAAAATGGAATACTTTAAGATGGCGATTGATCGCCATTTAAAAAAAACATTACATAGAAAGGAGTATTCCAACAGCATATTTTTTTAATATAGATTCATCCCGAAAATATTAGCAATTCCGTTTTTCCGAAAATATGACAGAACCTAAATAGTTGGAGAGTAAAATTACTACAAAACTTTCAAAATTCAAGTATTTTGTTCCTCACATCATTGAAATGTTCTTATGGGCATGGGTGATTAGTGTAGTACCTATTTAGATTTTGATTCATTTTCAAAATTTCTCTTTTATAAAACACACTGTAACTAAACAAGTAGTTACTATAATTAGCCCACATACTCATAAAGATATTTCAATTGGGGATCAAGTCAGGTATAACTACATGACTTTTGTCAAGTGTATTCTCTAATAATTAGGTTCTATCATGCTAATGGTTGTCTTTTTGAAATATGTAATGTCTGTTTATGTTGGGGATAAACTAAGGTTAAAAAGGCCTTTTAAAAGATATGATAATCTAACATTTTCTCTTCAAAATGACACTCAGTGTTAATATGCCAATAAATATTTATTTATAAGTATAGTCTTTTTGTAACACATTGTACCTTATTCAGGGTAGATTAACCCACGTTTTACCAATGTTTATAGTCAGAACTATTTAATGGGAAAATATTATACAGGGTAGTTTATTTAAAAATGCTAGCTGGTATTTATCGACACCTTTTCTATGTTAAGTTGTTTTACTAAATATTATATTAATTTATGCTAAATGATCTCTCTACAAGTTGTTGCTTTTGGTGTCGCTACCTTTTTAGTCATATTTAATCCAAAATTTATCAAATTATGTTTCTCTAAATCGTAATTTTTTTATGAAATTTTCACTTTTATCTCTAATACACCCAGCACTAGTAACTAGCTGTCCACAGCTTCTTTGGAACTGTTTTCTTTTTTTTGTACTTCTTTACTTGCTTTTTTAAAAATATAATTAAAATATAAAAAAATTGTGTGTAATCACGGCCACTGGGCAAAAGAACAATAATGTGGTAGTTAGAAAACTAGTCAAATATTCGTATGGTGGCATAAGAAGGAACGTAAACGATGAAGCTCTGTGAAGTAGAATATCACCAAGGCAAGTTCAATATTCTATAGCTTTAATTTATTGTTTTGTAGCCGGCAAAAGTTTTCTTAGCAATTTTTGGAGAAGCTCTCGACCGATATGAAATATTTATAAGAAATCGTTCTCAATATACTGTGGCAATTATTCTTATTACTAAAGTCTCATATTAAGCAAGAGAAGCTGATCCATTACAGACAAAGTATAAAAAGGAACCATATAAAACAACAACAGGAACGACAAAACAAGGGGAAACTCAAAACTAATCTATTAGCTAGGTTAGATTTTCTTACTCTAATATGGCACTTCCTTGTGATTTGAAATTTTGACGTCACTGTAAACCTATTTTACACGAAGTTTAAAAAATATTTTGAAATACAAGCGGCTCAAGAAAACAGCACTCCTTCAATACAGCTATGAGAACTGTGTGAAAACTCGAAAAAATTTAGAACTAAGCCTGCTTATATATTAGTCATTTATGTTAAATATCAGTGTCACCGAACATATACGCTGATTAAACTATGTCAGTGTAATACATTTAAAAACAAGTTTTTAAATTAATATAATGGAAGCAACCACAAAGAAGTTGGAGATGCCCTAAGAAATTCAATACTAACCTGCGTCAATAATGTGTTCATCATCTGAACATCATTTAATTTTTAATAACCTGAAATACTCTTTTGTTTCTTAACTTTCAAGCCGCAGTGCCGTATGTTATTTTCTTCCTCTGTCTCTTCTTTTTCATTTTCTTTGTTTTACTACAGTGTTGCTGAAAACTCTCTTTGTTGTATCAATAATATTATTGCTTTAAACTACGCCCTGGATGAACTCAATTTCATTTTTTCTTTTACATAATTATTTGTTAACAGTTATTTACTATAGTCACACCTAGTACATTTTTATTTTAAATTTTGGTACAATCATTTCTAGTTTATAAAATAGCTAGCCAGAACCAGAGTATTTTGCTTATGTGGGTAGAAATAATTATTGTTCCTAGATACATTCGAACATAAAATAAAAAATACCTATATCACAAAATGTTACTTGCACTGGACAAATAAACTGCAGAACAGACGCACGTTCAAACACGTTAGTTGGCATCGGTCAATTCGCAATATGATTCCGTGCAAACCAGATCAGAGTCTCGTGCTGGCAGCCAGATTTATGTGGACACATCTTTATACGCAACTGAGCATGTCTATCTAGTGTCTACGAATCAAATATCATGTTCTATTTTTGGCTCCAGTCCAATATTCGAAACACGATTACATAGAATTGTTTTAATATATATACACTTTTTTTTACATCAACCCCAAAAAGGCCTAACCAGGGCTAATCAAAAATGCTGTCCAATATTTAAAACACGACTGCATAGAAATTATTGTTTTAATATAGTAATACTTTTTTACATAAACTAAAATAAAAAAAGATATTACCAGTGTGAGATGGAACACATGACTTTTACAGTGCTAATTCAGTTCTCTACCAGTCAGCTAGCAGTCCTGACAAAAAAAATTTAAAAAAACTTGTTTATATTCCAAGTCACTAATTTAAGGAAATGGCCATAAGGACAGGCGTACGGTAGTAGCCCAGGAGAGGCAGCGAAAAATAGAAAGTGATATTTGTGATAGTGTTTGTAGTTGATCAGCAAAATACAAGACACAGGCCTTTTTTTAGTAATTACTTATTTTGAAGCGCGGCCAAAACAGGCCCCCAAATTCTTAAACCTTAAAGACATTTTTCGTTAGTCGTAATTTATTCCTGAGTGAGCCCAAGTGACCCTGAATCTTCATAGCCCAGGCCCCATAAGTACTTAATTCCGCCTTGAAGTAATCAAATCTGATTTAGTTACAAATTCGTATTGCAGGTTTCATTTTTAGTATTAAAGTATGGTTGTTACTCGTGCGGGTATATTGATGTCTTTGTTTAGCTAAATAGTGTGAAAATGAATTGGGTTACACTCAATTTTATTGTAGTCGACCTCTTAAAATCAATACTTGAAGGAACGCCACAGAAACCAGCTTCTGTCTTTATGCAGTAAGAATATCACAATCCATCAAATTAGCATATGTCATAAAATTTTCCATGAAAAATATATTTGGAACGGATGTCACGCCAAAGCCTCTCTCTTTCTCCCATCTCGAATTTTCTCAAATAAAATTCATGGAGTGTAAATATTATTTTGGCCGAAAAGCGGAGGAGACTAACAGCTGTAACTTCCGTACCATTTGCGTCAAGAAAAACAACTAAATTTATGGAATCGAAAATGGCACACTCTTTAAAAATACATGAGATAAGGAAGCAAACTTTCCTAGAAAGAAATGAGCGTTCGTGTCGTAAAATATGACTTTGCTACAGAGTCGCAATTTACGACCTTTCGGATTCGAAACAGTATTATCTACAAAAGCTAATTAAAGAGTTTTGTTATGGTTTATGGCAGACAAGGCTAAATCAACGAATTAGAAAAATAGTTATTTTCTCATGAATACTGATTTTCAAATTCATATTTAAAAAATAGGTAAGTGTCCTTTACGTGCATACCCGAATATGAACCTTTCGTTTTATTGGGAATAGTATTATTACTTATATATGATTTTTTCAAACATTTCTTTTGTGCGCTATTTTGTTCCATCATACTAAATTCGTACTAAACAAGTTCTTCCTATTCTACACTTGGGCATAATGTTAAATAAATTGAAAAATCGTTTTTTCACTGATTTTTTTTAAGAGCATCATTTTGTTCCGTCATGTTGAATTCGTTCCAATTGTATCACATTTATTTTTTGTGCCAAATTTGAACTCATTTGAATAAAATGTTATTTTTCATGTTCATTTTTTTAAACATTTTCTTTGTACTTTTATTCAAGCTGATTTTTTAAATGTTTTATTAGGCCGCCATTTTGTTTTTGCTTTTCTGAATTTGTACGAAAATGTTATTAGTCCATTTCTACACTTAATTTTGAGCATAATTTTATATAAATCGAATAATTAGATTTAATAGTTTTTAACATTTCACTTGGCCGTTATTTTATCCCGCCAAAATGGATTTTTACCAAAATTTTTACCAGATCATGCCCATATGACCTTAATTCTTAACCAAAATTTGAAGTAAATCTGATAAGTAGATTTTTCGAGTAGCTATGTCGCGAACTGAGAGAGCGATGGAATAGAGACACAAGTTTTTTGGCACTTGGGGACGCCAAAAAGTAAAGATGTATACAACTTGGGAATGTGTTATTTTTTCACGATTACAAACATTTTATTTGGCCGCCATACTGTTCGGCTATCTTAAATCCTTTCAGACTAATTTTTTAAATATTTTATCAAGCCGCTATTTTGTTTCACCATCTTGGATTCATACCCAAATTTTAATAGTTATTTCCTACCTAATGCTTGAATTTTGTGCAATATTTGAAGTAAATTGGATAAATAGTGCTTTAGTAATATTTTTTAACAATAGGCCTACTTTCTGTTCACACATTGGAGATGTCTTTCGGCATCTAGGGACCCTGAAACGTGAAGATCTCTAAAACTCTCGGAGGGCGATTTTTTCAGGATTACAATGCTTACCTTTTACGACGCAAGTAAACAATTAACATCTTGTTATATGTTGCTATTTATTTGACATTTTTTTTTGTAATAATAATATTATACAGGGTGTTCCGTTAAATAACAAAGTCGATGCTTATTTTTTTACTATCCCAATGTCATTTGATTAATTTTGTAGCAAATTTTGGCCGTTTAGTCAAAACCATAAAAGTTTTGTATACACTATTTTTTGATATCTCTAAAAATTAAGCTTGTAGACATAGTATAAAATATAACCCCAAACCCTGTACATATATGCAGGATATCTATTTTTTATATTTCCACTAAGCTACACAATCGGTCGGTAAAACAAGTTGGTTTTCCATCCATAATATTAAAGCAATTAGATATTTACGATACAAGTGGGATAAAAGCGTTATTAACCACACAATTATTTTAATAACGATGTGTCACACGTTTATCTTACAAAATGTTATCTACGAATCCTTTCCGAGTTATAATATAAATTACATTACAACAATTTTAATTTGTCACAAAATTCGGAACGAGTTTCATACATTTTCAAGATCGAAGAAGTGGCTACCGGCGTAATTTCCATTCTTTTGTCCAAAAAATCACGGGCTAAATTTGAGTTGGCCTACTCCCGGTATCAGAAATGGTGTGCAGAAATGGAACATTAAAACTCCAGTGGAAAGGCATAAAGATCTATCCAAAATTCAAAAACATCCTCTCTTTGGGCATAGTATTTAATGTTGCGGAAGTGTCATGCCAATTAAAAAAAATGTGTGAAAAAGTGAAAAATTGCGTTTTAAAAACAAAGTCGGAAGGATATAGACCTACAAAACCGTAGATATAAAAAAAAAGATATTGGTGTTTTTCTGCAGGAAGCTGATGATAACAAGTTGTTGGACTAGTAGCAGCATGTAGAAGAGAAGAGCTGACAAACCCATTCTTGGAAAATGTGAAAGATGAAGGTGCGAGTTTCTGATTTGTTATGCCATTCACGAAGACAAAAATAGCTCGAGATTTTTTTGTGAAATCAGGAGACATTGAAGATTTAGATATGGTGGAAATTGGTCGTTTCTTTGTGTGCTATAAAAACGTTAAATGTACAAAACAGCCAGTGGGAATAAGCACTTTTGCTTTGCTTTTAAAATTATTTAATCCAGAACGATATACCGTCTACTACAAATCAGGAGTTTTGAGATATCAAGCATTTTAGTGATTCGTTTGCACTTTTTATAAAAAGACAAAAGAGAAGATATTATTTGTTTGAATGATTGCGAACAAATATAGAACATGATTTAAGTTAACAAAATAAATTTATTTATAAGATAGAACAATTTTTCTTAAAACGTAACATTTGAAATTACAAATGTTTTAGGTCTAGCTTTATTAATATTACAAATAAAACAAATCTCATCTAAATCAGATTTTTAAAAAATGTAAAGGTTCTGTCAAAATAAAGGTCTGTTCGGCAATATTTGAAGTTTTAGTTTCTCAACCAAAGTATTTTTTTCTGTTTAGAGTAATTTAAGTTTGCAAAATTATATACTTTCTTTCATTTTTAACTAACAATTCCATCTGATGGTGGAGCGACTCAGCAGACATGCTCGAGTGAATCGGTATAAAACATGTTAGATCTGATGTATCTAGAGGAACATTGCTGTAATACAGGTATGTAAATATAAATATGATGTAGATAAAAAATTAACGTCCGATTTTTAGTGGTCCAGCCAAAGCACCATGCTTTTGGTATTTTGATTAGCAAGTAAACAACACGAAACGTTGATATTAAATCATGCTTTCTTCTTCCAGCTGTGTCAACACTTTAAGAGTGAAAAACACTCTCGGTACCTACGAACTGAATAACTACTACTTGGATTAAAGATAATTGTCTCGACAGCTTCTAATCGCAAATAACCTATTTCTAGAAAAACAGCAGTTTCTTGAAAGTAATATAACAATTTTCTAACTTGTTTTGACAATACTTTTACAATTCAAAACATCTAAATGCAGCTGTGGTATTTAGTGTGATAACAATCTTCACCGGTCGCAGTATTTCCAAAATCACAACTAAAACGTCTTTAGACGCTACATAAGTATCTTCGTTTTAAGCAAATAACTAGATTAAGAAATTATTCCATACATTAATATAATATTGAAATCTATTTTGTGTTAAAACTTCACAAGACAAGTTTTTACGATGACGGTTTTCATTAATATAACTGCACCAGCAAAAACGATGCTTTAAGTTGTCCTACCTAAGGCAGTTAGGATAAATATATATTTAAATAGATAATAGAAACATTATTTTTATTTAGCAAAAGTTCCAGAGGACAATTTGTAGTACATTTAGTAGTAGATAAAAATATGTCGGTTATAGGACAAACATATTATGACAAATTCAAACAACAAAAGCAAACATTTGTATGGTTAATAATTATTAAATAACTATTCTATATGATTTTACCATTGCTGCTAGCAATCAGTAGACAATAAAAGTTGAACTTATTAAAAAGCTATTAAAACAACCGGATGAAATTCGCACAGCCACTAAATCGCAAGGATATATTTGAGAAATGCATTTCCTTAAAAGTTTTTTATAAGAATTCAGGAGATAGCATGTCCAAATGGCAAATACCAGTCTTGTAATTTGTTTTATTCCTGGAATCCATTCTGCTCGTAACCATGTAGATATGTCGGCGAACGATTTTGGGTCTTGAGGTCCTTATAATTGGGGCCCAAGTTGCTTGCCGCATACAATTTTCAAGAAATCGGAGATCAAGAAGGAGTATGCGGCGTTGTCGTTACAGGGCGTCGTCAGGTCGATCGTTTTGACTTGACGGTTATTAGGGGGTTACTAAAGTAGGCGCTATTAAAGATTCTTGAAATCTGAACGGAGCTCGTATGAGATGTGTTTTTTTGACTTTTTTTTACGTAAACTCCACACCAAATGTATTTTCGGCCAGGTTAAATAAAAAGTTTCTCATTTTTTAAGTAGAAATGGGTCATAGTTTTGCAATATATTTATTATTCGAAAAGCTCAGTGGTGACAGATCAGACCTACTTAGCCACTATTTGTCGCACAAATACTGTAAAGGTGTAAAGGCTGTTTCTCCATCAGACGTTAAGGGCTAAGTCGTAGTTATCGCTGACTTGTAGCAGGAAATTAAACTTTTATTTAAGAAGTCGTTATGTACTTTTTGAATGCGAATTTCTACCCCTGTAAAAATTCAGAGTTTACAAAAGTCCATAAAAACGAAAAACTTATTCATAGTTAGACGGATGACAATAGAGAGAAATAAGTAGGTAAGAAAACATACATTTTTGTAGTATTATAGTTTCTTATTTCTATATACTTATATACAATATATTTCAAACTACATATAAGTTTCTTTACTTCTTTAAGCATATTTAACTTTTTGACAAAAAAGTCTGGGCTTGGGTACTATTTATAATTATGTAATATTTAAAGTAAAGTAGTAATCTTATCTTATTAGTCATACTATCGGATGAATAATTTTGATTGGAGTGTATGTTTTAAGTTTTGTATAATCTATACTTTTTTTCCAATTTAAAGGTTAATATTATATTTTATTTTAATGCCCTTCTTTAAATCATAACATGGTTAATACATTCACTGCCAAGACAAATTCACAAAACTTTCGCATCACGCCAGCCATAAGAGAAGCTTGACGGACACCGATGTCTATCCTGGCCCTGAAAAAGGAAAATCATTCCTACTTCACACCACGCCAGGCCGGACACACGCAGCGGAAAATTATGTATATTTTAACACGCCACAGCGAACATTTGAGTGGACAACAAATATCTGGGACAACCTAATTGTTGTTTAGAATGCTTCAATATAATTCATAAAAAAATAGTCTCTAAAAGTAAATTTTAACAACCTTTTTTAAGATAATTTTTGTTTGTGAAAAATTAATATTATGTAAAGTCCTTAATTTTATTATAATAATTATTGTGTCCGCCCTGGCGCACCAAAACTTTTTCTTGATTTTTGACCACGCCACGGACGTCACCATAGCGGACACAAATTTCAAAATCCATGCAAATGTTCTAGTCAAAAAAAAGAAATGGCAACCCATCAAACGACGTTGGAGTAGACAATGATTAATGAATATACATGAATATAACTGTTCCTTAGCTAGTAAAAATGATTAAATATGATGGACACCGGTGTCCTCCCTAGAGTAATGATAATAATATCAAGAGGACACCGGTGCCCGTCATCACAGTGATGTGTTACAAAAACGTTTTTCGACATAACACGCTTCTCCCCTTGAATTTTAGTAAATTAAAAACAAAGGCATTTTAACAACTGATTTTGTAATGACTATCTTGTCTAATAAACTTTGTTGTTAGATATTGGATTTAATAATACATAGAAAGAGAAAATGAAATTTCAGTCAAACATTCTACACATCCTTTATTCTTTACTTCTTACTATACTGGTTTCAACAATCATAAAATAAAGTTTTGACGGGGTTGAGGGATTATTTCAATAAAAACTTTACAAAACTAAATTTGTTCTCCACTTTAATTAAATAAACTATTTTTATTAGTTGCCATTCATAGAGCCGTAGGTGGTAGGCATGGATGGCATTTTTGCCTATGTTTATACATACTTTTTCTTAATTTAAAGAGTACTATCAGCTTTCTTGTTACAATATTTTTTCCATCCTGTATATGTCTTTCATCTTAACTTTTCCTTCAATTACATTGCGTATTCAACATTTTGATGAAGGTTTAGACACTAAACCGGGATAGTTAAAAATTTACAAATTAGCCAGCTAAAGTAATGAACTTCGATTTTAAAATACAAAAATAAAGATACAAACATTAGATGTATTAAATATTTAATAATATAACAGAACTGTATTATTGAAATGAAGAAAATCATTTAGATTCATTTACTTTTCCATTACTAGAATTTTCTGTTTGGGAATTTATTTTCCATTATAATCAATTTGAAGTTATATATGTGGATTGATCTATGTGGATATATTACACATTTGTTGTCAAAAATTACAAAAATGAAGTTTCTACACATTTCCAAATTTTCAAAGAGAATAAACTCCTCGACAGTAAACCAACCATAAAAATTGTTTCACGCTAATTTTAGTTTTTTTCTTAATTCTGAGCTTAAGACGTCGATTTATCGTCAAATCTCCCCTGTATCAATTCAGTTAAAAATTAATAAAGTCTGTTAGTTATATATTCTATTGGTGCACTTGTTCGTTTTTTTTACTTCGTGAGGGAAGTCTTGTAAACGTAAAAAAATCTCTTTCGGATATTTTTGCAGATCCTTGCTTTTACGGTCCCTAGATCCTGAAAATTATGTTCTTCCATTTCCGTCGGTCTGTCGTATTGTCTATACACAATATAGCTCAAAAACTACTTATCGATTCACAAATTGCGGTCAAAAATCATATAGGGATAAACTGGTAATATTATTTTCGTAAAAAATTCAATTGCGAGCCTAATAATTCTTTTTATTGAGAAAAAATTAATAATAATAATAATAATAACTATGGTTTTGGCTAGAAATAAATCCGCTTTTCAAGATGCTAAGTAGTGCAAGCTCGGGTTTTAAGATCAAAACCCAAAGAAATATACACTACACATACAATGTGTCATCTGCTTTATATGGACAATTTCAAAATATATGCCAAGAATCAAAAGCAACTGGGCGACCTAATGAAAATTACTTACAACTCTTCCAGGGATATAAATATGGAGTTCGGATTAGACAAGTGTAAAACCCTAAATATCGTAAAAGGCAAAACGGTTGGAGGTAATATATAAATGGTGAAACCTACAAGTACCTCGAATTCTGGTAGGCATAATTATTAGAGAAATTCAAAATCAAGAATAAAGTATCAGTACTATACGAGAGTCATTTTGCAGTTTGTTGAAACAAACATTTCAAGTTTTAGAAGATATCTAAGTATTGGAATAAAAGTTTGAAAATATTAATTTTAATTAAATAGTGCAGTTATTGAAACCATATTTTTCTCTTAAAGCCTCAAACAAAACTTTGTAAATCTCTTTTAGATTTTAGGGGAACTATTTTACGTCATCTGCCAAGACATCATTTTTTAGATATACACGAGAATATCAATTTTAGAAGCAATTACATTACATCACAATAACTTTCAGAGCCGGCTTAAATATTTGGGAGACCGGGGGAAAAAAAAATTAGTGGGCTGCCCTTTAGAACAATCGAAATACAAAAATCCCTTTTGTATTTCGATGACAACGAGGAACTATCATAAACGGATAACTAAAAAAAAAAAAAGTTTTGAATTTTCAGTAGCAATAATGTTTTTAGTAATATTTTATCCGCGATTCGGTATAGCTGGTTAAAACACGCGGAGACAGTCTAATTGCGGGGCCATGTGGCTTGCCTTCCTCTGCCCATGCCTTTCGACTGCTCTGGTAAATTGTAAATATCGATCAGATATAATAAGTAAAATGTATTTAATAAAATTTCAACAAATCACAAAACAGTTTCGTAAGACACGGCTTTAGCGATCGCGTTTTGTTTTAAAACCCACACAAAAGCTAGTTTTACAATATGTAAGTGCACTCAAATATTTTGTGAAATAAGGGCTATATGCAATTTTTTCTAATTAATATTTTTCTAGGTCATAATTAGTGCGGTATCTATATATACAATACTAATCAATATTTCTCTAGGGTTTGGAAACTTTTCTGTCTATTGGAATATTATAGTGAGGTATCACTTCTGCAATCCCCAAGCTCCTGAATTCCCTCGTGTTTTCTGCAATATTGTTTAACAGTGTTGATAGTATATATAGAGGGTTTATTGTATGGCATTACAAAGAGCGATAAAAAGAGCTTACTGTCGAAACGTACAACGTTTCTACAGTAACTAAGTTGCTCTAGTCGAATAACCGAGAATAAGTTGTTTTCATAATACATTGCCTATCATTTTCAAAGATATTTATAAAGATTTGTTTGTTATACCATATTCTATATTCTTTATTTGTCAAATTCGTTTTGGCATATTCAAGCCAAGTATGGTTTCCTTACTAGAGAGTGTATATTAAAATGGTAAAAGCCATATAAATTACAATTTGCGAAGTTCTTTTCGACTGGAGATATCATTACGTGATGTTCAAAATACACCTACATTTCGGATACTTAAATCCTTCATTCATTGAAACGTAAAATGCCTCAAATAGATGCTTCATTATATATATAAACTTCTAATAATTTCTAATATTGACAACAGCTATTTGCTTAATCGCCTTAATGTACACATTTTTTTAATAAAATCCATAATTCGCCTACTTATAGATTAAACAATTTTAGGGATAAGCAATTGTGACGTTTATAGTAACCGTTGGAAACATAAATAAATAAAAAAGATAAGATTATTCACCCTTTTTTGAGATTTATAACATTTCTTTTTCAGACTTAGATATTCATTGCGCATGTATAGGTAGGTGCTGGGGTAGCACCAGGTTATGTAATTTACTCGTCTAAGCGTTTGGACAGAGCAGACACTTAGTGGGTGGAGGGCGGAAAATTACTCCAACATATTTCAATTCCGGCCAGCAATAAGCAATTTTGCACAGTATATAATTTTTACATATTAAGTACAAAAAAACACTGACCGGTACTCAGAGGTCACGACCCTATTGTAATGACTCATCAAAATAGCCGACCTGACTAAAAATAGCCCTAATATAAAACAAA